>CM014731.1:53847316-54192279 GCA_004329165.1 Spatholobus suberectus | reverse complement strand
GTAGGAACTAAAAAGTAAAGTTTGTATAACTATAAGAACTAAAATGAATAATTTTTAGGTGTAGAGACTAAAACATAAAATTTGTACAATTAACAAAACAAAATGATTAATTAAACCAAAAATAAATATAGAATTCACGAGCTGTGGTCTATGGCAGTGATATATCTATGGGCTTTACGACACCACTATCCATCAAAGATGTCAGTAAAGAGATTCAATCAAATTCAAGATATAACGATCGATCTAAGCAATAAACTGGAACTTTTGTAGCAATAATAGAACTACCATATATTCCCATGCAATATTCCTTGTTTCAATTTTCCTTTTAGCAGGATCCAATACTCTCGTGTACATCATAGGAAATGAGTAATACAGTACTACCATCAACAACTTGAGTAAAAACAACAGAAAATAATAAACCATTACAGAAGCCATGTTATAGGAGATATCACCACCAACAAGGATAGAGGTAGCAGTTGATAAACAAAAAAATTGGCCCAAATAGTATTCCGCGCACTGTCCCTCTTGAATCAGCACAAAGATTGTCATAATTGATACCAAAAAGGAAAACTCATTGACAGACGATAATAAAAGGAAATCAAGTCCAGACATGATCGATCTCCCAGCTTTTTCTGGAGTAGCAGTAGCCGTAGAATTGAGGAAAGTAGTGTTGGTATTGTTATCACTGACATTAACCTGATAAATTCCACCAGGGGGACTCAGTGCTGATTGATACGTGGCAGTTGCAACAAGAGCGGCAACTACAAGAAATGCGTTGCGTGCACCCTGTGTTATATCCCCTCTAGTGCGCCTAATAAAATTTATTATTTCATCCATAATACTGATCTTCGATTTTAGTTTATCTGCAAAGGTGGGAGCATCAGTAAGTGATGAACCACGTTTTGCTCCGGCACTTTTTAATATGCTTTTGATCTCTTCACTGGTGGCTATGTCTAATGATGTTTTGTTCTCCAAATTCTTAGCCTCCAGATCTATCTCAGTCTTTACCAATCATCGAACCACATCAGATACCAATTAATTATTGAACACCATAATTGTTAGCAATTAATTTTTAAATAGAAAAAAAAATGAATTTCAGAGATTATTCCAATCAAAAAACCAAAAAGTGTTACTTCATTTAACTATTCTGAAATAAGCTTTAAAAGAAAAAAATGATTAGTCATAATCACTCATTGGAAAAAAAAATTAAGATTTAAATAATTACATAATTTGTTGTATATATATATATATATATATATATTATGATTTTTTAATCAATGCTTATAATTCCTCATACTTTCCTGCCTCATTTCATAAAATCAAATCTCAGCAATTAATAAAATCTTTACAAATAATATAGCTTTTCGGTCATCCATACATTGTTATTAAGCAAAAATAGATAGAAGGATACCTAGAAGTTATTTGTTAGTGCTTAAATGTGCAAAATGGTGTTATTCGCCTCATTCTTCCAACTCATTATTGTTTTTGATTTAATTACCTTCTGGTTTTTATAGTTGTGCGAATTTTACCTTTTAGTCCTTATAATTAAAAATAATTTATTTTAGTTCCAATACATGTACTTTTGATACCGGTTTGGTTCTTGCTGTCAAGTGTGTCTTAACTTCATAAAAAAAAATCATTGCAAAATAAAAATAGGCGGTGAAAAACAGCCACAAATTGACATTTTTTGATTTTTTTTATTCAATTTGTGACTATTTAAAACGGTAGGGACCAAACTGATAGTGTATGTATAGGAACTAAAAAAAATTATTTTCAAATATAAGAACCAAAAGATAAAGTTTGTACAACTATAAGAATTAAAAAGGTTATTAAACCTTGTTTTTTCTAGCTGCGTAGCACCTCTCTGGCGGGGAGTTGTCCTCAGCCAACCAAGCAAGACTTGAAGAGCCTCATACTGTTGATTTTTTAAGGCAATATGTAGTGCAGTTTCACTTCTAACATTACATCTTGAATGGAATTTGGACAAAGCAAAAGGAAGTCAACTAAAAGGCCAATATCTCCAACTTAGCTTACAAAATGTAGAGGAGTGAGACCTTCCCTCCCTTTGGCTCGGACGAGGTCTTTGTTGATGTCTATAAGGCGGAGCCGCGGAGCACCATTGTTTTGTGGCCGTGTTGTAAAGCAAGGTGGGTGGGGGTGAATCCTTGCGGGTTTAGTTTCCAAGCAAATGAAGGTTTCAATCTCATAATCTCAGTGGCAAACTAGAGATGTCCGGTAGAAGCAGCAACATGCAAAGGAGTTTCAACAAAATGGTATCAAATCTACACGCTCCAGAACATGTGGATCTGCCTGGATCACTGTGTAGAGACTGTCTATGTTTCCCACTTGAGCTGCAACTCTCAACTGGACATCACTCATGTTTGGGGTAGTTATTGACTTTGATTGTCAATGCAGCTTTGTGAAGAGTTGTGCTGTCGACATCTTTATTGGTTCCAACAATGGTAATATTTCTGGAATACTCTGTTGGAATCGATTTGAGCTTCGATCTTCCCAAAATATTTTGGAATAATCTGTTTCAACGGTAATATTGAGAGATAACGAGTTGCAATATATACAAGTAAAAAAGTGAGGTAAGTGAGATGCAACAGTGTAGAGACTGTTTATGTTTTCCACTTGAGATGCAGTTCTCAACTGAGCATCACTCATGTTTGGGTAGTTATTGACTTTGATTGCCACTGTCATGCAACCACAGGACTACTATGAACGACAACCAAGTGACCGAACGGAACGGCGACCACTGTCGAAGGCTCACAGTGGCGCTCTAGGTGGGGTCCAAAGTTGTTGCGGGGTCATGCGATTACGAGATGCTACCGCGGTTCATAGTCACGAGGTTCCGTAGTCCGTTGCTGGGTGGTGGAAGGCGGAGGGAGGAGGAAACGACGTTGCCAGCTTGTGTGACGATTGTTATTATCATCTCTTCCGCGGTCCTAAGGTCAGATTTTTCTTACTTTTTGCTTTCTTGTTTGGGATATCAAATTTTGAAATTTGTTTAACGGTTGTTAACTGGATCAAATAAGTAAGACCTTTTTTTTTTTGCAAGTTTTTGGTTTTCATGGATTTTGGGACTCATGTTTCATAATTGGGATGGAAATGTCAAATATTATAGATCTGGTTTCAATCCTTTTGTTGTCTATATAAGTAGATGAGTCATGACTCTTTCACACCGATAGTCACATCTTTATCATTTGTCAGCCTCGATTCAAAGGTTAATAACTTCTTTACCATTTATTTATTTACTCCTATCTCGTTGACTTAGCCTATGGAGTCCCTACGATGTGGACATGCTTGGCATATTGACCTCTTTATCTTGCAGAATCGCTATAAAAAATATTAAAAAACCAATGAACCACCTTATCCCAATATTCAGCCATTGTAATTTGATCAAATCTGGTTGACTTTGAAGAATGTGGTCATAATTCTTGCAGTGTTGATCCCCAGCAGTACTGAAACTTAGTCATTGAAGTAGGATGGTTGGTCAGCTTTTCTATGGATTTGAGGAGCAACTCATTTTGCAGTGATTTAGGTGTTTGCAAACCGAGCAAGGTGATTTCAGTTTTGGGGGGAGCTTTAATTTAGTAATTTTACTGGTTGTGGTTCCATGTATCAGACCTTTTTACTGATCTTTGTGGATAAATGTATTCGACCTTTTTGCTGACCTTTGGCATGCCTTATGCTAAGGTTAAGCTTTTCTATTAGTAATAAAATTCATTTGCTTATAAAAAAAAAAAAATTCTATTTTCTGAATTGATGACATTAAGTTATTGTTGAGTTAGGACTATGGTGTAAAATTGAAATAATAATGAATAGTTTCATTTTGTTAATTTTAATTATCATGAGAAACTTAACATACATGTGTTGTTTATCAAATACGAAAATTGTTTTGGATAATCTACTGAACATTTTCTTTTAAGATTAGATGAGCAGAAATGGGGTTTAGGATGTCAAATTTTGGATGTTTATCAAATAGCAAAACCATGGTTCTAAATTGCGGTTGCGGTCGCGATTGTAGTCGCAGTTGTGGCCATTGCAATTGTGGGTATTGCAGCTACTGCGATGCGGATTGCGGCGTGAAATTATTATATGTTTGTACCAAACGTAGAAAAAAATTTATAATTATTGGTATATCTTTTATTTATAAGGTTATATAGATTTTCATTCATTTTTAAAATTTCCTATCATTTTAATGAATAATTTAAAATAGATTTATAATAAAAATAGGTACATAAATCTAAACAAAGCCAAAAAGCAATAGGAATACAAAAGTAATGGGTCTAACATACATTTAAAATAGATTCTGTCTCACTAACACCAAAGCAAGAAATTTAAAGCTATATATATAAATCTAAAGAAATCTCAAATAGATATAATGAAAAAGAAATGGTCTGTCAGATGAACATAACTGTCTTCAAGTTTGATTGTCATCAATTATCTAAAAAGCAACGCCATCTTTCAAAGATGCATTGTCACTACAAAGAAAAACATGATAAAACCCATAATTAATAGCATAAAATTATATGAGCATGAAGGTTTTTCTTCATAAATCGAGTCCTATATGTAAATTAAACGTTTTTAAATAGTTAAATAAAATCAATCAAACAAAGATAATAGAAGTATAATTCACATGATACTTGTTACCACATGGTAGAGTGGCGAGGAAGATCATAACCTTCACTTTCACTTTGGCTATCACCTTGCGTAGCTCCTTGTCCAAAGAAATAATCAAAAACTCCACCACCACTTTGTTGTTGATAATAAGGATCATGATAATTCATTGATGATTGGTGGTATGGGGGAGCTTGGTCACTTGTATATTGATTGTATGCATTGAAATAAGGATATTGATAAACTGGTGGTAGATAGTACCCTTGACTACTTTGAGAAGATTCATTAATATTGAAGTCACTAAAACTTTGTGCAATATGAGAAGAAGAAGAATCTTTAAGTGGTACATTTTATTTCTTTTTTCCTCTCCTAGATTGTGAATTGCCTCTTCTATCTCTTGAAAATAAATTATCGGAATGACCCATATCTAGCCTAGAAGTAGTGAAATCAATTACCAAATTTGTGTCACGCCTATTATATGGTATCTCCTAATATGGATCATTTTGTCTTTGTTCATTCTCAGCATCCTCACCATCATTTTCTTCAGCTTCTATATCACCACCATCATCACCACTATTATTACTTGGTGGACTTAAATCATGACCATCATTACCACCATCTCCAACTTCCACATCTTCATCATCAATATCAATTCGAGGGTAACCATTCTGAATTTTGTATTCCATCTAGAAATGGATTTTCTCTTTCTTCAATCCATGGAGATAGTGGATCATCTTCTTGAAATATGTAGTTAAGATTAATTGGATTGAAACTTGCTTCAATTTCTTCTTGACTTTTCTCATTTCATGCTCATTTTCAACTTCATATTATAATGTGTGATGACAAGTTTTTGTAACTTCCTATACTTGAGTCTATTTCTTGTCTTTGTATGGATGTAGCTAAATGTGCTCTAGTTTCTCTCACAATTTGTGGCTGAAGTTGTTTGACTCAAAACTTTAATAACCAAACGTTGAAGTTCAAGAGAGCATGAACCAAACACCGACCACCATTTAGCTTTTCAAATGAACAAGTAAAATAAATAATTATTAGTCATATAAAAAATAAAGTAGATTTATTCATAGAAAAAGGAAGAAATAATATTTACCTGGATTCATTTTAGACCAAGCTATTTGAGCTTGAGGTGTACCAAATGTCTCACTAATTTCCCTAAACAACGTCAACTATATAACATTATATAATATGTCAATACATAGATATATATTAAGAATTTATAATTTATAAGATCAAAATATAGTTATTCATTACTAACCTGCCTCAAGGCTTTAATTTGAACTTCTATATCTCTTTCCAATTTCATAATGACCTTATTGGTTCCTTCAAATGTCTCTTGATAGACATCGGTTCCATGTTCAGCTCCATATTGAAATTGTGGATTAAGAAAATAACCTAAAAAAATTGTTAATCAATATTTATGTATAAATTTTTTGATGTAAATTTTATAACAAAAGTAAAGTTATGATGACATACCAGCAGAATGAAGATCAGAATGCATGAATCTCCAATGCTTGTCTATGATTTCTTTGTATTGAGAATAGAATAATAACGAGAATTTTTTGAATTGATTGTTTTGCTCGATCAATTACTTCATATATAAAACCCATTGTTGGCTTCTCATCACCATCAACTAACCTCAAAACTTTTACTAAAGGCTCAAATACCTTTAGTATGTCATTAGCCTTATTCCAAAATCACTGCTAATAACAATTTGTCTTGCTACAAATGCTAGTCCATTTTTATCTCCCAAATTTAGATCGTCTAAATACTTCAAAGTTGAACATGTTTCTCAAACCTTGCTTTGCTGCACAAGTGCTTGAAATTGCAAGAATTGTGTTGCAAAACGAGTAACACCAGGTCGAACAATTTCTCTATCTCCAGTGTATTTTTTCATGAGATTTACAATCCACGTATGGTTGTAGATAAAAGTTGTTACTACTTTTGCATATTTTTCTTTTTTCCTATATCCTCCAAACAAAGATCCAAACAATGTGCTGCACATGCAGTCCAATATAGATGTTGTCTCTTTTCCATCAAATTTTGACCAGCTGCTTTAAGTGCCTTTTCATTATCTGTAACAATTTGAACTACATATTCTTCTCCCACTTCTTCCACAACCTTATCCAATAACTAGAAGTAAATAATCAATATTTCTAGTATCAACATTAGAAGCATCAACTGATTTCAAGAAGATTGTCCTTTTGCTACAATGCACCAAAAAATTCATAATATGTGTATGATTTATACTGTCTATCCAACCATCACACATTATTGTTACACCTTTTTCCTTCCATAGTTTTCAACCTATTTATCCATTCCTGCATGCTTTTATATTCAGCTTCTAAATATATATCAGAAATTTCATAAGCTGTAGGGCACTTAACTGATGGCTTACCTCAGTAGCTGCAACAATCAAATTATGCAACCAATGAGAATTAGATAAATTCATAGTAAGCGCTCATAAATTATAAACTTGCTTACTACTTCTCCAAGCTTCTTCTTTAATGTTTTCATAAAACCTCCACCTATTTTTGGTTGTTTCATGCTTTTGCTCCTTATAAGATCCACATTTATAGATCTCAAAGCAAAATCAATATCTTCTGGCCTTGCAGCTTCACTAACACTTGCACGAGAGCTTCCACCTGATTCATAAATATTATGAGATCCTCCTATTTGTTGTCTAAATCATTGCCTATCTTCCCATTGACGCTGTGATCTAATGCTTTCTTGTGTAGCTACCATCATTTGCTCATCCATATCTTCTTCATCCTCTCCTTTTAATCGTGCTTCAAATTCTTCTTTTCTTTTTCTAGAGTCAATTTTCTTTTCTTTTTTTATCTTTGAGGAGTTCCATCATATTCTCTCTAACAAATGACTTGACTTTAGGACAACCTGCTACTTGACCTTGATCATGTGCTATGTGTTGCTTCAATCTAGTAATGCCACCCCTTAATATTTTGTGACAAAGTTTACATTGGACGTTGTTTTGATTGCCTCCTACAGGTACCCCAAAATGCCATCCAATATCATCGCTTGGAGCTCCTTCTAGTCTTCCTACGGGGAATTCTTCTTCACTTGATGGCATTGTGTATATACCTGTTTATAGAATTTATAAAATATCAACTAATAATTAAATTAAATTTCAAACCTAAAAACAAATGTGAATACATTAACATAATATAAATAAAACTAGACTAATCATATTATTGTATCACACACAAAAAAAAAATCTTTTACCTATATTATAAATAAATGGTTAAATACTAATCATTTATGTAGATTTATTAAATACACATTACGGTATCACCAAAATAAATACTAACAAAATATTACAAAAATGCATAATCACTTACATATATTATAAATAAATACTAATCTACCAAACTTAACTATTGACGTAGATTTATATTAATCTATTTTACCAATTTTCTTCTTAACTATTCATAATTAATATTCATAATTTACTAATTAATCATAATTAGTATTCATAATTTATCAATTAATAATAATTAAGTCTCACTAGTTTACCAATTTTCTTTTAGAGTATTCATAATTAATCCCTCTAAAAATTACATTTTTATTCAAAAATTTAATCCCTCAATTTTTTTTACATCAATTACCTATTTTTGCTTCCAAATTTCTTTAATTTCTCAAATTATTATTTTTCCAATTATCCCTTTCCCCAAATTATTGCCTCTTTATCATAAAAAAATTATCTTCCCTCACCCAACATTGAATTTTCTGTTATCAAATAATTTTTCCTTTAAAAATTGCTATTCTTTTTTCTTCATTCCCTCTATAAAATTATTCTCCCTTTCCTCTAAATTTTTCACATTAATTTTTTTTTTATAAAACACCAAATATTAAAGAAAAAAAAAACCACCACTCACCCCAAATTTTCCCACTACCCCACTGCCTATTTAAAAAAAATAAAAAAATTCAATCAACCCCACCCCCCAATCCCTAAAAAACAAACATTAATGTAAAAAGAGATCCCCCCTCCCCCCAAAAAAAGACCCACGAAAGTTACCCCCCCTTCTGTCATCGAAGACTCTCAGACACCCCCTTCCTCGCGCCATCGACGTTCCCCCGCCCCCCCCCCCCCCATTGCCATTCCTCACACCCCTAGCCATTGACGTTTCTCGGCCCCCACTAGCCTGCGCCCCCCACTGGTTAAAGCCAAAAAAAAAACCCCACCCCAGAGCAAACAAAAAAGAGGGCCATGGAGCTTACGAGTTTAAGAAAGGCTTTAGAAGATGGAGATGAAGTCAATCTACAAGGATGATTAGAAGATGCTTGTTACAGATTTTGTCCCTGGGCTTTGGAGAAGCACTAAAGCAGAAGAAGTGAAGAAGGGTCACGGGAGATTTGGGGAACAACTGTAAAGAGGAGGTGAGTGATGATTCTTTGTGTCCTAACTTGTGTTTTGTAGTCAAAAGTAGATGATTGAAGATTTGAAGTCAGAAACTTTGATTTGATTCTTTGCTCTTTTTTTTTTTTGACAAAAAATGGAACAGAACAGACATACTATATGGTTCCATTGCGTTGTAGATGTAGCGGCTCCGTTGCGACTGTAACGGTGTTACGTTGCGATAAATCACGTGATTTGAAAACACACCACAATTGCGGTCTGATGTCGTTGCAGGTAGCTTCGCAACGGCAATATTGCAGCCGCAACACGTGTTGCGGTCTGCAATTTAAAACCCTGAGCAAAACATTTTCTTGTTTAGGATATCAAATTTGAAATTTGTTTTTCCCTATTGTTGTAAACATTTGTTCTTAATTGGATCAAATAATGCATTTTTATACAATTTTTTTTTATGGAATTTGGGACCCATGTTTCATAATTAGGATGGAATGTTAAATATTATAGATCAAGTTTCAATCCTTTTGTTGTCTATATACGAGTCATGGTTCTTTCATTCTACCCTGAAGTTTTATTCTGTCATTATCGTTCGGCATCCTCACTGCATTACATGGTTTGCACGGACAGAGAATATTGAAAGTTGCCAAGCTGCTGACTGAGAGAGTCATGAGACTGATTATAGCAACTGATAAGGATGGATGATGAAGGGAAGTAAGATCGAAGAAGGGTGATGGAAGATCGAAGTCAATAGATCACTTGCATTAGCATAATTACTATTTTGGAAATGTGTTTTAGACTAGATATCCTTGTAATTGCTTTTTTTGTTTTGGTTGCTATAGGAATTGCCAACTGTTTTGTTTTGCTTCTTGATTGAATGCTTCCGGAGCTACACTTCGAAAATTAGAAATTTTACAGGGAATTTTGCTCACTTTCACACTTTATGACCCAGACTTTGTATACTTTTTCATTGCTTATTAGTATATCCGTTCTTGTTTTTGGCCATTGTACTTCAATTTTTCTCGTGGCATACTTCATTGCTTATTAGTATATCCCATTATTTGCATTCACGCATTTAATGATTTGCTAATCTAAATATGAGAACTAAAGGATTTCTCTTTTGCTGAGAAAAATATACTTCTGCTCAGACAAGAAACTTGGACAATCATTCAAACATACACAAGGGAAACTTGCAAGCATATGTGAAACATTATAGAATTCTTACCAATGAGGCAAGCTAACACATGGTTAGTTGCAACCATGGTTCTAAATTGCGGCCGCAACGTAAAGGTTTTTGGACTCACCGCAATTGCGGCCGCATGGACTGCATTTTCCTGCAATTTCCAGCAATATCAGGAATTTCAACGAAACCGCAACTGCGACCGCAACCGCAATTTAGAACCATGGCTGCAACTATTACATTTCTTATTTTTAAAAACTGTTGTTTCTTATTCTAAAAGAACACAAGGTTCTCTTTCTCTTCACCAAATAGAAGAATGCATGCCTATAAAAGCTTTATAACCTATTTAAGTTATAATAACGAAGTAAGAAAAGAATAAAGCATATGGAATGAATTTATGAAGTTAATTACATGTTTAGTTTTAACTTGTTAACATACTTCTAATGCTGATTCGTCCAATATATTAGTGTCAAGGTACAATGTGTATGTAGCTGGCAATTTAAAAAATTGAAACTGTCAAATAGAAAAAAAAATTATTAATATGTAAAAAGGTTTAAACTTTAATATTTCACTTTATAAAATCTTCTCTTTTCTGATATTCAATTTATTTGTTTTTTATTGTCATTTCATAAGAAAAAAAATTAAATAACGACATGGAAATAAATTATAACTGGATTAAATTAAAGTTTATCACTACATGTTTCAACAATCTTGTGATCACAGGCAATGGCATTGTTGTTGAAGCCTAGTATGGATTTTGATGCCAAGAATTTGGACGGCAAAACGGCATTTGCCTTAGCACCCAAGAAGAATTTCACGATAGAAAGAGGATCCAAATTTTGGGGGAATGTTAGGAAAACTTATTCGATAATCTCGTCATTTATAACTGAGTCGGTAATTCGCTTGTTTGGTCTGAGACGGCATATGTCAGTGGGGGAAGTCAACGCGTATTTGATAGTTTCGACTCTTGTTGCAACTGCCACTTATCAAGCAGCCTTGAGTCCCCCTGGTGGACTTTATCAGACTGACGTTGGGACTCATAATACTTCCAATCATGTGGCCTTCATGTCATCCATAATTTCGAACCCTGCTGTTGTAAATGAAGGGAACTCAATCATGCCAACGAAGGATTTCATTACGTTTTCGTTGCTGAATGTGTCTTCCTTTATGGCATCAACTTTAGCAACTTTCTTTCTGTTGCCGAGGACTTCTACCTTGATTCCACTGTTTCAGACAATAATTCTCTTCTAGTGGAGCTTCTACTTCTCTATATGTTGGTGATATCTCCCACCCCACTTATCGCAGTTGTCGTTGGCAGGATTTTCGTGTTCATGGACGTTATGTTCTTGCTGATGACATGTTTTACTACTATAATCAAAATAATTAATAGTATTAAAACTAATATTTATAAATTATTTACCCCAAAAACAACTACATAATAGTAAGTTGGTTTACTCATAAAATTCAACTTATCATATATGGGTAGTTATTTTCGAAAGTATACGAGTTTGGTAATTTTAAAAGTAAAGTACACTATTTTGGTAAAAAGAAAAATCACATTATCTTTGGTTATTCAAACCATTTGTTTCTTTTAACTTGTCTCTTCTTTTTTTTATGGGTTTGCGCTTTATGTTTTTACTGTTGTCTTTTACTAAAAAATCTTGAAAAAAAAATAAAAGCTTGTTTATACTATTCTATACGTGTACGATGTATCATTTGCTAATGTTATGTGGAATGTAAAAATAAGAGAGTAATGTTATTTTTATGTAATTATCTTGCAATAATTTTTTTATTATAAGTGTTAAATTTTATGATACCATACTACAATAGTACATGCCATTAGCGTCGGCCAGAAGACAATGCTAATATGAAAAGGTCAACGCTAATCACTGTTCTAGCATTGGCAAAGCGTCGGCTGTCATGGCGACACTAAAACAGTCGATGCTATTCAGTCAGTGTTGGCTTTTGTGAGCCAACACACAACAACGTTGGCTTAGCTGACGTAATGGCCATCGCACCAGATAAGCCAATGTTTTTCTTTTGATATTTAATTATATTTATTTTTATGAGTAGAGTCCGCTTGGCTGATGCTGAAATAACTATCATTTGATCGTTAACATGATAAGCATCGGCTAAGTTGACGCTTTGTTTCAATATATAATTATTTTGATTAATTGTAAGCATCGAAATCTCATTAGTTAGACCGACATTATTGTGAATAAAAACAACTGTGTTTTTAGCCAAGTCGACACTACTTATTAAATATTAGTGTCCTTGTGGGCATTGGCTTGGTCGTCGCTTTTTTACTTAGAGTTGGTATAGCGTCGGCTTAGTTGACACAAATTTCTCCTTTTTTTTTGGTTTAATTACTAATTTGATTCCTTAATTTATTTATTTTATTCAATTGAGTCTCTCTCTTATTAAAAGATTCAATTAGGTCTTATAATTTAAAAAAAAACTCAATTAGGTCTTATAGTTTTCAAAAAAGCTCCAATGTTGTCCTTTTCATAAAAAATGATGTCGTTCTTCGTCTAATTTACACTAGTACAACAGATGGAAGCACATATGTGTATGGAACACCATGATAACTTGAGAAGTAAACAACTAAACGTTAAATAAATTTTACTTAGCATCAAACAATGATTCATCACAAAACATAACTAACCATACAAAGCACGACATATTAAATCTTTATTTTCACTTCCATAAAAATAGAGCATAACCTAATTTTAAAATAAATAAGTCTAAAATTGAGCATTTTTTTTTATAAGCAAAGACATGTATTTATATATTATGACGAGGACATAATGATAGGTACCAGGAATACCTAGGTATAGTAGGTTACAAGTATATGCTGGAATAAAGCACCTAAGTAACCTCAAAAAATTGAAAATGGCCCTATACAACAGTAGGCATGAAAAATATCTTCCTATTGGACAATTGCCTTCCCTGAGCACAGTTGTGATAAGCAGTATTACAAATGAAACAAAAAGTTCTCTTGCCTCTATCCCTAACCTAGCAGAGGATATAAAAGGGGAAAATGGGGGATGCTTGGGTTGCCATAAGCCCTTTAGCCCTTGTCCCTCCTTAACATTAGTTTGCAGATTTTGTAAACCCCGTAGGAGCTTTAATGCCCTCTGGGAAAACCAAAGGTACTGCACCAAGCTTCCAGACAGAGAGGCTTGAGATACCAGGCAGGCTATTTTAAGTATACTCTGTTGTGTGATTAGAGACATTCATGGTTGCATATTGCTGCTTTATTTCAATAAATATCATTGTTAGAGATATAAACCAGAATTGAGCATCAATCCAACAAGTTGAATTGGACAAAGCTTTGAGTTAAAAATTGTGATAAGAAACAAAAAATTTCCTTTTATTGCTAAAAGATTAAGCAAAAATGACATATATACGCTACATTGTAATGAATATGAATAATGATGATACCAAGAAAATCTATGACTTAAATTTGAAAATGATCCAAATAATGGTTGTCTAGATTCAAGCCGCAAAGAACAAAGTTAGTGTATGCATTAAGTGAAGCAAGGTAGATATATCATGGAACGTATACTGTTAGACAGATAATACTAAGCTATTGTAAAATAAACTATACTACCATTGGAGACTATGAAGAAGATAAAAGGCTACATAGAAGATAAAGATAAAGATTGATATTTTCCATTGATAAGAATAGCTTATGAGGAGTACAAATTTATAACCTAATTATTGCTAAAAATGACCCTACAAGTGTCATCATCTGACTTTAGGGAATTAAAATAAAAATTAAATAACATTATAAATAATATCCTAATATTTTAAGACCATGTTATAAAGTCTTTAAGCCACTTAATTTTCTTTCTATTAGGCCTCCCTAGCCCATCCTAGCCCATCCTAACATTACCGAGGGGCCGACATTGAACCTTGTCCTCAAGATTCTGAGACAAATCCAAACCATTGAAGATGAAAATGGGTCGTGAATGGACTATTGAAAATCCAGCAGCATATGTGGGACGCATGGAAATACTGATGGCAGCTAGTTGGAGCATGTGTGGCCTGCGTCAGTAATTAGAGTTGAAATGGTATAGGCCTTGCAATAAATGTCACGGGTAAAAAAATAAAAGGCATATGGGTTGGGCTAACATTGGATGGTGGGGATTTATGAGAGATGAGATGGTCTGAATTGTATGGTGGGTGTGGGTGCTTGGAAAAAGTGACATGTGACTCCCTTGATGTGAATCGGTGAGAGATTACAGGGGATATGTAGGTGTGGGGGGTTGCGTTAGTGAAGGAAAAAATTTTGTGGCTTGAGCATGTGAGTGAAAATCAACTGAAGGGTGGGATTGTGCTTTGGGAGCTTGAAAGAAAGATTGGGGTGTTGATGGAAAAGTATTGGGAAAAGTCACGTTAGGGAATAATGGAGAAATAAAAGGTGTAGGTGGGTCGGAGGTTGGTAGTGGTACTTGGGGTTGGGGAAGATAAATAGTGGGGAATGGTAAAGTGTGGTTGATGTTGGGAAAAAGATGATAAAATGGGTAGGGAGGATGGTGAAACAACACCCGGGGGGGGGGGGGACAATGGATTTTGGGGTATACTAGGAGATGACACAAGGGTTCCTTGGGGATGAAGAGTCAAAGAAGAAAGTTGCTCCATAAGAAGGGACATCAAGGAGGTGAAAGTGTCATGATGGGCATTGATGGATTGAAGGAGGAGGACATGGTGAGTGTTGTCGAGCTATTGGTAGTGGTTGATTTGGGTTTGTAAAGCACTCATGTTTTGGTGATGGCTTGGAGGGTTTCGACATCAATGGAAGAAAGAGGCATGGAGTAAGCCATATGAAAGCACCTATGTTAGACATATAATACTAACCTACTATAAAATAAACTACACTACCATTAGAGATTATGAAAAAGATAAAAGGCTACATAGAAGATAAAGATAAAGATGGATATTTTCCATTCATAAGAATAGTCTATGAAGAGTACAAATTTATAACCTAATTATGAGGGAATTAAAATAAAAATTAAATAACATTATAAATAATATCCTAATATTCTAAGACTATTCTATAAAGTTCTTGAGCCACTTAATTTTCTTTCTATTGGACCTCCCTAGACCCATCCTAACACATACAATTCAAGTAAATTAGACAATATTCTCACTACTGCAAAAAACACTTTTTAAATTGGTTAAAAAGGCTTTTTAAATCGGTTTTACAACTGATTTAGATATAGCCGATAAAGAAAGTATAATCATTTAAAATGAAAAGTTGAATCAATTTAAAAAATATTTTTTAACTCGGTTCAAAGAGGAACTGATTTAAAAAGTAACACTTTTTAAACTAGTTATTGCTTGAACCAATTTAAAAAGTGTCACTTTTTAAATCGGTTAAAGCAATAACTGATTTAAAAATGGAGACATCACTCTCAACAAAAATGTAAAAACTTTCCACTCGAAAATTTGCATAACACATTCCAAAATTTCCACTCCTAATTCGCATAACACACTCCAAAATCAAAAGTCCCAAATGACATGCAAAATTCATGGAAAATAAGCTTAGCTCGTGAATAGAGCACTCATAATAATGGCAGCCTCTACGAGCTTCTAAGCTCCAACAATGGCAGTCAACGTGCACTCACGAGCTTCCAAGCTCCAACAATGGCAGTCTACCTGTCTTTCATGAGCCTTCACCAATGCATGCAATGGAGCAATGAGCTTCAGGCAACCAACGCACACCTTCCAAGTTACCAATGGAGCAAAGAGCTTGAGCTTGAGCAACACAATGGAGCAATCGACGAGCTTGAGCTTGAGCTTTCACGAGCTTCGAGCTACCCAATGCTTTCAAAAACACAAACTTCAATAACACAAAGGAGCTTCACAGCTTTGAAGAAGACGCAAGATGGAGATTGGAGGAAGGGAAATGGCTTAAGGAGGAGTTGTGACCACTGAAAATGTCGCAATGGAGGAGTTTTTTTAGAGAGTAAAGGTGCGAAGCTATGAAGAACATGAAACGAGTTTGCGCAAGTGAGCGGGAGAGGGAAAAAGAAGACACTTTTTAAAATGGTTATGATTGAACTGATTTAAAAAGCACTTTTTAAATTGGTTTAATAAAGAACCGGTTTAAAAAGTCCTTACAAAAATTTGTACCTTCCATTTTAAACCGATTAGTGAAGAATCAATTTAAAAAGTGAATAATTTTTTTTTTAAAATTAACTTTTTAGCTCAATTATGTATCAATGGTTTTAAAAAGTTCATTAAAATTACAAAACTGTCACCACATCTTGGTTTTAACTTAGTTTATGAACAACCATGTTAAAATCCTACTCTAAAAAGCCTTTTTTTTATAGTAGTGTCTTGTCGTTAAATATTAGATTAAAGCCTAATTCACAATCATTCAAAACCAAAAGCATGGATTTGATCTCAAACATAGATACCAATAAGAATGATATACCAATAACACCACACACACACACACACACAAAAGGATAGAATTTAAAACACATAATTTTGAACCATGGAGTATAACCTAAATCTAGCCACAAGGAGGTAGATCAAGTTAATGTGAATAGTAAGTGAAGTAAGGAACATGTTTCATAGTCAATTGTACTAAAATAAATATATCAATAATAATAATTATCACAATATATTTTAATTTTGAATCTTGAAAAAAAATAAAAAAGTCAACCATAAAAATAAAATAAAATATGGCAAGCTGATTCAAAAAGCCCGCAACTCACATAGGACTGGACTTGAGCATCAAATCATAAGATCGAATAAAATTCGGGCCTTTTTGGCCCAACCTGTTATAACTCGTAGCTCACATTAGGCCAGCCTGCAATGACTTGAGTAGTCTGTTTTGTCACTTCTATCCTCTATTGATATGTGAGGGATACATATCCCAGAAGTATCAATCATGATCCAGTTAAAAAAATAAAAATCTCCGATACATTTAGGATACGATAGGACACGTGATTTTTCAAATATATATTTTAGGATAGGAGCTCTCCTTCTACAACGGATACTTGATTTTTAGATACAAATCAAATTTTAGGATATGAGTTCTCCTTTTACAACTCTTTATAGAGGAGTCTTCGAACTTGTGCATGGGAAGGTGCGACAGTTATCGACAATCGGCTTGAGAAGAATTTGTGCGGTTTCTGATCCCTAGAACTTGTGCGTGCTAGAGTGCTATCGCCACTGAGATTGGTTTCTGATCTTCACAAATTAGAGTAGGCAAAGAGAACTCTCTGTCTCTCCCGTTTTGCGCTTGTGCAGTTGTGTCTCCCAGTTTCACTTTACTTTGTTATTTTTTTATTTTTTATTTTTGTACACCAACACCTATGCACTGTAATTTTGAAACTAATGTCCTATGGATACAGTCATACAGCTGTATTGCAATTTGCTTTTTTCCTTTTAGTTTTTATTAATATTGAAATAGGTTAAATGATCAATATTCATAGCTGTATTGCAGTCTGTAATTTCTCTATATTTTAACATATTTTAATATTTTAATGATTAATATGTATTCCTTTTCTATGTAATTCTAATATGTTAATAATTAATATCATAATGTGTAACGTATCCTTTTTTTGTTTTGGTTGTTGTACAATGGTTGTACTGAAGTTAGAACTTATGATCTCATGCATATTATATCCAAATCTTTTTACCACTAGGCTAATCGTAATGGGTGTAACATATCCTTTCTTTTACAACTGCAACATGAGTCTCTAATAAATTTAAAGTTCTTTTTTTTTTGCAATTTTTATTCTATTATTTTTTTGAGTTTAATGGCTATGCATTATTAGTGTAAAAAATTTTACGTTGTTAACCAATCAGAAATTATCATTGGTATGATTTTTGAGATAGTTATTGTAAAAGTTAACAAACATACCCTATACGGTGATTTGTGATTGAATGACTGTGTAAAACTATTTTACACTGTTAGTACTTAGTCTATTTTCTTTATTTTTTTTTGAATCATTCTAATACTTATGATTATAAAAATATGTCAATGAAAAATATTTGATACGATAATAATTAATATGTATTATTTTAATATTTTCAACGTCTTTTGTGAAACTTCTTATTTTAATATGCAACTTTTCTTTTTAATCTATATTACATTTTTTTATATTTTTATTTTATAATATTAATAAAAACATAATATTTTAATATTTTTCAACGTGTTTTTGAAATTTCTTATTTTAATATGCAACTTTTCTTTTTAATCTATATTGCATATTTTTTTTTATATAATATTAATAAAACATAATATTTTAATATTTTTTAATGTCTTTAGTGAAGTTTCTTATTTTAATATGCAACCTTTCTTTTTAATATTGCATATTTCTTTATATATTTTTATTGTATAATATTAATAAAACATTTATTAGTACTTAAAAATTGAAATTAATTAGTGATTTAATTATTATTTTTATACGTTAAAAAATAATCTAACAAAAAGCATATCAATAGTTTTATATTTTTATTAAAAATTTGATAAAAATTAATTCTTGTTATAACATAATTATTTTTTTGTTTATTTGTAAAAGCATAGAATTATATATTTACAATGTCAATACCAAATACTTCTAGTTCTTATGTCAGTTCCAAAATTCCAAGTACGTACCTTTCTACTAAAGTTGTACAAGATGATCACGCACCTCTTTGGACTAACATTAGCATGTTAGTTAAAGGATCGAAAGGGAGAGGAAATAAGAGTTGGTTTCGTAACTTTTGTCAAAAAGTTTTTAGAATTTATTACTCAAGAGTTAAAGCTCATTTATTGAGGATTTATGGAACTGGAAGTTTTGTGTGCTGAAGTGTTAATGATGAGTATTTGGCTGAATTGAAATCAAATGTTGAACTGATTGAAAATAGAATGAAACCTAAGCATGTCCCATTGCCCAATGAGAAAACACATCAAAGCTCTTTATTAAAAACGAGGAAAAGTGGCCCTTTAGAGAAAGCATCTAATCTAGAAGATGGAGATAATCTCAAAGCTCTCATTGCTAGAATGTTTTATTCTTGTAGATCGCCTTTCAACCTTGCAAGAAATCCTTATTATGTATTCTTATTCGTTTGATGCAAATCATAATCTAAGTGATTTTCTCCCTCCTAGATGCAATACTTTGAGGACAACTCTCTTACAACAAGAGAAGAAACATGTTGAGAGGTTGCTTAAACCAATTAAATCAACTTGGAAGGCAAAAGGCGTTAGCATAGTTTCTGATGGATAAACAAATATCCAAAGACGACCTTTAATTAATTTTATGGCGTAGCAAGTAAAGCGGGGTCCAATTTTTTTAAAAACTATTGATGCTTCTGATGAAATGAAAAACAAACATTATATGGCTAATAGGATGGCAAAAGCTATAAGAGATGCGGGAAAAGAAAATGTGGTTCAAATTATAACAGATAATGCTCTTGTATGCAAAGGTGTTGGAATGATCATTGAAGTTTCTTTTTTCTAAAAGTTTTTGGACTCCTTGTGTTGTTCACACGTTGAACCTTGCATTGAAAACATTTGTGCTGTCAAGAACACTGAAAAAATAAGGTAGCTTATGGTGAATGTAGTTGGATTACTCTAATAGTTGATGATGTTTCTTTTGTTTAAAATTTTATCGTGAATCACTCTATGAGATTGACAATTTTTAATCACTTCACATCTTTGAAATTACTTGCTATTGCTGAAACAAGCTTTACATTTGTTATAGTGATGTTGAAAAGATTTAAACTTTTAAGAGGTTCTTTGCAATCAATCATTATTAATGAAGAATGGTGCTCTTACAGAGAGCATGATGTGAGCAAGGCCTAAGCTGTGAAAAAATTTACTTTGAATGATGTATGGTGGGACAAAATTACGTATATTCTTAATTTCACTGAGCCTGTTTATATAATATGCTTAAAGCTTGTGATATAGTCAGTCCCACACTTTATTTGGTCTATGAGATGTGGGATACTATGATAGAAAAGTGAAGGCAATTTATATATAGAAATGAAGGAAAATAGTCAAATGATACATCAACATTTTATCAAGTTGTTTATCCTATACTAATTGCCAACATATATAATTTGTAAACATTTACTGATAGCGAAGTTGCTTATTATGGGTTTTAGATGAAGTTCCATATTAACACAATATAATTTCCCCAAAAAATTAAACTAGGGTTCTTACAAATTGGAGAAAATTAACCATTCAATAGAAGACCCTATCTAGACATAAAAAAAAGAAAAACTTAAATCCTCATAATCAAACAATGGAGACCCTCTTTGATACCACTTGTTAGAATTAATTTCTAATAACTCTTTATTCTCTATGCAGAAGCCAAAAAATTCACAAATATGTATCCTAGAACAATTCACCAAAAGCCCTAGGTTCTACAACATAATTGATTATTAAGGATTAAATAATTAAAATAAATACCTAGATCCAGCTATTATTCACCTTGGTCTTTGCAACAATCAAAGTCACCAACAAAAGAGTCAATGGTTTTATGGTTCTTTTTCAACTAAATCACTAGAGTTCCTCAATGGGACCTTATCTTCTCTTCATATAGGGGGAAGAGAGGGTGAGTTTTTCTGATTTGATGTATTGGGACATAACCATTCATTAGTGTATCAACCTATTAGGGTTTCCATTATTTCCCAATAGGCTGACACTGGTATCTACTCAATAAATTCATATCAAGTTCTTTGGCGGTTTAACGGGTTCATTTAATTATGACCACTTAAATAAAAGTCTTATTATGATAAATAGCTAATGTAATTGTTTTATAATATGCGCCCACATAAATAAAAATATATAAATTTCCAAATTCCAACATACTATTCATGCCAATGTTTTTGTTTGCCTACTGCTATCTCTATTCTATGAAGGTGATATCCCCTAACTCTGCTACCTCACTTGCCAATTATATTATGGCATCCTTATTCAACATCATGTACGTGGCGGCTTCTTTGTCATTGGCCAAAGTGTACAAGAGACTTCAGCATCATGATAAGAATATATAGGGAAATCAAAACGTGGAATAGTATAGCAGGAAATAGATGGTAGGAATAGCATTGCTGCAAATTTGCTAGTTTGTTGCTTAGAATCAAAACATTTAATTGCTTGCCCAGTTCAAGGTCAGCAATTGAACATTAATTTTCTTGTACACCTGTTAAATTACAATCATAGTTATCATATTTTTTTATGTTCAATCTTAGCAAATTGTGCCACGGCAGCATGTCGTGTATTTGATTGAATTTCTGGGTAGAAATTATGGTTCAAAAGCAAATTGTTTACTCCACATGATGTGATGGTGTGTGCAAGAATCTGAGGGCTTTTCACATTCTACCTCTTCGGTTTTGACTTTCAAAATTGCTTTGATTTTAGAAAATTAATTATGGGAATGGTATTTGCAATAGCTATTCTATGAGAATATCATATTTAATTCAATTTTCTATCTTATAAGAGATTGAATTTGATTCATAGACTTGTGTCAGCTATCTCTAAGTTGTTTACATTAATACAACTTTGATAGTTTTTAATGGAGAATATGTAGAGACATACTTAAGTAAGGTGCTTCAAGGGTACCCTGTCAGCTTGTTACATATAGTAATTCCGATAATGGAAGGGAACTCCATTGAAAATTGAAATAAAGAATGTTCGGGAATGTGAGATAGACAAGAAATTGCCTCCAGAGTGAGTCTTGAATTTTTTCATACCTTGCGACGATACGATGATGACTGTTCTTTTTTTTAAAACAAAAAATAATTGAGTAATTTGAACATACGTATTTCGCTAATTATTAATTTAATTAATCTGTTAATTTTATTTTTTGTTTTGGAGAAGTCTGATCATCAAGGGTGGGACCTAATTGGAACACGACTAACTGCGGTATGCTCCTGTATAAAATAGAATAAAAAAATAAAATAAGCACAGTTGCTTCTACACGCAGTGAATTCTTTACGTAAATTAGCTTTCACGATCGAATATATAAACATGAGACTTGTAACGAACGACGATAAAGATGATCTAAGGCCCTTAACGAGACTCAGGACACTTGTTCTAAATGTGAAACTGGAGAAGGAAGAGGGTAGAAACTGGGGAAGCAAACCACAAGACAAAATCCAACAACCTTTGGTCTTATGGACTAGACTAAGGGAGGTACAATCTCATTGCCTCGATTTAAAATTTTTATAATATATAGTGACACTAAACATAGAGATAATATATTATATATAATTAATAACTTCTGAAATATTTGAGTTATGTGCTGATCGAAACGAGGTGATGGTCAGAGTATATTGGAATTATCTTAATCATCACATATATAGATGGCTTGCGTTAGTAGGAGAAATTGAATGTATAACTCAAATGATGACCGACAATAGGCCTACTGGGGTTGACACATTTGGACGAACCTTCTGCTCACACTAGTTGTGACTTGGGTTCGATTCTCAAATTTTTTCTGTTTATAAGCGATATGTAAATTCTATTATAAATCTTCAGTGAGGTTGGTGGTCTTCCTTGACTATCCAAGGGCCATGCCTTCTCCTAAATTAAACTTTTAGTGACCAAAAAAAAATGATGACCGACAATAGCCTAAAATAAAAATTAGAAAAAAAAAGGATCGTAGTTGTTATTTTATGCTGGGTTGAAATAGTAACATCAGATAAAAGCATTAGTGTATGTTTAGTTGAGTATTTATAAACTTAACTTTGGGTTGATTTTGTTTAGTTGTGATTTTGAATTATTATAATTTTAAAAAATAATTTTCATAAAAATTAAATTTCATTAAAGTGATTTATATTGAATTTTTTATTTTAAAAATAATTTTTAATAAATTTGAAATATAAAATATATGTCTTAACATAAAAGTTATATTTTTTGTTTTTAATTGAATATATTTTTATAAATGAATTTCATTATGAAAAAACAACATACAAATATAATTCTTTTTGTCAAAATAATGTTTATCATTTTCAAAAAAAAGATTGGGCAGGATTAAATGCTCCCGAAACATATTAACACTCCTGCTGTACTTTTACTATTATAGATATATATAACCAATTTATGCTTGTTACAAATGATTAAAAATTAAAAATAAAATCTAATGGCAATTGGTAGACCAACTCGCTGAACTTATTGAAATTAAAAAAAAAAGAGAAAAAGGAAAAAAAAAAAAAAAAAAGAAGCAACAATTCAGATGTTGAGGATGAGTTTTCCGAACCCGCAAAAACAAAAGAGAATTAATGAGTTGCTCATCCTCTCAAAATGCAAAGATACAACTATTAGTAAATAGGAACCAACGTATTCTGTCGCTATATTTTGATGTAACTCGAAAAACTCCCCAATTTTACAATTAGATATAGATTCGTCTGTTGCACAATTCGATGTGAAGTGTGGTCCTTAGAATAATGATATAGTATATGAATTATATTTAAAAATTATTTTGGTCACTATATTCAAATAGGTTAAAGTTCATGAGCAATTAATATATTTTCCCCTTCATTTTGAATTTTCCTTAAAAAAATTAATCCTGATTTTTAAACCCCAATTTTTATTTTCATTTCTGTTTTTTCTTCCCTTTTTATTATGTGAGTTACGTTATCTATCATATATATTACTTTCTCTTTGTATTACTCTGGTATAGATTATT
This sequence comes from Spatholobus suberectus, assembly GCA_004329165.1. Lineage (NCBI taxonomy): Eukaryota > Viridiplantae > Streptophyta > Magnoliopsida > Fabales > Fabaceae > Spatholobus > Spatholobus suberectus. The sequence goes on along the minus strand of CM014731.1, from coordinate 54,168,458 downwards.
TAAAGATGTAAAAAATTGACATTTTTGAAATTTGTACAACATTTCCAAACTGTAATATGACAATTCAATTATAAGAATGGATTATTTTAATATTAAGAGAAAATGATAACGCGCCAACTCAAACGACAATATGACGTCTGAACAAGTTCATACATGCTTATTTATTAGCAAGAATAGCCGGGAGCACAGCTAGCCAGTATACACTTTTCATGCTTCATCGTCATCCCAAAGAAATATGGCTTCAAACATCAACACAACGAGTGATAACAAGTTGAAAGCAGCAGCTCAAGATGGAGATATAAACCTTCTCTACACAATAATTGAGGAGAATCCACAAGCTTTGGAACACAACGATTTAATATCGTTTGTTGAGACACCTTTGCATATTGCTGCATCATTTGGTAATATTGGGTTCGCCACCGAGATTATGAGGCTGAAACCTTCATTTGCTTGGAAGCTAAATCAACAAAGATTCACACCGATCCACCTTGTTATGCAACACGGCCATAAGAGAATGGTGCTTCGCTTTGTAGACGTCAACAGAGAATTGGTCCGAGTCAAAGGAAGGGAAGGCCTCACTCCTTTGCATTTTGCAAGTCTGACGAGAGAAATTGACCTTTTAGCTAACTTTCTCTTGGCTTGCCCAGATTCCATTGAAGATGTGACTGTTAAAGGTGAGACTGCACTTTATATTGCAGTGAGATATCAACAGTATGAGGCTCTTCAACTCCTAGTTGGATGGCTCAACAGAACATACCAGACGAGTGCCATGCAAATAGAAAAAAAAATATTGAACTGGAAGGATGAGGAAGGCAACACCATTTTGCACGTTTCAACACTCATGAATGACTCAAAGGTATCCTCCTGTCTATGTTTGGAACTTAATCTTAGAGTTTAATTTATTTACACTTTTACATGGACACATAACAAGAATTTACCTTATCGTCATATCATAGTAATTGATAAGATAATAATAAAGTGGTCAAATCTTTTTAATTAATAGCCTTACATGAAAATATTTTCGTTGGTAATGCAAATTAAATATTTAACATTGAGAGGTTTTATAATTAAAGTTTTTTAGTGCGTCCTATCATGCCACATACTTTTTATTCCAATGGTGCAATCATCAAAAAACTTAAAATGAGTCTCATATATTATCTCAAAATATTTCTTTCAATCATAAGAATTAATTACTAAATAAGAACCACTTCTTACATCTAAAAGTCGTAGTAGCCTCCTCCAATAGTGATCTTTAAGTAAAAACTGGTTCTTAAACTTAATAACTTTATAAAAAACTGTTATTCGAGATGTTCTAGCAATTTTTTCATTTATTCCTTGGTGGAACAGGCGCTCCGATTGTTGCTAAAGACTAAAATGGATTTGAAGGCCAAGAATTTGGAGTACTCAACAGCACTAGACATAGCAGCCAGTGCAGAGATAAAGAATGTATTAGTGAGGGCTGGTGCAAAACATGGTTCATCAGTTACTGATGCTCCCACACTTGCGAATAAACTAAGATGGAATATTACACTTACGGAAAAAATAATTATTTTTGTACTTGGCATTAGAAGGGATATAACAGAGGACCAACGCCATGCTTTTCTCATAGTTGCTGCTCTTATTGCAACTACTACCTATCAATCAGCGCTAAGTCCCCCTAGTGGAGTTTATCAGGCTAATGCTGGAAATGATAATAATAATGTTAACATCACTTCCCTGAATTCTACGACTACTGCTACCCAAGGAAATGCTGGAAGGTCTGTCATGTCTGAAGGTGATTTCTTGACCTTATCGATTCTGAATTCGCTTTCCCTTTTGGTTTCAACTATAATAATCTATATTCTGACGCCAAGTGGGATAGTGGGTAATATATTGTTCACGCCAATGTTTTGGTTTGCCTACTGCTATCTTTATTCAATGAGGGTCATATCCCCGACTAATGCTTCATCAATTGTCAATTTGGTTATGGTGTGTTTATTCTCCTCCTTGTATTCGGGGGTATGGTGGACATTTTCCATAGTGTACAAGAGACTTAAGCATCATGATAAGAAGAGGGAAATCGAAACAAGGAATACTACAGGAAGAAATATATGGTAGATGTAGCATTGTTGCAAATTTAACTATTTGTAGTATAGATTGTTGTGTAAAAGATAATAATTAGAAAATAAAGTCTTGGAAGATTAAGGGTTGTGAGTTACTATACATTAAGGAGCATTATTCTTATTTAAAGTCTATTGTTCCTTCTTATGTAACTACAAGATATTTACTATAATTAGTATTATGTTCATTTAGTAGTATTTTAATTGAATATTGATGTAATGGGTTACTCTATTATAAATAAAGAATCAATTCATGTAGCATATGTGGCAAAGTAATAGAATCTCCTATATTTTTTCATTTTCTAACAAAGTGGTACTAGAGTTTAGGTTCTAATCTAAGGGTAGATTAGGAATTGCTTAAGAATTTATAGTTATAAATAGGTTAATACCAAGAACGAGTATACATACTTGATTTTTATTTAGTTTTGCCTCTTTGGATTCAAAGAATTCTCTCTTGTTCTCTCTTCTCCTTCTCTTGTGTTCTGCATTATATATTATCCCTTTGAAGCTTCTCTAATGGGGATGTCCATGGAAGGCTGAGAAGGTATTCAATCCAAGGGATTCAAGGAGTATGGTTTGTACTTTGAGTTCCTAAGTTTTTAATTGATGTTTAGTATGAATCTCTCCTCTCTTCTTTCTTCAATTATGTTTTTCTTTGCAAGGCACATATTGTGCTTGACCCAATTTCAATTGGATTAGATTTTATTTTCATAATTGAAGAGGTTGAAAGTAAGATTCATTAATTTGGAATTGTTTAGGGCTAGATTAATTGATTGGTAAATTAAGTTAATTGAGTCACTTTTAAATCAACACTAATTTTGGATGTGATTGTGATTTGGTTTTTGTTGGTTGAATTATAGGTTATTACCTAGTTAATTTTGTATTAATAGAAGTGTATACAGAGGATATAATTTTGATTTGAACAATGATAGGTCCTATGATGCGAATTGAATCACTTAGATTGATGTGTTTAGTTAATTGATTTCTTTTTGGTAATTACTTTTGATTCTTAATTGCCTTATAAATACAACCTCCTCCTATTGCTTCTAATTGGATTAGAAAATTTTCAATTTGTGTCCTTGAAAAAATGACTTAGGTTACTCCTTATACTACATTCAAATTGTAGAACCTAGTTTTTTATTTTGGCGTGAGGGCGACACTTGCTTCAACAATTATGCAAATTTGTTAGTTTAAATGGCCAAATATTCTATTGATAATATTTTGCTAATAAAAACTAACATTCTACCAAACAATTCCATTGACATTTTGTAACATGGGAATGATTGACAGATAGAACATTTTCTTCGGTAGAACATCATTGTATTTTTTCATTCTAGTCTTTCATGGAACACACCTTGCAGCACCACAAAAATTGTACTATGTTAATATGATATATTCTTTGTAATACAAGATGCATTCATTTACACAACAATCAATCTTGATAGCCTTCAAACCTAATTTAAATACCAAAATTGTCACCTAGTTATAATTCTCGAGAAAGCATTGTTTTATTAAAGCTACATCGACAAGTATTTGTGTAAAAGTGTATATATTATTTTTTAACAATATGCCAATTAGATCTAGCTACCAACGATTTAATAGACTAAATTGACTAGTTTACAAAGATTAACTATAGATAAAATCATTGACATTTTGCATTAGGTAGCTCTTCCTCATGCACTTTATCATTTATGACATCCACATTGTCATGTGGGACATTAACAAATGGCTTAAAAGAATCGTACTCCATTTGATGAAAATCGATCTTCATTATATGTATGTTCAATACTACTTGATGCTGAAGTGGATCAAAGAGTCACTAGAAGGGATTTCAATAGCGACCCTTGATTGCTCACTAGGTAGCTCTTCCTTAGGCACTATATCATTTATGACATCCACATTGTCATGTAGGACATCAACAAATAGCTTAAAAGAATCATACTCCATTTGATGCATAAACACAAATTGATCTTCATTATATATGTTCAATACTACTTGAAGCTGAAGTGGATTAGAGAGTCATTAAAAAGGGAGTTGAATAGTTACCCTTGATTACTTAGACCTTTTGCTACACAAATAAACAACTTCTTCTAATATTGATTGCTCAATATGTTTTTTCGCTATTAGAAATTTGTTAGGAGCAAGGAAAGAATTTCTCACACTTGAATAATGTTAAGAAGAAAAATTGGAGTTTGTCTAAGTGTTGAAAAACTAGTCTTTCAAAACTGTTTATAAAAATGCTACTACCGGTGCTTATTAGAAGTTGTTTTTCTAATACAATAAATTTAAAATATGCTTCTAAAGTATGAATTCAATTTAGTTTGATTTGAAACTTTCTAGTTAAATCAAATACTTCAGATAAAATATGTTTCAAAAATCAAAACTCTATTTTGCTCAAAGATACTTGTTTTCAAAACAAAAAGTAGTTTAGAAGTGACAAATAGTAAAATAGGTGCAGATAGTTAAGAAGCAGGGCAAGGAGCATACTATACATAGAGTTTTTCATACCTTCAAATCTTTATGCTAAATTTAGTCCCTACCTAAATAGGATTTTATCACAATAATCATACCAAATTACATGGTATTCTTTTTCCTTAAGCCTCCATAGGTTTTCTATAGAATATTCTTTGTAAGTCTCTATAAGTTTATCACCAACAATAGTATTATCAAGCCTCTACAAGCTTTAACCACCACCAAGTATTATTTCCTATGCCTCTTTAGGATTAACCATAGCTCAAAAGCTATCCCTACCCACAACTAATTCAGTTGTGCGAAAACTCACCTTGATCTAAAAGCACTAATCTTCCTTATTGATCTCTAGAGTATCTCTATTTTTCTCCCAATGGATAAACCCCTAATTTTATCTCTTTCTATCACTCAATGAGTGAATATACAATGAAATATAGAGACCAAAACAATCTCTAAGATATTACAACAAAAAGAATAGAGGACAGAGTGTTTAGTTAAGGAAGTTATCTTTATTCAAAAGATAAGATTTTCTCTCTTCAGAAGGACATATTCTTCATATTGACCCCTACATCAATACTTAATAGTCTAGCATAGCTTCTTTCTTTAAAACATATTTCAATTTAATTATGAGCATGTTGCTTCTGATATTGAAAATCTATTGCTTCTGAACAATGTATTTTGTTCTTCTTAGGCATTGTTTAGTTTGCATTTTTTGATGTAGTTTTGAAAATATGTAGTTTCTAATCTTGCCACCCTTTGATTAAATCCATCTTCTGATCATGCTTCTGACCATACACAACTTTTGTTCATGTTGCATTTTGATCTTCAGAAGATTGTTGAGTCTAGTATGCTTTTGATCACTTATCCTTTGATAGTGTTGCTTCTAATGAGAAATCTTTGTTTCTTTCGAGCTTTTGGACACTTGCATACTTCAGAATGATGCTTCTTAAGTTTGATTCATGCTCTTTGTGATTTTTTGCATGGTATAATATCAACTCTTGCTCTAATAATCATATTTTTAAAGCAAACCATTAGTAACTTAAGTTCAAAAGGCTTAGAAATTGTTTCTTGATAGTTTGTTATTATTGAAAATTCATCTCATGAGGGGCTTAAGCTCAATAGTAGCGCCCCTCATGTCCACACCAATATCAATTTCTCCATGTTATGTCCAAATTTGATAATTAGGTTTAAAGTTGGACATGTACAAGTGAACCTTCAATTTACCTGTTGTCAGTATCTTGTTGTACTTACACCTAATTAAGATAAGGATATTTAATCCTTTCATCTAACAAAAATAAGATTGTTCCTTAGCTTTCCTAACAAACATATTGACTTCATTAACAAACTTAAGTGTCAAATCTCTCTTGTGAGGATTAAACCTATCATACATCCAATTGTGATCCACTATCTACAAATTAGGTTTTAAATTAACAATTCAGGTACTTCATAAAGGTGGAAAAAATTCAGTAGCATAACCTCTATATTATGGACATTTCCCAAATTTTGTTCCTAAAAAAGACAACATATACATAAATCATAAACATTATAAGTTTATATTTATTAACACACAACCAACATCCTAAATCTCAAGTAGGAGCACAAGCTAGTGAGCTTTGCTTTCCATTAACAAACAATACATCAATCAAACATGCATATTGAATAATTTAATAATACACAACCAAATTCTTACATCTCAAGCAAGAGCATAACCTAGTGAGCTATGCTCTATACTGACAAATAACATTAATCAAATGCATGCATATTAAACAATTGTCAACACACAATCAGCATCATACATTTATGAAATGCATCCTTCATTAATCAAATGCATGCATATTATTTATGAAAATGCATGTAGATTATTTTTTCATGATGCAAGAAACATAATAAATATACATAATACCTTTCATACATAATTAAAGATAGAAGTATTGCACCACATTATGCTACATGCCATTGTTTGAGTCAAAGGTATTGATATTAAAATGAGTTAAAAGTACTAAATCACATGATAAAAAGCTGAGACCAACAAAAGGTAACAAAATACATTGAAAGTAGGGAGGAGGAAAATTCTAGATATAACAAAATGACTCATAAGTTGGCCATACTAACACTAATACTACTACCAAAAACTGTTAATAGGTATTCCTCCTGTGAACTAGTGGTGTGAACAACAAATCAATATAGAACGCACCCATGTATTGTTGACTGTACGTGTGTCATTTGCTCCCACAACGCGAGCATCGTGATCTTTGTAAAACGTAAGTAAGATGAGGAAAAATATAGAATAACAATACTACAAAAGTACATGCATAATAATATGCTTCATGCATGCTGGAATAAGTATGAGAATATGCCAACAATAATAACAACATACAATCAAATAGATCAAATTGCAACGACACATACAACATTACAAGTAAATCAATGCAACATGTCTGACAACCAATGCATACGACAAAATCAACTCCCTAGAGACTCCTATTATTTGAGCTAGTCAATTGGTAATTTCTCCAAACATGGAAAACATCATAAGAGTGTTGGAACCAAAGTCGTAGAAGCGTCTAAACCCTCAATGTTTTGAAGATAACAAAGCTTATTAATGTTTGTATTTATGTGTATAAACTAACCCTATCACAGTGAAAGACGAAGACTCGCCAATAATGACCGTCCAGCTAATGCAATAATGACCGTCCAGTAGACACTTTGAAGACCGTCCAGTAGACGCGATCAAAGACCATCCAGATGAACAGACCGAAGGCGATCGTCCAAATCCGAGGATCATATATTCAAACGATCAAGTTTTTCATTATGAAAAACAATCATGGCTATCCACCTCGAAACCTACAAAGTACCACTTTAGTGAACCAACGTTCAAAACGGTTTGAAACATCAACATCAAGTCAGTACAAAAGCACAGCAGAATGGATAAAGCAAGTCAACTTATCAAGCCGACAAGACAGATGAAGAAAGTTCAGAAGAACAGACTGTCAGCACAGCCCTGAAACTTCTATTGTCGTGCAAGTTTTCAACTGCCACGCCTGACTCTTCTGAAAAGTTAGTCTGCACGCGCCTCATCACGTGAAGAGACAAGTTATCTGTAACGGATCTCTTTCCTGAAGATCGTATATATATACGAGCATCAACAGAAAGCGAAATAGAGAACAAATATAGGCAAAAACTTGTTAAAACAACAACGTACACTTTCTTTCTGTGATATTCTGTTAAGAGCGTCCAGTGGACGATAGCCAACCTTTTGTGTAAAAACCTCAAAGTGATCCTGAGTCTAAGTTTTCAAATCCTTACTACGTGAGTTGATATTTTCTCTGTAAAACTCTTGAGCGTTGTGAAAGCTTGGAGAGACTTAGTGTAAAAAAGAATACTTGGGTTAAGCAATCTGGGTAGATTGCGTTGTAAAGCCTGAAGAGGCCACGAACAATACTTGTAACCAAAGATTGGTTAGTAGAAACCTTCTGGGTGAAGGGACTGGACGTAGCTCAGTTTGAGTGAACCAGTATAAAATCTTTTGTGTTTTTCTTCTTTCTACTCCTTCGTTTTAAAAACGTTCTTGTTGATCTGGTTTTAGTAAAAATTTAAAACGCACAATTCAACCCCCCCTTCTTGTGCGCCCTTTTCACACTTCAATTGGTATCAGAACTCGGCCTCTTGGGGTTGAGCATCTAACACTGCAGAGGTAAAAACGATCCTGATCTCCCATGGAAAACGAAGGACAAGCCATTAACAGATCGCCTCTTTTCAAAGGTCAGAACTACGACTACTGGAAGCAAAGAATGATAGCATTCTTTGATGCATGTCACATAGACATGTGGGATGTAGTAGAAACTGGCGACTACCTGCCCCTTGATCATGATGGAGTGGAACTCCCAAGAAGTCAATGGACAGAATCTCACAAACAGAGGTATCTTTTAAACTCAAAAGCTAGAAATGCTATGATGTGTGCCTTATCTGAATCTGAATATGAAAAGGTACACAGTCTAAAAAGTGCCAAGAAAATGTGGGACACCCTGTCTCTTGCTTATGAGGGCACCTCATAAGTAAAGAGGTCAAAATTAAGCTTACTCGTAAGACAATATGAACTATTTACTATGGAGGAAAATGAAACCATTGAACTAATGTTTGGTAGATTTCAAACCATAACAAACAACCTAAGGTCCTTAGGCAAAACCTATGATAATTATGATCATATTGACAAAATTTTGAGAAGTCTGCCTAGGCAATGGAGACCGCAGGTTACAGCTTTAAGAGCTTCCAAAGATCTAACGACACTCTCAATAGAAGAGTTAGTTGGAACTCTTAAAGTACACGAACTGGAAGCTGAAGCAAGACGAAGGACAGAAGAAGAAGTCCATCGCTTTAAGCGTCCAACGACCATCCAGAGGATCAGCGTCCAAAGCGCTAAACGTAGAAGAAACCTCTGAGGAAGAATCTGAGAAAGACGATTCTAATGAAGATGAGATATCCTTCATCTCAAGGAAAATACAGGCTATGTGGAGGAAGAAAGGAGGTTCAAGAGCTAAAAACTTCAAAAAGAAGTTTAACAGAACTCCTAAAGAAAAAGATCCTTCAGTATGCTATGAATGTAAACAGCCTGGACACTTCAGAGCTGAATGTCCCAGTCTACAGAAAGACAAAAAGAGGACATTCTTCAAGAAAAAAGGTCTCATGGCTACCTGGGAAGACATGGACCTATCTTCATCAGATGAAGAAGGAGAAGAAGAAGCCAACCTGTGTCTCATGGCAGGAACCTAGCTCTGATAGCTCAGACAATGAGCAAGACGAAGAGGTAAACTTCGACAATTTAATTTCTTTACAAGAAGCTTATAATGACTTGCTTGCCAACTCTTCAACTCTTTAGTAGGATATAGAGAACTGAAAAGGAAATTTTCAAAAATAACAAAAGATTTCAATTTACTCAACGAAGAATATAGAAATGTTTTGAAAGAAAATGAAGTCTTGAAAACTAAACATATTTCAGAGGAGACATCTTCTCATGAAGTCCTAGAACTTCAAAAAGAAGTCACTCATCTAAAAGAAAGTTTGTCTAAATTTGTCAATGGTACTAAAAATCTAGATAAAATCCTATCATATAGAAGAAGTCCTCATGACAAATTTGGACTTGGTTTTGTTAAAGAAGAAAACCACAATCTTGTAAAAATATAACCTTTTGTAAACTATGTGGAAAGAATGGGCATGAATCAACACATTGTAGATATCGTCCAACAAAGAAGGCGTCCAATGCCTTCAAAACTAACAGAAAAGGACCCAAGTCCATTTGGGTACCTAAGTCTATGATAATACCTGTTGCAGATTTGCTTGACAATAGAAAGAAGACCCCAGTCATGGTACTTGGACAGTGGTTGCTCACGGCACATGACGGGAGAAAGGTGTATGTTCCAAAGCCTACAACCCAAGAATGGTGGGTGGGTCACCTTTGGAGGAAACTAGAAGGGAAAGATCACAGGTATAGGAACAATCGGTAAGCAGTCCTTTCCCTCTATTGAAAATGTTTTATATGTTGAAGGTCTCAGACACAATCTACTGAGCATAAGTCAATTATGTGACAGTGGACACAATGTCTCCTTTGACAAAGACAAATGCACTGTCAATAATCTAGATGGATCCATATTATTCTCTGCCAAGAGGCAAAGCAATCTTTATAAGATTGATCTAGTTGACCTCACAAATCAAAATGTATCTTGTCTAGTATCCATCAAAGAAAATCAATGGATTTGGCACAAGAAGCTTGGACATGCAAGCTTGAGATTAATCTCAAAGCTATATAAGCATAACCTCGTAAGAGGACTTCCAAATCTTGCATACAAGTCTGATATTCTCTGTGATGCTTGTCAAAAAGGGAAACAAGTAAAAAGTTCTTTTGAATCAAAAAATACTGTTTCCACATCTAGACCTCTTGAACTATTACATATTGATTTGTTTGGTCCAACTAGAACAACCTCCCTAAGCGGAAAACGATATGGACTAGTCATAGTAGATGACTACTCTAGATGGACATGGGTGATGTTCTTAAAACACAAAGATGAGTCTTACAAAATCTTTTCTACTTTCTGCAAAAGGATACAAAACGAAAAGGGTGTTAGTATAGCTTCAATAAGAAGTGATCACGGAGGAGAGTTTGAAAACGAAAGTTTTCAATGGTTCTGTGAGGAGAACGGAATTCTCCACAACTTCTCTGTACCACGAACACCACAACAAAATGGTGTGGTAGAGAGAAAGAACAGGTCATTGCAAGAAATGGCTAGAACCATGCTAAACGATAACTCAACTCCTAAGCATTTCTGGGCTGAAGCTGTAAACACTGGCTGTTACTTACAAAATAGGATTTACATAAGACCTCTTCTGAAAAAGACTCCCTATGAATTGTGGAAAGGACGACAACCCAACATATCATATTTTCATCCCTTTGGATGTCAATGTTTCATTCTAAACACTAAGGACAACCTTGGTAAGTTTGATTCAAAGTGTGATGATGGAATACTGTTAGGTTATTCTGAAACATCTAAGGCTTATAGAGTTTACAATTCCAGAACCTTAGAAGTTGAAGAAGCCATCCACGTTAAATTTAATGACAAAAAGCCTGATAATGAAATATCAGAGCTAGACGACTCTTTTGCAGATATGAAACTAGACGATGCCAGACCTTCGGCGTCCAGAGATCAAATGGACGACCCAAAAATGAAGAAAGAGAACCAACTGGACGCTCCTGGCAAATGAAGACCTATCATCCAGAAAATCAAATTCTTGGAAACATTCAAGACTATGTTAGGACAAGATCGACCTTCAAGGAGCAAGCTCAAACTGCCTTGATCTCTCAGCTGGAACCAAAGACAGTAGACGAAGCTCTCCTGGACGACGACTGGATTAGTGCCATGAAGGACGAGCTTAGTCAATTTGAAAAGAATGATGTCTGGATGCTAGTTCCCGCACCCAAGGACAAGTCTATCATTGGAACAAAGTGGGTATTCCGCAACAAGCTTGATGAAGCTGGAAATGTGGTAAGAAATAAAGCAAGACTTGTAGCACAAGGCTACTCTCAACAAGAAGGTATAGACTTTACTGAAACTTTTGCACTAGTAGCTAGACTAGAAGCCATTCGCATCTTACTTTCATTTGCTGCTCATAAAAATATGAAACTCTATCAAATGGATGTAAAAAGTGCATTCTTAAATGGCATAATAAACGAGGAAGTCTATGTGAAACAACCACCTGGTTTTGAGTGTGATACTTTTCCCAAACGTGTTTTCAAACTGAAAAAGGCTTTGTATGGTCTTAAACAAGCCCCAAGAGCTTGGTATGAAAAGCTAAGCTCTTTTCTTTTAGAAAATGGATTCTCTAGAGGAAAAGTAGATACCACTCTTTTTCGCAAAGACGTCAAAACACATTTCATTATTGTACAGATATATGTAGATGACATTATTTTTGGAGCTACTATTGACCAGTTATGCAAGGATTTTTCTAAGATTATGACAGCAGAATTCGAAATGAGTATGATGGGAGAACTAAAGTTCTTCCTAGGGCTGCAAGTAAAACAGACTGGAAATGGAATATTCATACATCAGACAAAGTATGTCAACGAACTTCTGAAAAGGTATAAGATGGACGATGCAAAAGAAATAAGTACACCCATGCATCCGTCATCAATGCTTAGCCTGGACGACTCTTCTTAAAAGGTAGACCAATCTACATATCAAGGTATGATTGGATCTCTTTTATATCTCACAGCGTCCAGACCTGATATTATGTTCAGTGTATGTCTATGTGCTCGTTTTCAGTCTGACCCTAGAGAAACTCATCTAACAGCAGTTAAAAGAATTTTTAGATACTTAAAGAAAACCACTAATCTGGGTTTATGTTTTAAGTCGACCAAAGAATACAGATTAGTTGGTTTCTGCGATGCTGACTATGCGGGAGATAGAATAGAACGCAAAAGCACCAGCGGAGGATGTCACCTCATTGGTGGAAATCTAGTCTCCTGGACGAGCAAAAGACAAGGAACAATTGCTCTATCAACAGCAGAAGCAGAATATGTCTCAGCTGCGTCTTGTTGCTCACAACTCTTATGGATCAAGTATCAGTTAGAAGACTACAGTATCTACGAGAGTAAAATTCCTATTTTCTGTGACAATACTACTGCTATAAATCTGTCAAAAAATCCTATCTTGCACTCTAGGGCAAAGCACATTGAAATAAAACATCATTTTATAAGAGATTATGTTCAGAAGGGAGTTGTCGATATTCAGTTTATTAATACTGAAAATCAATTGGCAGATATATTTACAAAACCCCTTCCTGAAGATAAACTCATCCATATTCGAGATCTTCTAGGTATGGAATTTATAAATGAATAGTTTTGTTCAACATGCCTTGATCGTCCAAGGATCAGTAGCGTCCAATAAATTCACAGCGTCAAAAGTTTTCATAGCATCCAATACATCATCATCCATTTTTTTATATATAACTGCCTTTACTTGCATATTTTTTTTTCGCATTCCATAATAACTTTAAATTGTGTGTGCATTATTATTAGTACTCAATCATGTTTTCTCTGAAAAGGATTTGAAATAAATGTTTTCTCTGTTTGAGTCACTCATGCGCCGTATAACCGACCTCGAGATACGTAAGCGCCTAAGCCAGCATTTATTACACATCATTCTCTCTTTCGAAAGTAAAAGAACCGCCAAAAAGGCAAAACCCTTCAGTTTCTTCATATACACTCAAACCCAACCCGTATACTCACTTCTTTTCAAAATTCACCTAAACTTATCATCTTCTCAAAACCCTAAACCTCTCTTCAAGCTCTCAGATATGGCAACCGAAAAAGCTGGTCCCGCTGCAAAGGCCGTGGCTCGTGTGGAGAGCCTAGACAAAGCTGTCGTTCTCATCGAGAGCCGCTTCGATATACAAGCTCTCAACGACATAGGGGTGTTTGTAAAAGACAATCTGCTCAGCTGTTGCATCCTCAACTATTTCCATCTGAACGAAATCATTTACCCAGAACTCATCCGACAGTTCTGGAACTCTGCTGTATTTTCAAAGACAGAGATTATTGGAACCGCCCTGGGAGTCAAGGTCACTCTAGACCTAGGCTCCGTCGCCCAAGCCATTGGATGTGAACGGGCTGGGTCTTGCATCAAAAATGGCTGGGAAGATACCTTTGGAGGGCATGACACAGTCAACGCTGCACTGATAGGTCCCGAAGGACAAGGCCCAGTCAAGTACAGCAAGCTGGCGAAAGAAGGGAAGATATTCTAGCAGTTTCTGAATAAAGGAATTCTTCACAAAGCTGGATCTAAGGACAGCGTCACCTTCTTGCACAGGTTCGTGCTGTTCCACATGATCACCGGACAACAGTTCAACTTACCACACCTCATCTTGAGCAACATCTTCAGGACCATGAGAGGACGTGGAGAGCGCGACCAGATCACCTATGCTGCCCTTCTCAACAGAATCTTCTGGCAACAGCAGGTATTCCATGCCTTCTTTGCCTTGTCTTTGGGGGAGCAAAACAAAATAAGGATTCTGGGTGGTGGACATAGATTCACCCAACTGCCATTCAGGACGCAACAACGTTGCACAGATGAAGGCTGGGTTTGTATTGAAGCCTTTAGAAACCACGTCCAAACTCGTGGACGTCAAAGAAGAACCAGTTGAGATGGACACCCTTACAAACAGTAGCCCCAAGCGTCTAGCATGCTGCACCTATGGACGACGAAGTACTGTTTGAGAATCCAATTGCTGCAAGACCATCCACCAGAAGGAGGACGTCCAAGGCGCAGGTGGCCAGAGCTACAAAGTCCAAAACTCAACAACCTTCAGCTTCACCTGCTCCACTTGCAGTTGCTCCTGTTGCTGCATCTGCTCCATCTGCTGCACCAACCACTCTTCCCACAAAGAGATAGCTAATCATTGCCTCTGATGACGAAGACGATGAGCCCATTGGCAAGCTTGTCAAGAAACAGAAAGCTACCACTAATGCTGCTCCTGCTCAACCACTATCCCATCCATCCACCTCACCTAAACGACCAGCAGACACACTGACAGGGGAAGCACAGTCTAAGAAATGTAAGATTTCCTCTACTGCTGCTGCTGATGAACTTGAAAATGTTGTGATAGAATCCATTATTGATGAACCTCTCACCCTACCACAAACCGAAACACAAGTTACACCTGAACCAGGAATGCTGTTACCTGGTGATGAAGGTTACACCTGCACCATTCTCACTCTCGGCATCTCCAAAACTTACCTCTCCATAAAACCACCTAAATCATCTCCTTCCTCAACCATCATCCCCTTTCCTACCCCTCTCTCAGAAACCTTGGCTCAAACAAAAAAGAAATGGCCTTTGTTGTTTGTTGACGGAAATGCTCAAAACTTCTTAGATGACAATGCAATCGTTCTACGTCCAGAGCTTCCAGAGCCAGACTGTGGCTTTGACTATTCTCCAATTAATATGGAGAAGTACATGGACGACTACGTCCATCAGCCGTCCGAGCAATACCTGGCACTACCTCCTAGAGCCATTGAACACCTGCCGCTCAAGCGGTTTATCAGACGGAGGTATCCGAATGTCGTACGAGCTTGGCACATAAATGCTCATCCTTCTGGAGTACTTCAACACAGAGTGCTTCCAGTTGCAGACACGGAAAAAGCTCTACAACAACAGGGACGAACGGACGAACGGATTATCCCACTAAGGCCTGCAGATTTGAAGTTTCGGCCTTTGGATCCGGAAGAAGATAGATTCTTTCCATCTGTCTTTAAGCATATGTTCTGCAACATCCTTAAAGGCTCAGCTTTCCTGAAAAATCAACTATTCATTACCCCATCCCAACATATCCGACCTTCCACAACCATCCGTATCCAACCCGACCAAATATGCCCAAGATTGCCAATCATTGATGAAAATCGCAAGAAGGAGAAGATTCTGACCAAGGCACCGTCTTTGCCTCTACCGTCCAGAGCTGAAATTCAACATAACCCAACCCATTCCCGTGAATGGTTTTTAGCTCAGCATCTTCACACAGACATGGACGAGGCGGATGCTGAACGCTTCTGGCATCAACATATGTTCCAATGCGAACAGGAAGCATCCAGCAGTGGCGTCTCCATAGACGACAAGGCCGATATCCCAATTGCAACGGACTGTGTAGTCACGCAGCGTCCAGCTCGTGTCTTTCACTTTTCGGACACTTTTGCTGCCTTTGTCCGTCCACCAAATGCGCGTCCACCCTTGGTATGGAAACTTCTATCTTATATACAATGATTGTTGTTCTTACGCATACCAACACCATCTAACCACCCTACCCTTGGAACCCCCCTTGCCCCTATCAACTTGACGTGCCTAACCTCAAGTTCCTAGAAGCACCTCCTTCTCCCTCTAAAACTCGTCCATCTTCTCCACCAGCTTCACCCACACCTCCACCACCGCCTACTCCTGGCTCTCAAACCTCTGCCAGCCTCCCTGTTTATACTACCGCCCCCTCAACCATCCCACCTGTTGACCCTGCCATTCAACAATATGTCACCACTCAACTTCAACCCATCTTCACTCTTCTGCACCAAATTCTTCAAAACCAACAAGCCCTTCTCCATCCTTCTCAACCCCTCCTCCGCCGCCACCGCCATAGTGACTGTGATGACGACTCCTTCTTTTTGATAATAACAAAGGGGGAGAAAGCATTATGGAAACATTTTTTTTATATATAGTTTTTTTTGTATGTATATATTCTTGTCAGATTTTATGCTCCGAATAGTTAAATAAAAAGTTGATATGTTTATTTCGCATATTGCTCCATCTGTTATATAATATGCTTAATACTTGGTATATCCGATTCAGGGGGAGTATAGTAAGTCTTTCGAAAACTTCGCTTTACGCTTCTTTACTTAAAATAAAATAAAAAATTAATAAGGTTTATCATCATCAAAAAGGGGGAGATTGTTGGAACCAAAGACGTAGAAGCGTCTAAACCCTCAATGTTTTGAAGATAACAAAGCTTATTAATGTTTGTATTTATGTGTATAAACTAACCCTATCACAGTGAAAGACGAAGACTTGCCAATAATGACCGTCCAGCTAATGCAATAATGACCGTCCAGCTAATGCAATAATGACCGTCCAATAGACACTTTGAAGACCGTCTAGTAGACGCGATCAAAGACCATCCAGATGAACAGACCGAAGGCGATCGTCCAAATCCCGAGGATCATATATTCAAACGATCAAGTTTTTCATTATGAAAAACAATCATGGCTATCCACCTCGAAACCTACAAAGTACCACTTTAGTGAACCAACGTTCAAAACGGTTTGAAACATCAACATCAAGTCAGTACAAAAGCACAGCAGAATGGATAAAGCAAGTCAACTTATCAAGCCGACAAGACAGATGAAGAAAGTTCAGAAGAACAGACTGTCAGCACAGCCCTGAAACTTCTATTGTCGTGCAAGTTTTCAACTGCCACGCCTGACTCTTCTGAAAAGTTAGTCTGCACGCGCCTCATCACGTGAAGAGACAAGTTATCTGTAACGGATCTCTTTCCTGAAGATCGTATATATATACGAGCATCAACAGAAAGCGAAATTGAGAACAAATATAGGCAAAAACTTGTTAAAACAACAACGTACACTTTCTTTCTGTGATATTCTGTTAAGAGCGTCCAGTGGACGATAGCCAACCTTTTGTGTAAAAACCTTCAAAGTGATCCTGAGTCTAAGTTTTCAAATCCTTACTACGTGAGTTGATATTTTCTCTGTAAAACTCTTGAGCGTTGTGAAAGCTTGGAGAGGCTTAATGTAAAAAAGAATACTTGGGTTAAGCAATCTGGGTAGATTGCGTTGTAAAGCCTGAAGAGGCCACGAACAATACTTGTAACCAAAGATTGGTTAGTAGAAACCTTCTGGGTGAAGGGACTGGACGTAGCTCAGTTTGAGTGAACCAGTATAAAATCTTTTGTGTTTTTCTTCTTTCTACTCCTTCGTTTTAAAAAACGTTCTTGTTGATCTGGTTTTAGTAAAAATTTAAAACGCACAATTCAACCCCCCTTCTTGTGCGCCCTTTTCACACTTCAAAGAGTCCATAAACATAGCACATGCCAAAAGCATTTGTTGGACATTCCAGAATCTAACCATCGAGAGCATTTGTGGCTTTGTCATGATATTCATATAGGGGTAGTCACTACCACAACACGTGTAACAACTTGTTATCGTTAAATGACACCAATTGAGGCAAAGATTAATTATATTATTTTTATTAAACTCTTCATTAGCTTATTTATGAAAAAGTGAGTAAATTTTTCTCGTTAATGAATAAACAACATGTAGTGAGTAACTTTGTTTTTAACAACAAAAAGAATTCATATATATATATATATATGTGTGTGTATATATATGTGTGTGTGTGTGTGTGTGTATATATATATATATATATATATTTATATGTTTAATGTATATATTTATATGTATATGTATGTATGTATGTAGAACTATCATAGAAATTGATACAAAACAAATAAACTATAGGCTACCAAGGCGTACTAATAATACATTTTCTAAAACTAGGATTTTTCTTCAATCAAATTTCACTGCATGAACATCAGGACAATAATATTCATAAATTCAAATATTTATAAATTAGATATGAAGAGGGGAGACTACACAACTCACTCCCTAAGTTGGTCATAACTAAAAACATTGTCTAGAACAAAAATAATACCAAACAAAGTCATTAGAGTCCTTGAGCAAAATTTTTATTCATCAAAGAAGATCTCTTGTATTCCATCACTTAGTTCTGAGGAAGTTCGTCGCCTCATGAGAAGAGTCTTTGTTTGTAATGTAAGCACACCCAAGTCATCAGCTCCCGTGAATGTTAAACTTTATGATACCTTTGTACCTATAGAAAGATTATAAATAATTAAGATCATGCTTGCATTTGTTGCAATAAGAACATAAATCTTTTTCGAATGTATGTCAAAAGTGTTTTTCTAAATAGTTTTTGTTAATACAGAGGACGATCTTAAGACCTTCATTTTATTTTGATAATAACAAATAGTCTAACGCTTAATCATCTGATCACACGCTTTTACTGTATGCTTTCTCAATTGTCTATCCACGCTTATATGAAATTAAATATGTAATGCTAACCAACCTTTACAGATGATGTATTCCAAAATATATTGGACTATTTGTTTATGCAGTAGTTTTGTGACACAAGAACTTTTCCCATTTTGGAGTTCGCGTACCTACTTCCTTGAAAAAGAAGACGTCTACATATCTCTCATTGAAAAGGTATAGCTTAATGTTAAAAAGAAGGAACTATAGTACAATTGTCAGCATTGAAAGTGAAAATATGTCCATTGCAACAAGATTTAGTATGAGAAAGGCTAGATAAGTAGACTGTTTTATCTTATCAGTGTAACCGGTTGGTGAAAAGCATTAAATGCGGCATTTAATGCTCCAACATCTATTTTCTTCTTTTTACAACATCAGACGAAGGATGTCTCTAAAAGCGCTCACAATGGATACTTTGGGAGAACACTAAAAATAGAAGAGAAGATTTATGTTAAAGACATGGAACTCTTAGAAAATTCTTTTTACTCTCATTTTGTAAACTTGACTAAATCCTTCTTGTAACAAATTCTTGAGCTTCACTATATATTCGCACTACGCCAAAAATGCTAATATACGACGCTTTTTTTGTGCATAGATGGCACTTTTTAAGCGTCATCTATTTAGACGCTGTATATTTATAGATGGCGCTTTTCAAAAAGCGCAGTATATGTGCTTGCAAATAGACGACGCTTATTTAGGAAAGCGCTGTATATTCAACTATAAATAGATGACGCTTTTTTAAAAAAGCGCCATCTATTCCAGATAGATAGATGGCGCTTTTTATAGGAAGCGCCATCTATCTGTCTGGAATAGATGACGCTTTTCAAAAAAGGGCCATCTATGTCCCCCTTTTTTTTTTAACCTGTTTCATTCATTCTCATTTTTTCCTAAACCTGTACAAATAGAAACAATCCAAGAACTATACATGAATCCACCAAAATGCATTAATTGATCTTGCCAAATGTGATTCTATTATATAACAAATGCAAAATATATATATACTTGAACTATATTTACAATCTAATTAAACATAACACTAGCTACTTGAATTATTTACAGTTAAATTAACTACTAAGTTTAGCTACTCTACAAAAGGCTACCAAGTTGAACTATTTACAATCTAAACATTGCATATAATCTAAACATGACATTAGCTACTTGAACTATTTACAATTATCACAACTAATAAGTTTAACTACTTTAGAGTTATTTGTTGTGTACTACTACAATTCAAGACAAAAAAAATGATGCCATCCAGCTATTGGTACATATTCCTGCATTGCAAGGCAAAATGTAACCAGTAAGTTTAACACTCAATTACACAAAAATAATACTTTAAAAGTGATTCTACTGTCATAGAAATAGAAACAAGACAACAAGCTTCTAATGATACTAAACATGCTCTTTTGTGACTATCTACATCCAAATCCTTCCGAACTTTTTCCCATATGTTTAGGCATCCATTGTTAACTTATTAAACATGATTTAAGCATAAAAACAGTGTCAATTATGCAAGAACAGAGGGACTGTATTGCAACCCGAAATTACTATTCATATGGTAAGTTCAAGTGGCATAACTCACTCAAATGGTGTCCAAAGTTTGCCAAATTTTGTAGCGATCATGTACAAACCATAATGCATCAATTAAACAACGTTTCACTCAATAAAAACATGATTTTATGGTCCACAAATGCTGCTGGTCTGCACTACAGAATTATGCAGAAAAATGTACTCAAATTCACATACTTATACTTGGTTTGACTCCATACAAGTAGGGTAATGACTTGGCCACTTTAGTAACATTAAATTACAGCCAAAAGCAAGTTAATTTCATGAATTTATGCATGATTTCACATCTGAAACAGTCACCATGAAATTGACAGAGTCATGGTTCTTGAATTGCCAAATTCAAACAAAGACAATATTACCCTAATACACAACAAGTTTGGTCTTCCATTTTGTTTATCATTTAGGGCATAAAATAGGAGTATTACTAAACAAGAAATGAAACACAGTAGGTATTATTAAACATAGTAAGTATTTCTTATTTTTATAACATACAACATGTAGAGCCACATGGTAACCACTTGAAGCTTAAATCACCACATAAAACTCATTTAAAACATGGCTAAAGTGTGCACAATAAAACATGATTAAATATTTGACTTGTGTCATTTTCAAACTGCTTGAGATTTTTGAGTGAAGCCAACTCACTCAAGTCACATTTTAACCCTATAAAATCTGTTTTTTAGTCCCATAGGGTTTGGAGACTTGTAGCTCAAATTGCGTAGGAAACCGACTCCTAAAACTATGGTTTTTATCTAAACTTTCGACTTGTGCCACAAACCGCTTGAGATTTTTGAGTGAAACCAACTCACTCAAGTCACATTTTAACCCTATAAAATCTATTTTTTAGTTCCATAGGATTCGGAGACTTGTAGCTCAAATTGTGTAGGAAACTGATTCCTAAAACTATGGTTTTTAACTGAACTTTTGACTTGCGTCATTTTCAAACTGCTTGAGATTTTTGAGTGAAACCAACTCACTCAAGTCACATTTTAACCCTATAAAATCTATTTTTTAGTCCCACAGGGTTTGGAAACTTGTAGCTCAAATTGCGTAGGAAACCGACTCCTAAAACTATGGTTTTTACCTAAACTTTCGACTTGCGCCATTTTCAAACCGCTTAAGATTTTTGAGTGAAACCAACTCACTCAAGTCACATTTTAACCCTATAAAATCTTTTTTTAGTCCCATAGGGTTTGGAGACTTGTAGCTCAAATTGTGTAGAAAACTGATTTCTAAAACTATGGTTTTTACCTAAACTTTCGACTTGTGTCATTTTCAATCTGCTTGAGATTTTGAGTGAAACCAATTCACTCAAGTTACATTTCAACCCTATAAAATCTGTTTTGATGTCCCATATGGTTTGGAGAGTTGTAGGTCAAATTGTGTAGAAAATGAACTCCTAAAACTATGGTTTTTAACTTAGCTTTTCAACTTAGGTCCAAGAATGGGAAAGCTGATAACTATGCAGCACTTGAAATGCATGCCAACACCTTTGTAGACAAATGTCTCAACCTTTTTCCTTGCTTTGACCAAAGCATTTGAGAAGTCCAAGTTCCTAACTTTCACAACTTTTCACTTCTAAAATGCACACCATAATAGATGGAATCCTCAAATCTCTCAACTTGATTGTGCCATGTGCAAGAGGATTACAATATGGGTGGTCACGGGTAGCCCCAAGAGGGAGTACCAAGCTCCAGTTAGTGTCATTGTCTTATTGTCTACACAAGTATAGTGGTTTTATTTTATTTTGTGAGTTAAAAAGGATAGTAAGGAACATTACCCTCTCCCTCCAAAGTCACTAAGCAATATAATTGCAATAAACCAATAACACCAATGATCTTATTGTTTATTATTCAAGACTTCAAAATAATTCACAAAGCTACACCATTTAAGTCCGATTGAAGCAAATATGATACAAAGTACTAACAAAACAATAAGAATGCATTGTCTATATTATTATAAGGCACTACCTTAACCACAAACCAAGCCCCATGCATTTCTTAGAACTAAAAATGACATTAACTATGCACATTACACATATTTATCATTGAAGAGGAAAAAAAACCCAAATTAATAACGAACACAAAGATAACACAAACAACAATAATATCGCGCAGCATGGGGGATGTATAGTAGCACGTAGCAATGTAGGCACACAGTAACACGAATAGAGCACGCAACAGGGGACGTGAACAGTAACGCGAAGCTAAAACACAAACAGTAACGTCAACAGGAGTTGGAATGGAGCTTAAACGTCGAGCATGAACAAGAGGGGCAAATGAATGAGGGGTTGTGAGTGTAGCTTAAGTGGATGTGAACAGGAATGTGAAACGTAGAGCTGAACACGAACAAAATAAGTGGAGTTTCAATTCCTGATTGAAAATGTCGGGTGGGAGTGTAGCTCGAGTGGGAGAAAGCGTTAAAATGAACCCGAACTCGAGGGAAATGAGTCTAGGAGTGAATGAGAGAGCGAGACGGAGCACAAAAGCAAAGAAATTTTAACCCAATTTAATATGCTTATCAGTATCAATGCAGTGTATTCACGAATACGAAAAAATGAAAAAATGTATAGAAAACGCTTATTTAAATAAGCGTTGTCTATACGTTGAAATAGATTGCGCTTATTTAAATAAGCGTCGTCTATTTCCCGCGACTTGTATAGATGGTGCTTTTATTTTGAAGCGCCATATAAACTGCGTTGTACATACAAATTTCTGGCATAGTGTCGTCTGATAAGATGCAACTAAAGTGTGATATCTTACCCATAACCATTTCTTTGTGAATTGGTGGAAGCCTGAAGAGGCTATGTATCAAAGAATACTTAGGTATTTGCTTGGAAAGGCAAGTAAAGGACTACTTGGATTGTGCTTGAAGAGGCTTGGATAAAAGAATACTTGTAACTTTGTTTTAAGTTATGGGACTTGGTAGTATACCAAGAACTGGACGTAGTCTCCGGGGTGAGACGAACCAGTATAAATTTTTGTGTTTCTCTCTTTTATATCTTCTATTCGTTCTTATAAATCTCGTTTAGAAATACCATTCCTTAGCCTGTCAGGCAAAAACATATCTTCAAAAAGGTTTGAAATTTTTTTTTTAACAACTTAATTCAACCCCCTCTTCTTGTATTGTTCCTGTGGTTTACAGTTTGGTATTAGAGATCAGCCTTTAAGGGTTGAGCACCTTAACAAGTGTTAGAGGACAAGGATTCTTATGACAAACCTTGAAGGATAGTTTATCCTTGAAGGAGCCTCCTTGTCAAGGCCTCCAGCGTTTAATGGAGAAGATTATGCCTACTAGAGAGATACAATGGAGATGTACATCAAATCTACTCATTACATCATCTAGAGAATCATCACTCATGAAGATCTCATTCTACAAAGCCTGAAAGTGAATACAACCAAGATGATTTCAACATGCTTCAATAAAATGCAAAAGCTGGGTATATCATAATGTAACATCCCGTTTTTCCTAATGTGTGATTAAGTGTTTTTAATAACTAAAAAGTGGGAATTTGATATACAATCTATGTGATTAAAAGAAATAAATGAATTGTTGTTATGCATGGTATGTTGTATGTAGTGATGGTTTGGTGTTGTTTGCTTGAAATATCGATTTGAATTTAGGAAACTTAAGATGTTTGCTTGAACCAATCTGGATATGTTGTGAGAGTGATTTTCAGCTTTTGAGAGAAAACAGTTAAGTTAGATTAGTTTTGGGATAAGAGCAGTAGTTTGGTGAGATTTGGACCTCAGTTGGCCAAAAGTCAGTGTGAAAGTTCCGGGGAGCTCGGATATAAAAGGTGGAGGGGGGGGGGGGGGAAGCCCCTTATTCTTTCATTTCCTTTCTCTCTCTTCACTTTCTCTCTCTTCTCTTCATCTCTCCCAATCTCTCTAAGTCTCTTTAGTGATCACGGGTTTAGCAAGATATCAGGCCTAGATTTCTTGCTCTTGTGTATAGGAGGGTGGATTCTTGGAAGATTTTGGCTCAGAACACCAAACTCTCAAAGAACCCAAATTCAAATTTGGAAGCTTTTGAGGTAAGGGAAGCTTACTATTGCTTGATTTCTTGCTTGTGATCATTGACGTGTTGATTTCTTGCCTTGGAATGGATTGATTTTGGTAGAAATCTTGAGTATGGTAGTTTTGATATAAAATGGGTTTTAATAAGGGATTTTGAGATTTGAGGTTGTTTTGTGGTTAAAATTGTTGTGTAATCGGTTAAAAGTGCATTAGAAGTGTTTAGAATTAATTTGGAATGATTGTATAGCAATTAGAACTCAAGGGATTGAAGAATCAAAGCCCAAATACCCTGTTCGCATCGCAGGCGACGCCAGGCGATGGCCCTTCCCGCTGGGCGAGGTTCTTTCCGAGCCAAGAACGTGGTTCCTGGAAGAACGTCGTCGGGCGGCATCTCTGCCCGGCCGGGCGACAATCAACCCGAGACCAAAAATTAGGTCTCTGGCAGTTTGTTGCCGGGCAGCAGTGATGTACTGCCGGGCGGGATGCTGAAAAAAAATTGTTCTTTTTTTGTTTTATTTTAGTTGAGTACGACTTGGATCCATGAAAGAATGTGAAATGCAATTGATTTCTTTGGATTACATGTTTAGATGTCATCCTTTGAAGTATTGGAAAAATGTTTAGCCTTAAAAGAAAAACATACTTGTCATGTGTGCCTGGATTTACAAGCTTCGTTATTGTTTGTGTGTTGTTATTACCATTCCAAACTTGGCTATTTGTATACTTTATTACTGTCATGGATTGGTTGAAAATTGTTGAAAGGTAGTAGTTGCGTGGAAGGTTATCTAAATAGGAACCTCCACTAGATGTAGAATGAGGTGATAATGTGACATTTTACATGTTAACCATGCAAGTGGCTAGATTGTGCCTGCATGGAGTTGGTAGTGATTGTTGGATTACAGGTAGTGCTAAGTAGGCCATGTGGTGATATGTTGATATATATATATATATATATATATATATATGATGTGTTGATTGTTGTCGTTGAGTGGATGGTTGTGATGATGTATTGTTATATATGTACATATGGATATTTATGAATGGTCGTGTTTGAGTTGTTGTGGTGACTCATGCATTTGCATGAATATGTTGTTGGCTGAGGGTGTATGGCCCTTCAGCCGAGTGCAGGTAAGCATGTAAGGTGGATGGTGACTAGAGTTGATACTTAGATAGGCCTCCAACCTAGTGCCTAGATAAGAAGTGGGGTCTTAAAGCTGGGCCTAGGCGATAAGTGGATGGGTAATCCTATAGTCGGCCTAAGGTAGTGCAGGCCTTGTGTCGCGGTATACCACCACCCACATACGCTTATCTTGACAATGATAAGCTTATCCAACAGATCAGAGTTTTGGCAATCCCTGAATGGTGCTAGATGGCCATGGTAGGGGAAAAGACCTGACTGATCGCCCGAAATGTAGAAATCTCTCGAAAGTCATGTCATTCATATATTGACATACGGGGTTGATAGCATAGTACGTGATGTTGTGTGTGATATACTATAATGTATGTAGAGTCATGTATTTGATAATTTGTTTTCCATATCAGTGTGATTAATGACTTTAAATATGTTGGAGTAAACATTATATGTAAATCTTTGTTTCGTAAGCTTACCCTTGCCTTGTTTTATTGTTGCTTGGATGTCTTGTTGTTGTTGTGTTGTTGTGACTATGATGATCATTTCATTTTGGCATGGGAGTAGAGAAAGAAATGTCCACAGATCTAGCATCTCAGAGCTGATGGAGGAGGTCTCAGATAGAGGCTTTTGATGGCCCTTTTGGGTGGAGCTTTTCTAGAAGCTCTTTTTGTTTCTTTTTGGATTTTGATACATATACTGTATAGCTGACCAACTATAGGGAGTTTTGGTTTGTATTTCTCCCTTGGTATTGTATATATGATGATGGACCTGTATATAGTATTATTTCATACCTTATATATATATATATATATTTTATTTTTTTAAAATTAATATGTGGATCAATTATTGTTATGTATCGTTATCTATATATATATATATATATATATATATATATATATAGGCGTTTGTTTTGTAGTACTATAGCGACAGTGGGTCGTTACACATAACTTGTGCTTTATCTAAAATTGAATATAACAAATTTTGTAGTAGTAAAACAATAAAAGAAATGTGGGATGCTATTTATATAACACATGAAGGTACTGAAGATGTTCGTCTAAGAAGAGATGCAACTCTTCAAAGACACTATGGAATGTTTACCATGAAGGAAACATAAACCATCGATGAAATGTTTGAAAGATTTCAAACAATTCTCAATGGTCTTCAAAGTCTTGGGGTTGAGTTTACCAAAGCTCAAAATTATCTTAAGATTTTGGATAGTCTTCCAAAGGTATGGGAACCTAAAGCTACAGCTATAGCTGAGGCCAGAGATATGAAAACTCTAACTCTTGATAAGCTATTAGGAGCTCTAAGTGTTCATGAGGTTCATCCCTTCAAAAGAGATAAAATCAAAAGCAATGACCCCATAGGCTTAAAACTTGGTGAAACCAATTGAAGGGCAAAAGATAAGACAGAGACAAAAACCAAGGACAAAGCCTTGAAAGTTTAGTGTGATGAGTCAGAAAGTTCTGACGAAAACTTAAGTTGTTCTACAGATGATGAAATCTTTCTCTTAACCAAAAAATTCAAAAAGATGCTCAAGAATAAAGGAAGATTCAAGCACTTATCCAAAAGAAAAGACAACAGATTCAAGAAGCCACTCAAGTAGAAAGCAATGAAATTATTTGCTTCAAGTGCAAGAAACTTGGACACATGAAGGTAGAATGTCTGAAGTTGAAAAGAGTGGAACATGAAGAAAAGGAACAAGAAAAAGAACCTTCTAGCAACCTGGGAAGATCTGGATAGCAACAGTAGCAACTCAAACGAAGAAAAAGCCAACATGTGTCTTATGGCAAATACAGAAAAAATAATACCTGAGGTAAAATCGATTCCTAGGACTAATTCATATTCGTCTGATAGTTATGAATCTGAGTCTGATGATGAAGATAAGAGGACTTATAATACTCTTCTTGCAAATTCTCACATGATCTCTCTTGAGTATAAGAAATACAAAGAAAAATACAAAGAAGCTATGTTAGAAAATGAAATACTCAAGAAAGATCTGAAGAATATGCTTAAAGTCAAGCCACATATCTTGAAAAAACTATGCTTAATTTTATCTGAGGTCGACAGACTAAAGAAGAAAATCATTAGTCTAAAGCAAGATTTGGCTAAGTGTGTAGATGGTTCTTCAAAACGACAATTGATTTTGAAACATAGAATACCTCCATCTAACAAATCTGGTATAGGTTTTGAAAAAGAAAAGGATTCTTATTTAACCTTTTGCAACTTTTTGACAAATCTAGACACTCATCTCTAAGGTGTCGACACAAAAGAAAACAAAGGTCAAATAAGACCATTGGGACTAACATTAAAGGACCCAGAGTATTTGGGTACCAAAATCTCAAATCATTCTTGTTGCAGATATCCTTAATAGGAAGAAAGAAGGATTCATTATGGTACCTGGATAGCGGATGCTCACGCCACATGACTGGAGAAAAGTCTATGTTCCTAGACCTGTAACCACTTGAAGGAATTGTTTCTTTTGGATGAAATAGAAAAGGAAAAATAATTGGTATAGGTAAAGTTGGTAAGCCACCTCTTCCTACTATAGATAATGTGCTATGTGTTGAAGGTCTGAAGTACAACCTAAAAAGCATAAGTCAATTTTGTGATAGTGGGTTCATTGTCTCCTTTAACAAGGAATCTTGCACAGTTATATGAAATTATAAATCTATTCTTTTTATTACTAAGAGTTATAACAATCTTTATAAGATTGAGCTTGAGGATCTAAACAAACAAAATGTCACTTGTTTGATGACCAAAGAAGATGAAAGATGGATTTGGCATAAAAAGCTTGGGCACTTCAATTTGAAACAAATTTCAAAATTATATAAAAAAGGTTTAGTAAAAGGATTGCCTGAGATTTCTTAGAAAACTCATCTTCTTTGTAAAGCACGTTAGAAAGGGAAACAAATTAAAACCTTTTTTAAATCTAAAAATGTTGTTTCCATTTTTAGACCTTTGGAACTATTGCATATGAATTTGTTTAGTCCAAACTCTTAGTCTTGGCGGAAAAAAAGTATGGATTTGTTATTATAAATGACTATTCTATATATACATAGGTTTACTTCCTAACTCACGAACACGAGTCTTTTAATGTGTTTGAAATATTCTGTAAGCGTCTTCAAAATGAAAAAGGTTTTTGTATAAGTGCAATTAGAAATGACCATGGAACTAAATTTGATAATGCTGAGTTCAAGTTCTTTTGTGAAAAGAATAGTATTTTCCACAACTTCTCTTCACCGAGAACACTTCAACAAAATGGGGTAGTTGAAAGGAAAAATAGGACTTTTCAAGGGATGGCTAGAACCATGCTATGTGAAAATTCAATTCCTAAGTATTTCTGGGCAGAAGCTATAAATACAGTATGCTATATTCAAAACAGAATATTGATCAGACCATTAATAAATAAGACTCCTTATGAACTGTGGAGAGGAAGAAGACCCAAGATTTCATACTTTCATCCTTTTGGATGTGAGTGTTATATTCTCAACACTAGAGATCAATTAGGAAAATTTAACTCTAAGGTTAATAAAGGTATCTTCTTGGGATATTCTAATACATCAAAAGCATATAGAGTGTTTAACTCTAGAACTTCTGTTGTTGAAGAATTTATTCATGTTCAATTTAATGATACAATAACCCCTGATAGAAGACTATCAGATCTTAAAAATGATCTGCAGATTTACAGATAGGATCGTCTGATCTCATGAGAACAGACGAAGCAAAGCAATCAGAAGATGCTTTGCAACAATGACAAATTGATTATCAGACCAAACAAACTCACAAAGATTGGAAGTTTGTTATATATCACCCACAAGATCAGATCATTGGAGAATGAACAGAAGGAGTCAAGACAAGGTCATCGTTTAGAAATCAAGCTTCATATGCTCTAGTTTCAGAAATAGAGCCAAAATCTATTAAAGAAGCGCTCACAAACGATGACTAGATTATAGCCATAGAAGAAAAACTACATTAGTTTTCAAGAAATGATGTATGGACTCTTGTTCCCAAACCAGAGCATAAAAGCATCATTGGAATAAGATAGGTATTTTACAGTAAGCTTGATGAAAATGGAAAGGTAATAAGAAACAAAGCAAGGTTAGTAGCTCAAGGGTACAATCAACAAGAAGGTATTGACTTTACTGAAACATTTGCTCATGTAGTTGGATCAGAAGCTATTAGAATTATGCTTGCCTTTGCTGCTCATAAAAACATTAAGCTTTTTTAAATGGATGTTAAAAGTACCATTTTAAATGGATTTATTAAGGAAGAAGTCTATGTTAGACAACCTCCAGGTTTTGAAGATCCACTCCTTATAAACCACGTGTTAAACTCAAGAAGGCTATGTATGGTCTTAAACAAGTACCTCATGCTTGGTATGACAGACTAAGCAGTTTCTTAATTGCAAATGGTTTTATGAGAGGCAAAGTTGACACAACGTCTTTTAGAAAAGAATCTAACAAAGATTTCATTATAGTTCAAATATATGTAGATGATATAATTTTTGGAGCCACTAATAAATCTTTGTGCAAGGATTTTTTGATTTGATGCAAAGCGAGTTTGAAGTGAGCATGATGGGTGAGTTAAAGTTCTTTCTTGGTTTGCAAGTTAAGTAAGAGAAAGAAGGTATATATATTCATCAACAAAAATATACCAAAGAACTACTCAAAAAGTATAAGATGAATGAATCAAAACCTTTGAGTATACTTATGCATTCGTCTGTTACCATGACAAAGGACGAATCCGGTAAAACTGTAGACTAGACTGTCTACAGTGGTATGATTGGCTCACTCCTCTATTTAACTGCAAGTAGACCAGATATAATGCATAGTGTCTATTTATGTGCCGTATTTCAGTCTGATCCTAGAGAATCTCATTTGAAAGTTGTAAAAAGGATCCTTAGATATTTAGTTGGTACCTCTAACCTAAGTTTGTTCTATGAGAAAAACAAAGATTTCAGGTTAATAGGCTACAATGATGCAGACTACGCTGGTGACCGAATCGAAAAAAAAAGTACAAGTGGTAGATGTCACTGCATTAAACCATGCCTTATATCCTGGACCAGCAAAAAGCAAAACTCAATTACTCTATCAATTACTAAAGCAGAATACGTGTCAGCTGCAAGTTGTTGTTCACAACTACTATGGGTAAAATATCAACTTGAAGATTACTCTAGCTTTGAGCATAAAATTCCAATGTTATGTGACAATACAAGTGCAATCAATCCGTCTAAAAACCCCATTCAGCATTCTAAAACAAAGCATATAGAAATAAGACATCATTTCATATGTGACTATGTTCAAAAATGTGTTTTTGACATAAAATTCATTGATACAAATCATCAATAGGCTGATATCTTTACAAAGGCTTTGCCTGAAGAACATTTTAACTTCATAATAGAAAATTTGCTATGCAAGTCTTGCATGACTAAAACGCCTTACATGCATCGTCTTATATATGATCACTTCATCTTATGAACAATTCAGCATATCGTCTTATGCACTATTGTCTTATGTTTTATTATCTACTTACTTCGTCTTACTGACACGTGTGTTCTGTGTAAAAGAATGTGAAAAGGTTTTTGCTTATTTGATCATTTCTTCTATTCATTAAAAATATTACATATCAAATAACTCTCAAAACGTGTGCTGCTTTTCTCTACTCCATCAAGTCACATTAAATGCACGTCTCCTCAGTACTGTTAGCTCTTTAAATATTCAAAATAACCGTCTATTCCCTTTACCTTTCCTGAAACACGTGCCCCTTCGCATTCACTATACTACCTTCTTTCTCAAACACTCAAAGCTTCAGAACTTGCATTCATGGCCGCTCAAAGGCAACTTGCTCCTATGGAAAGGTTTCCTGAGAATGACTTTGTGGCTGAAAAGTGGATCAAACTAAAGAAGCTTGAAGGTAAAGGCTTCCCTATAACACTCTACATCAGGAACGTAGGGTGGGAGTCATTCATGTAGATGAAGACCCACTGGTACCATGCGCCCCACGCATAATTTTGGACATCAGCGTCTGAAATCAATGGAACCATCATCGGGAATGTCAACAATCAAGCCATCATCATCTCCACTGACACAATTGTCGTAGTGTCTGGCTACAAGGAAGAAGGTGATTTGTTTACAGAAGACTGGGAAAGGGTTATAACCCCTGAAATTATTGACTTGGCTCTCTGTGGAAGACCCAGACCCCAAACTGACACCAAGGACACATTGAAAAAGTTCCTCTACGCCTCTAACATGAAGAGGGACAACGTGTCCTTGCATGACCGCTTTTGTCTGTACAGAATGCTCATCAGTCAGAAAGTGAATCTTCCAGCATTCATTCTTGACAACTTGAGATCCTAGCTTGTCAAATCCAAAGAAAACTCCAAGGAAAAGCAAAGGTACCCTATCCCTTATGTTATGCTTTTCACTAAAATTTTAAGAATGACTAGTATAAACGAGTTTGGTTTGGAGAAGAAGAAGCTCAACTTTAAGATGGATGTGTCTATCATTAAGAAGATGAGGATAGCACATCTATTTCCTAGATTTGTTGCTAAGCATCCAGAGCTGGCCGTAAAAAAAGAAGAACTTGCTAATGACTCAATGGGTGTTGCATTCAAAGTCAGATCGTCTACTGATTCGTCTGTCCACATTGAATCCACCCAACAAATGAAACCGCAACAGCCTCAAACAAAACCTAAACAGATCAAACCCCTCAAACACAAACTACCCATTAAAAGACCATCCCAACAAGAACCAAAGCTCAAGCCACAAACACAAGACCAACCCTCTTCCCCACACAAAAAACAAAAACCCCTCACCATTTGTCTTAAACCTAAACCTACCCCTCAACCTGACCCAGACAATGCCACCCTCATCGAAGACCTCCTTAATCCAAAAGACCTAACCATCCCTAAACCTACAAAAGAAAAACAAGCATTGACTCTTGATGCTACAGAAGAAACCTAGAGGTCACACAGACTAAGGAAAGTCAGCCAGCTAAAGACCAAAGTTGATGAGGCTAAGCAGCTTAGAAAAGCCAAAGCTCAATCTAAACGGGCTGAGAAAAAAAAAGGAAGAAGAAGAGAAATTGGCAACAAAAGAAGAAAAGCAGATTGAGGAAGCAGTGCTTCAACCAGTCATTGAACATTCTATGCAAGTCGTCACTAAAGAGCATGATGAAGCTGAATTATTTAATTAGGAAGAAATCATTGCTACTTCGAGAGGAAGACTGTCGACATCCCTTCCATGGGAAGTCCCTCAATCTATAACCGTCTCTTAAGTCTTTTAGTAGTTGACCACTTATCTCATGGCGAGAGCAAGCAATGTACAGTCTGAAAGGATTGTTACATTCCTTGTGCCACAAGCTAAAGGCTTATCATCTGGACGTATGGCGGAGCCGATGATTGAAGAAGCTACACCTGACATATACAAATCAGAGACACCTTCATCTAAATGACTTCGACAAGACACATCCTTGTATGATAAACAAGAATCATGAAGCACTAAAGGATCCAAGGAATATCAACTTCCTAAGCCCTTTGACCCAGAAGTCCTTTAAGCTCTTATCGATTATGAACTGGGAGAGGTTAACAATCCAAAAATGTGGTGGACTGTAGTTGAAGAGGAATGGCCACTACTAGTACGCCACGGGTATGCAGAAAAGATGGTAGAATAAGGTGAAGCAACCCTTGCCCTTTCATATGAGCCATACATAAGACCATATGTCTAATAACACTACAAAAAAAGTTGTAGTTTGTGGTAGTTAAAATTTTAATTTCTGGTGGCTAAAAACTGCCACAAATGTAATTTTTGGCTGTATAGATAACTGTCAGTTCCACATGTGCCAAAAATCGTTATTGGCGAAGTTTAATCGACTGCTGGTATCGTTGCTAGGAATTATTAACATTTACTAGCGGTTTAAAACTGCCACAATTTTCATTTTTAAGCTGCTACAATTTGCATTCTTAATTTGCTTTAACTAAGCATTTACTGGCGGTTTTTAACCACCACAAAGTGGCCAAACAATACTAGCAATTTTAAATTGCTAGAAAATGAGTTGTCTGTTTTGACAACCTACCAAGCTTTAATGGACAAGCTATCCAAGTTATTGAGATACATTTTAATATTATTTTTCATTGATATTAATATTAAAATTCCTATCAAATATAAATACACATTTTACAACACGTGGAATGCACCAGAAAATCAGATTTCCCTCATTGAACAAGTAATAATAAAAAAAGGCACAAAGTACAAACAAAACAAAAACAATATTAAAACAAGGAAAAGTTTCAGCATCTTACATTTTTTTTTTATTAACTAAAACAACTATCTTATTCTTTTAATAAAAAACTTGAAGGCACTAGTTTAAAAATAAAAAACTGTTAGTTTTAGAAAAATATGTGTAAAGGTGTTGAATGATATAGTAGTTGATAATGAATGATAGTAAGACTTTATTTGATATTTGGAAGTGCTTGTTACAATTGATGATACAATTGCCTATTTATAGGCATGCAAGAAAAGTTCTAGAAATATTTAGACTTTATTGTTCTAGAGTTTTTCACTTTTCTCTTAGCTTTTCTAGTTTTTTTTAAAGCTACATTTCTATAAGTTTTTAGATTTTTCTAAATACATTGTGAATATTTTACAAGATTATTCTAGAATGTTCTTTACTTTTTCATATACATATATTACTTCTACAATCTTCTAGAAATTTGTATCACCTTTTAGTACTCATTCTTGATGCAAATTTTGAAAACTCCAAGCACTGTTCGTAGATGCTCAAATGTTGCTCTTGGCAGTGCCATTGTAAAAATGTCTACAATTTGATCTTCTGCTTACAGTACTTGAGTTGCATTTGTCTAGTTATCTACGCTTCTTTGATGATTCTTCATAGCATTTATGCTCAAGCATGGCTATATTGCAAGTTTCATATATGTCTACCAAAGATCTTACTTGTCTCGGAGTAGATTCTGGTGAAGAATCTTCTTGTTGTGGAAGTAGAGGAAGCATACTTGGATTCTTTGCTACTTCTTCAACTTCTTCTTGAGGTTGTTACATTGGAATAGGAATGTTGTTTCTCACAACTTTTTCTTCTTCCCAATTCCAAGAAGCATTTTCATCAACTTCAACATCTCGACTGATGGTGAGCTTCTTTGTTTGCAAGTTGTAGACTTGATAGTCTTTTGATTGTGTGCTATATCCCAAGAAGATGCCTCGTATAGTCTTGTCTTCTAGCTTGTGTCTCTTCTCATCAGGAACATGTATGTAGCAGATAAATCCAAATACTCGTAGGTGTTTAGTTGATGGCTTTTGCCTACTCCATGCTTCAGTAAGAGTCTTATCTTGTACTGCCTTAGTCGGACATCTGTTGAGTTGTAGATTGCAGTGTAAATTGCTTCTGCCCAAAATGTGTTAGGCAAACCTTTCTCCTTTAGCATTGATCTAGCCATTTCCATGACTGTGTGATTCTTCCTCTCAGAGACGCCATTTTGTTGTGGAGAATATGCGGCGGTAAGTTGGCGCTCAATGCCTTCATTTTCACAAAACTTATCAAACTCGGGTGAGTTGTACTCTTTGCCTCGATCACTTCTAAGTACTTTTATATGTTTCCCTCTTTGCTTCTTGATGAGAGCTTTAAACTTTTTGAATATTCCA
Source organism: Spatholobus suberectus (assembly GCA_004329165.1). Lineage (NCBI taxonomy): Eukaryota > Viridiplantae > Streptophyta > Magnoliopsida > Fabales > Fabaceae > Spatholobus > Spatholobus suberectus. The sequence continues at coordinate 54,133,371 of CM014731.1, read as the reverse complement.
AAGACTTCTGATTTTTCTTTAATGAAGTATACCCAGGTCATTCTAGAAAAGTCGTTAATGAAAAGGATGAAGTACCTGTTGTTGTTAAGTGATGGTGTCCTCATCAGTCCACAAATGTCAATGTGGATCAACTCTAACAAGTCTTTAGCTTTCCATGCTTTGTTAGTTGAAAACAGTAGTCTGTGTTGCTTTTCGAAAGGACATCCTTTGCAAGCTTCGTTATTTTCTTTTAGGCATGGTAGGTCTCTCATCATATTCTTTTGGTATAACATCTTCAAGGCATAGGTGTTGAAGTGGCCAAATCTTCGATGCCACAGCAAAGAATCATCAACTTAGACTTTCATGGCAATGGTAGTAGTACATTTGAAGCTTATCGTGAAACTTCTATTTCTTTTTTCCATTTTAACTTGGGCTATCTCCTACCTTTTGTTATAGTTATCATATATAGTGCATGTATCTCCTTTAAAGTGTAAAGCATAGCCTTTCTCCATTATTTGGCTAATGCTCAAGAGATTTTCTTTTAGATTGGGAACAAGTAAGACATCTTTAATGAGTCTTGTACCTTTCTTTGTCTCCACCGTGACAATGTCTTTGCCTTTGGACTCCACCATGGTGCCATTTCCCAGTCGAACTTTTACTTTGACAAAGTTATCAATTTCCTTGAAGATGCTCCTATCTTTAGCCATGTGATTGCTGCAATCGCTATCCAAGCACCAACTTTCACTTGCTTCATCACTAGGATCTCGGGTAGTATAGAAAAGATGTTGCTCACTATTATGCTCTTCAACAAAATTTGCTCGATGCTTGTTTTTGTTGTGGCAGTTCTTCTCCACGTGACCAAATTCTTGCAGTATTGACACCGTGGCTTTCCACGATGCAAAGAGTCTTTCTCCAAGTGACTTGTCTTCTTGCAGATGCCACATGGAGGATATTTATCTTGATTGGTCTTAAAGAAACTTCTAGAATTTCCTTTATTTCTAGAAATTTCTCCACTATTTTTCTTTCCCCCATAATCTTTATTTTGAGATTGTAATTTGAGCTTTAACTGAAAGGCATTTTTTGTAGAGTCTTCATCATGCCTACTCAATCTTTGCTTATATGCTTCAAGAGAGCCCATTAGTTTTGTCACCGATAAGGTAGATAGATCTTTGGTCTGCTCAATTGTAGTCACAATTGCATCATACTTATGGGGAATAGAAATTAGAATTTTCTCAATAATTCTCTTGTCAAGAATATTTTTCCCATATGTTCTCATTTGACTAACTAATTCTTTTATCCTAGAATAGTAATATTTTGCGGTCTTAGACTCCTTCATTTTTATTAATTCAAACTCACATCTTAGAGTTTGAAGTTTAATGGCATGTGTAACGCCTGGCCGCTTTCAAGATCAGTGACTGTCCCCACAAACCAACACAAGACTTTTCAGTGTGCTTTGTCCTCACTCACACGCTTCTTGGGAAACTTCCCAGGAGGTCACCCATCCTAGAATTGCTCCAAGTCAAGCATGCTAACTATGGAGTTCTTAAGTGATAGGCTACCGAAAAGTAGATTCATCACTACGCCAAAAATTTGTATATACAACGCAATTTCTACAGCGCTTCAAAATAAAAGCACCATCTATACAAGTCGCAGGCAATAGATGACGCTTATTTAAATAAGCACAATCTATTGCAACGTATAGACAACACTTATTTAAATAAGCGTTGTCTATACGTTTTTTTATTTTTTCGTATTCGCGAATGCATTGCGCTGATACTGATAAGCGTATTAAATTGGGTTAAAATTTCTTCGCTTTCGCGCTCCTTCTCGCTCTCTCATGCACTCCTAGACTCATTTCCCTTGAGTTCGGGTTCATTTTCACGCTTTCTCCCACTCAAGCTACACTCCTACTCGACGTTTCAGTCACGAATTGAAACTCCACTTGTTCTATTCATGTTCAGCGCTGCGTTTCGCGGTCCTGTTCACATCCACTTGAGCTACACTCACAACCCCTCATTCACTTGCTCCTCTTGTTCATGCTCAATGTTTAAGCTCTATTTCGACTCCTGTTGACGTTACTGTTCGTGTTTTAGCTTCGCGTTACGTTCACAACCCCTCATTCACTTGCTCCTCTTGTTCATGCTCGACGTTTAAGCTCTATTTCGACTTCCTATTGACGTTACTGTTCGTGTTTTAGCTTCGTGTTACTGTTCACGTCCCCTGTTGCGCGCCTGTTTGTGTCACTGTGCACCTACATTGCTGCGTGCTACTATACGTCCCCTCTACTACGCAATATTGTTGTTGTTCGTGTTATCTTTGTGTTCGTTATTAATTTGGGTTTTTTTTCCTTTTCAATGATAAATACGTGTAATGTGCATAGTTAATGTCATTTTTAGTTCTAAGAAATGCATGGGGCTTGGTTTGTGGTTGAGGTAGTGCCTTATAATAATATAGACAATGCATTCTTATTGTTTTGTTAGTACTTTGTTGCATATTTACTTTCAATCGGACTTAGATGGTGTAGCTTTGTGAATTATTTTGAAGTCTTGAATAATAAACAATAAGATCATTGGTGTTATTGGTTTATTGCAATTATATTTGTTAGTGACTTTGGAGGGAGGGGGTAATGTTCCTTACTATCCTTTTTAACTCACAAAATAAAATAAAACCACTATACTTGTGTAGACAATAAGACAATGACACTAACTAGAGCTTGGTACTCCCTCTTGGGCCTACCTGTGACCACCCATATTGCAATCCTCTTGCACATGGCACAATCAAGTTGAGAGATTTGAGGATTCCATCTATTATGGTGTGCATTTTAGAAGTGAAAAGTTGTGAGAGCTAGGAACTTGGACTTCTCAAATGCTTTGGTCAAAGCAAGGGAAAAGGTTGAGACATTTGTCTACAAAGGTGTTGGCCATGCATTTCAAGTGCTGCATAGTTATCAGCTTTCCCATTCTTGGACCCAAGTTGAAAAACTAAGTTAAAACCCATAGTTTTAGGAGTCCATTTTCTACACAATCTAACCTACAACTCTCCAAACCATATGGGACATCAACACAGATTTTATAGGGTTGAAATGTGACTTGAGTGAATTGGTTTCACTCAAAAATCTCAAGCAGATTGAAAATGACGCAAGTTGAAAGTTTAGGTAAAAACTATAGTTTTAAGAGTCGGTTTTCTAGACAATTTGAGCTACAAGTCTCCAAACCATATGGAACTAAAAAATAGATTTTATAGGGTTAAAATGTGACTTGAGTGAGTTGGTTTTTAAAATGGTGCCAGTCGAAAGTTTAGGTTAAAACCATAGTTTTAGGAGTCGATTTCCTACACAATTTGAGCTATAAGTCTCCAAACCCTATAGGACTAAAAAACAGATTTTATAGGGTTAAAATGTGACTTGATGGAGTTGGTTTCACTCAAAAATCTCAAGAGGTTTAAAAATGGTGCAAGTCGAAAGTTTAGGTAAAAACCATAGTTTTAAGAGTCAGTTTCCTACGCAATTTGAGCTACAAGTCTCCAAACCCTATTGGACTAAAAATAAATTTTATATGGTTAGAATGTGACTCGAGTGAGTTGGTTTCACTCAAAAATCTCAAGTAGCTTGAAACTGACACAAGTTAGATATTTAATCATGTTTCATTTTGCACACTTTAGCCATGTTTTAAATGAGTTTTATGTGGTGATTTAAGCTTCAGGTGGTTACCATGTGGCTCTACATGTTGTATGTTATAAAAATAAGAAATACTTACTATGTTTAATAATACCTACTGTGTTTCATTTCTTGTTCCGTAATACTCCTATTTTATGCCCTAAATGATAAAAAATGGAAGCCCAAACTTGTTTGTGCATTAGGGTATTGTCATTGTTTGAATTTGACAATTCAAGAACCATGACCCTGTCAATTTCATGGTGACTGTTTCAGATGTGAAATCATGCATAAATTCATGAAATTAACTTGCTTTTGGCTGTAATTTAATGTTACTAAAGTGGCCAAGTCATTACCCTACTTGTATGGAGTCAAACCATGTATAAGTATGTGAATTTGAGTACATTTTTCTCCATAATTCTGCAGTGCAGACCAGTAGCATTTGAGGACCATAAAATCATGTTTTTATTGAGTGAAAAGTTGTTTTATTAATGCATTATGGTTTGTATATGATCCCTACAAAATTTGGTAAGCTTTGGACACCATTTGAGTGAGTTATGCAACTTGAACTTACCATATGAATAGTAATTTCAGGTTGTAGTACAGCCCCTCTGTTCTTGCATAATTGACACTGTTTTTATGCTTAAATCATGTTTAATAAGTTAACAATGGATGCCTAAACATATGGGAAAAAGTTCGGAAGGATTTGGATGTAGATAGTCACAAAAGAGCATGTTTAGTATCATTAGAAGCTTGTTGTCTTATTTCTATTTCTGACAGCAGAATCACTTTTAAAGTTTTATTTTTGTGCAATTGAGTGTTAAACTTACTGGTTACATTTTGCCTTGCAATGCAAGAATATGTAGCAATAGCTAGACGACATCATTTTTTTTGTCTTGCATTGCAGGAGTACACAACAAATAGCTCTAAAGTAGTTAAACTTATTAGTTGTGATAATTGTAAATAGTTCAAGTAGCCAATGTCATGTTTAGATTGTATGCAATGTTTAGATTGTAAATAGTTCAACTTGGTAGCCTTTTGTAGGGTAGCTAAACTTAGTAGTTAATTTAACTATAAATAGTTCAAGTAGCCAGTGTTATGTTTAATTATTTTGTAAATATAGTTCAAGTATATATATATTTTGCATTTGTTATATAATAGAATAACATTTGGCAAGATCAATTAATGCATTTTGGTAGATTCATGTATAGTTCTTGGACTATTTCTGTTTGTATAGGTTTAGGAAAAAATGAGAATGAATGAAACACGTTAAAAAAAAGGGGAGGGGGGGGGGGGGGGACATAGATGGTATAACACCCTAAGGGGTATTACCGTAACTAGGTCTAGATTTCTAAGAATGAAAAAAAAAACAACTTAAAAATGTAGAAAAACATGCAAATACTACTCATAAATATAATTAGATATTATATATGAACAATACAATAAAAAAACACATATGTGCCTAATACAACTCATCTATCACCTGAAGGTGTCGTACAAAATATAAAGAAAACAAAAACACAACGTAAACTAGGCTATGTCTTCTTGCACATGACTCCAAGCTCCATTCGTACATGCCTTCACCTGTATCTTGAAAAAAGTAAAACTTAATGGAGTGAGACATAATGTCTCAGTGAGTGCTCTAAGGACTCTACGGCTGGGTTAGACTCTTCTACTTAGACAACCTTCATCATTTATCTCTCATGGCTTTAAACTCACTAAGTCTCTCATAATTCTCCATACCTATGGTCTAGTTTACACCTTTTAATCTTCAATACTTCCTGTGTTAACTACTCTCTCATTCTCCCAACTGTTATATTAGTTTACTATCTCATTGTTAACTTAAGAACTCTTTCTTACCCAAAACCCTCTAGTATTTAAACTCTTCATGTTTAAATTTTATTCTTCTTTCTTTTGATATTTAAAGTTGTCTTCTAGGGGTCAAGTCTAAGGTCACAGACATTCTAAAATATTCTTGACACTCCCTTAACGCTCACTTTAATACTCTTATGTTATTCTCTCTTACTTGTCTTATACCTTTCTATTACACCGTGAGGGAATTCACCTATTCTCTATCTTATTCACAACTATTATTATCCAACTAGAACCCTAATAACACTATCCTAGGGCCTAGCCTCTTACTTATCCTTAAGGTAGCAAACACAATTTTAATTACAAGCATATATTTATTTCACATCTTTTGCCTAGTAACTAAACATACGCATCGTTTTGTTTCATCAAACAAGCATAACGTACATTCATAACATGGGCACATATGCATAATCTCGACACTTCATCACAAGACACAATTATGTTTTCACACTTGTTCACATTATATCAATCACTCATGAAGGTCACACAAACTTCACATAATTACAATTGTAGCACACATCACACGATAACAAAATGCATATGCATGCTATGTTCCTAAACCACTACTCATGCACATGTGGTACCAACCTAAACCTTTTGGAAAGTAGACTAGGAGTAAATGCACGGCCATAAGAAGCGTCATCGGTACCAATGTCTTCGGCTCTTGCACCCTCAACTAGTATGATATCCCCCGGTGACTAGTTAGGGTTACCCAGTTTTGCCAATACGCCCCGGCTCCATGGGATCAACATGGACCATTGGGGTTTTCCCAACCGGATAACCTCCAAGGCTAGGGTTAGACAACTCATCACGGCCTCCACCAGCCAGATTCCTACATACTTTCCTCGTCACATAACTCAAATGTTATGATGCATGGTCACATATAATGCTTACAACTTTTCATAGGCTCTTATCATGAAACACTGACATAAGTTCATATCACACTCAGTTTTCTCAAGGTAATAACAATCACAAGTATAAACTTAACGAGGCATAAGAAACGAAGCAATAATGAATTAACAACTACAAAAAGGAGTTCATAGGCACAAAAAACGGAATAACGAAGATCGTATCTGCCTAGCAGGACAAGAGGTCCGTCCGGCAGTCACACTGACAACAAACCCACGCGGCGAGTATTGAACCCCGCCCAGCGGGTCTACGTCAGGACCCAACCCGCCTGGCGGGTGTTGCACCCCGCCTAGCGGGTCCGCGCGCCTAGCCCCAACATGGACTCAATTTTGAAGAAAAGTTGCCCAAAGACTATCTAATCTATAAACGCCTTACTCCCTCACAATCCCCTCAAAATCCATCAAATCCCTAATCTTAGGCATAAGGAAGAGGAAAAGGTAAATAGATGAACAAGAACAACATAAAGGACAAGGAAGAACATGAAAGAGAGCACTCACCTTTAAGAGCATGCAAAGTTGAGTTCTAGGGCTTGGGTTCTCCGATTTCTATTCCTTCTCTTTCTCTCTCTTTTTTTCTTCCTTTTTCTCCTCATTCTTTCTAACTTCTTTCTTCTTCTATTTTGTGACGACTAAACCTAACCCTTCTTCTTTATTCTCTTCTTATAACATGTAGGTAGGTATGTGGCTTAGTGGGCTTTGGTCCCTTATTAGGCCCTAGATGCTTTTTTGGGTTCTATGATAACATTTCTACTAATTTTTAATACGAAGGTGTCGATAACAATAACGCTAATAATAACAATAATAATAATATAATAACAACACCATAACAAAGAATTAATAATAATAATAATAATAATAATAATAATAATAATAATAATAACAACAACAACAACAACAACAATAATATAATAACAATGACAGGAACAATAATAATAATAAAATAATAAGTGATCTAATAACAATAACTTTTAAAACATCTTTTGTCTAATAACACATAGGAAGGGTCCTACTAAGAGCTACCTCATAGTTTATTTCTAGTACCTAAAATTTGGGGTGTTACAGATGGTGCTTTTTGAAAAAGCGTCATCCATTCCAGACAAATAGATGGCGTTTCCTATAAAAAACGCCATCTTTCTTTCTGGAATAGATGGCGCTTTTTCAAAAAAGCGCCATCTATTTACAGTTGAATATACAGCGCTTTCCTGAATAAGTGTCGTCTATTTGCAAGCACATATACTGCGCTTTTTGAAAAGCACCATCTATAAATATACAACGTCTAAATAGATGACACTTAAAGAGTGCCATCTATACACAAAAAAGCGTCGTATATTAGCATTTTTGGCGTAGTGCATCTTGTTGGTATAGGTAGCACTTATTAATTCCTTTAAATTATCCTCAACTATACAATCCCATACTTGAGATCCCTTTCATTTTGGTGTGTATTCGATTCATTCATGTGTCCTTCCCACTAAAAGCCTGCCAAGAGTTGCTCCTTGTCTGTGCCTTATCTCTTTTGCACCGACGATCACTCCCTGCCCTTGTCAGCGCCTGGAATGTTACAGCATGTACCTTGGCACTTCCTTGAAACTCCTCCTGTAGTGTACTCCATGCTTCTTTAGCACCCGTGGCACCCATTATTCTTGGAAATTTTGTGTCAGCTACTACTTGTTATAGACTAAATAATGCCCTTGAATCTTTTTGCTTGTTTTCCTTTAACTCCTTCTTTTGAGCTGTAGTCAAAGTAAAAATATCAGCGGAAGCAATGAATCAATGTTCTATAATATCCCATAGATCTTGGGAGCAGAAAAACGTCTTCATTTTAATGCTCCAAAAATCATAATTTTCTCCAGTAAAAATAAGGGTAGGAATAGAGAAGGGTTGAATAGTATTGGCCATTGGTTAAGGAAAAATTATGGGATTGGTAGAGAATATTGTAGAATATTTTGGAAGTAGTTGGATAATATCTCTACGCTCAGTAGATGACAGAACATAGCTCTGATACCACTATTAGTTTTAGAAAAATATGTGTAAAGGTGTTGAATGATATAGTAGTTGATAGTGAATGATTATAAGGCTTTATTTGATATTTGGAAGTGCTTGCTACAATTGATAATACAATTGCCTATTTATAGGCATGCAAGGAAAGTTCTAAGAATATATAGACCTTATTATTCTAGAGTTTTCTCACTTTTCTCTTAGGCCCCATTTGGGGTGGTTTTTAGTTTTAAGTTTCAAAATTTTTAAAAACCAAAATAACTTTTCAGTTTTTAGTTTTAAATTTTCAGTTTCAGTTCTAAAAAGTTATTGTCTTATAATTTTTCATTAAAATTTATTGATGACAACAATTCTTTCACAAATTATGTATTTTTTTAAGTTCCTATTAGGTAAAAATTACATAAACAATAGTGATAAAAAAATAAAATTAATTTTAAAAATAATAATATTAACAACAACAATAATAATATTTATTTTCATAATAATAATTTTAGTAATAATAATAATTTAATAAAAATAATTTTAATGATAATACTAATACTAATAGTTTTAATGATAATGATTTTAATGATAACAATAAATCTGAATAACAAGAAGAAGAACAATTATAGTAATAATAGTAATTTTAATAATAATAATAATAATAATAATTTTAATAATAATAGTAAACGTGATCTTGTCATTGCTAGTGACATAGTGTTACAACTCAAAACAAGAAACAAGAAACCAATTTTCATGGTTTTGACATAATACTTAAATTTGTTTTAAAAATGTATTAAAAAATAGTATTTTAACTTGTGCATTGCACAGAATAAATATTTATTTTATAAAACTTAAATTTATAATAAACAATTATTGTAATACAATGTCAATTTTTAATTATTGATAATTTTTTAAAAAATATATTAAAATTCAATTTAGAACTAAAGATATTGAAAATGATAGATTAAAAGAGATAAGAGGTTAAAAAATTCTTAAAAACACTCTTGTTGAAGAATGATACCTAAAAATACTCTCATTGAATTCTTATTCAAGATAGTTATTCTAATTTATATAGAGAGAAGGTGGTTTTGAAACTATTTTAGCCAAACGTGTTTTGTTTTAAAAATTACATTTCGAAACGAAAACCAAAAACTCGTAACCACTCCAAACAGGTCCTTAATAATCATAATTTAATTAGCTAAACTTAAGTAGAAAAACTAAATTTGAGCAGAATAACAACTTAGTAATTAAAATTTAATAATCTAAATTTGAACAGAGTAACAACTTAATAATTATATTATAATTATCTAAATTTGAGTAAAGTAATAACTTAACAATTATAATTTAGTAATTTAAATTTGAGCAAAATAACTACTTAATAAATTCATTTTAATCATCTAAAATTGAGCAACATAACAACATAGTAAAATTAAATTCTAACATTAAACATTATGAAAGTATAGTAAATTTAAACATTTGAAAGGTTTAGGAGAAAATCTTTCCTACCAACATGCAAAGTGGCAATAAGAGAGAGAAAGAAAATTTTAGAGAGAGAAGCTCTCCTAGGAATTTTAGCTAGCTTGTAGAGGAATAGATAATGAAAAATCTGAATCCCAACTTGCCTATTTATAGAGAAAAATGAGATTAGGTGTCCACTTTGATGACATAATGCATTATGTCATAATTTCAATTTTAATTTATTTTTAATTCCATTTGTAGGACACATATTCAAGTTTGGAAAGGTAAGTCAATCCTACACTACACGTGTGGCAATATGAGCTATCTTAACTTTATCTATGTTAATTTTCTCTGCAATTGAATCAACTGATATTGATAAAATCACCTAAAGTTGAATAATTTAGCTTTTAATATCAAAATAATGCATTTTAATGAAAAATTGAACTCATACATTATTTTTCATCAAAATTAAATTTTTAATAATTAATTTTAATTTTATTAATTTATCTCAAATTTTAATATATTTATTTTGTATTTTTGCGCTAGAAAATTTAAATTAAATCCATTTCAATTCAATAAAGTTCCAAATTTTTATGAAAATTCTAAAATTAAATATGTTAGATAGAAATGAACTAATATTATCATTTTCATCATTTTGGATGTCAAACTAATACTAGTTAGGCTTATCGGATATGTAGGGACATTTTGATCATTTTACACAGAAATTTCAGAAAATTTCCAAAAGATTTTCAAAATTATATTTTAATGCATATAATATGATTTAAATTTCAAATTAAAATTTTAATTTCAATTAAATCTTTTCTTATGTCTACGCTTAGTACTGAAAAATAAGAGTAAAATTGTCATTTTTTATTTTTTTCGAGCTTTGGCTCGGAAAAATTATTAAAAATTATGATTAGATAACTCTCGACATTCTAAATTTAACCACAGAAAACATAATTTTGAGATTCCTTCACAATTTTTCAAAATTAAATCGTCAAATATTAGAAAAATAGTTGAAAATTAAAACAAGAATATTTTTGTCATTTCACAAAAATTATCCCAATAAATTCTCAAAATATTTCTAAAATTATTATTAATTATTCTAAGTATATTGATAACTTGAAAATAATTTGTAAACACTTCTAACTATTTTTGTCTATTAATTCTGTTATTTGGCTTTTTAATAGAGCTGACAAAACGGGCGAGCCGGCTGGGCCAGGCCTAGTGGTCCAAACTTGAAAATTAGGCCCAGTCATGTAGGTTTATGAATCTTTTTTTTCTTAAATTTTTATACATTTGAGAAAAAAAAAACACCATCAGGCCAAATAGGCCTCGGTACCCTTTCGGGCCTATATTTTTATAGAGCCAAGGCATTTTGGCCCACTTTTTTTTAGGCTAAAATTTTATGGCCCAGCCCGGCCTGGCCCATAGGGCCATTAGGCCGAGCTGCCGAGCCAAGCAAATTTTGCCACCTCTACTTTTTAAGGATAAAACGGTCATTTTGTAAATTTCTAGGCTCTGTTTTCCAAAAATTATTAAAAATATAAATTAAGTACTACTCTCTTATATGAACGTAACTATAGGAATTAAAATTTTAAGATTCTCATCCGGTTCTCTAGAAACAAATATAGAATAATTAGAAAAATAGTTCAATAAGCAAAAGTATGGGTGTTGCACAATGATATTTGCCTTGTAATTTTGGATGAAACTAGACATTCTAAGGACTCTAAGGGAGTTGGAAACACTCCATTTTCATTTTTAGATAATTTTCTATGAATTTTGAAAGATGAGATTGGAGATGGACGTAGATGCTGTGAATTCTATTTTGGTCTGTGAGAAAGGAACTGATTTTGAAGCCATTGTGATTATTGTAAAATCTTGGGAAAATTCCCACTTATCCCTTGATACATTGAGAGAACCTTTGTCAATTTCTAGCCCCAATGGACAAGGTTTCTATTTTCGAGAATTTTCCTACCCAAACTATGTAATTGGAGTTATAAATTGTTTTAGGCTAAGTATATTATTTTATCTAAGTGTTAGCTTTTCAAGACTAGCATTCGCAATTTTACATTTTTATATGTTTAAAAGTACATAAGGTATATATGCCCCTATTTCAAAGGCATTTTAGCTAAAGTCCTAGTTATCTTGCTAAATGAGTTATTTTAGTTTCATTTAAACTAGATAAAGTAATTCATATTGAACTCTATATTCTCACTCCCCCAAAGTGTACCTTGATTCCTTCTTAAGACAAGTTAGTCTTCCTTTTTACCTATGCCTATGAAAGCCTTCAAGGAAAGAAAAATTAGAAAAAGAAATGGAAGGGAAGTCTTGTAAGTGAAGGGGGTTCTACGTCTTAGTACTTGTCCATCCAACCCATCTCATCTCCCTTAATTACCAAGATAGAATAAAAAACAAATTGAATCATGCATCATGTAATCCCTAGCTTAAGGCCTGTAAACTTGGTTGAAGGCCCGTTTCATGGCACCTTATAGATGAGTACATGCATGCACCATACATATTAACTATAAGGGCAGTGACCAACCATGTAGAAAGCACTCTATGTGCACGATGAGCATTGATCTGTACAAGGAAACACTTCATGTGCATGATGAGCACTTTGTATGCACGATGAGCATTTAATATGCAAGAAGAAGCACTTTATATGCACAACGAGCATTTGATATGAATGAGGAAGCACTCTATATGCACAATGAGCAATTAAGATGCACGAAGAAACACTTTATGTGCACGATGAGAATTTGATATGCATGAAGAAGCGCTCTACGTGCACGATGAGCATTTGATATGTATGAGGAAACACTTTATGTGCACAAGGATTATCTTATGTGCGAAGGGTACCTTATGGGGCGAAATGACCACCATATGTGTAGAATGAAACCATGGCTAGTAGGTTCTAAGTGTAATTAAATAACTGTACCTTGGTGGTGACTATTAGTTGATCATCGATATGTATGCATTTATGGTAGATATAAGTATTAATTAAAATAGTAGAAATTGACTGACTAATATCTTTGTCAATTATAGCTTATCAATGATGGCAATAAATTGCCATATTTGTTCACTTTTGTGAGTGAACATGATAGTATTTGAATTATTATTTATGCAATTCACCTCTATGCTACTTGCCTTTGTACTAGTATATGTGCAAGGCTAGCTAGTTATATATTGGCTTTATACATGTATATATGTTGTTGTTATCTCTCTTGCCTTTTCTTAACATTGCCACAACTTTACTCTTTTTTTCTTTTGTTTTTGACTTGCTTACGTTGTTATAAGCAACTGATGGAGGAGACAAGCAACAGGAGGCCCATCCGGAGAACCCAGAAGATGTTAGATCCAACTCTTAAGTGCTCACCTCACAAGGATCTTTAATTGGGAATTTGGTGCTGTATATAATATGTTCATTTATGTTTTGTTTATGTGGGAAGCCTTGTTGAGATAGACTTGTTTGAGTTATACACACACACACACACTCTGTAACACCCTAAGGGGTATTACCGTAACTAAGTTTAGATTTCTAAGAACAAAATAAGAAAGACTTTAAAAACATAAAAACAACATGTTGAAGAGACTCATAAATATAATTATATTCATATAATAATAATACTATAAAATACCATACATGCCCAATACACCCCATCTATGACCCAAAGGTGCTGTCAAAACATAAAGAAGAATACAAGAAAACAATATAAACTAGACTACGTCTTCTTGCGCGTGACTCCAAGCTCCATCTGTACATGTCTTCACCTGTATCCTAAAAAAGGAAAAACTTAAAGGAGTAAGACATAATGTCTCAGTGAGTTCTCTAAGGACTCTACGGCTGGGTTAGACTTTTCTACTCAGACAACCTTCATCACTTATCTCTCATGGCTTTAGCCTCACTAGGTCTCTCATAATTATCCATACCTATGGTCGGGTCTACACCTTTCAATAGTCAGTGTTGTTTGTTAACTCCTCTCACATAGTTACAACTATTATACAAGTTTACTATCTCATTCTCAACTATTATTATCAAACTAGAATCCTCATAAGACTATCCTAAGGCCTAGCCTTTCACTTATCCTTAAGGTAGCAAACATAATTCTAATTACAAGCATACATTTATTTCACATCTTTTGCCTAGTAACTAGACATACTCGTCGTTTTCTTTCATCAAACAAGCATAACATCCATGCATAACATGAGCACATATACATAATCTTGACATTTCATCACAAGACACAATTACATTTTCACACGTGTATACATTACATCAATCGCTCATGATCAAGTTCGCACATATTTCACATAGTTACAACGTAGCACACTTCAAAATATCACACTACAATAGGATACATATGCATGTTATGTTCCTAAATCACTACTCATGCATATGTGGTACCAACTTAAACTTGTTGGAAAGTAGACTAGGAGTAAATGCACGGCAATAAGAAGTGTCATCGATACCGATGCCTTCAGCTTTCGCGCCCTCAACTAGTATGATATTCTCCAATGACTAGTCAAGGTTACCCAGTTTTGCCAGTACGCCCTGACTCCATGGGATCAACATAGGCCATCAGAGTTTTTCCAACCAGATAACCCCCAAGGCTAGGGTTAGACAACCCATCCCAGCCTCTACCAGCCAGATTCCTACATACTTTCCTCATCACATAACTCAAATGGTATGATGCATGGTCACATACAATGCTTACAACTTTTCATAGGCTTTTATCATGAAACATTGACATAAGTTTATATCACAATCAGTTTTCTCAAGGTAAATAATAATCACAAGTATAAACTTAATGAGGCATAAGAAAAGAAGCAATAATAAATTAACAACTGCAAAAAAGATTTTATAGGCACAAAAAAGGGAATAACCAAGATCGTATTTGCCTGGCGAGGACGGAGGGTTTGCCTAGCGGTCACGCCAAGACCAAACCCGCCTGGCAGACAACGCATTTGCCCGGCACCAACGCGGAGTCCAATTTTTGGAAAAAGGTCACCTAGCGATTATCTAACTCCGCCTAGCGGATCCAAGATACGAATTTTAATTTCTTTTTCCTATTATCTTTAGCTTCTAAATGCTTCAAATCAAATAATTAAATTCTCACTCACTTCTTCTACCTTGATAATTAGTTAATCTAATCTATAAACTTTTCACTCACTCACAATCCCCTCAAAACCGATCAAATCCCTAATTTAGGCATAAAGAGGGGAAAAAGGTAAATAGATAAAAAAATCACAACATAAAGGACAAGGAAGAACATGGGAGAGAGCACTCACCTTTAGGGATGTACATGCAAAGCTGAGTTCTAGGGCTTGGGTTCTCCGATTTCTTTTCCTCCTCTTTCTCTTCCTTTTATTCTTCCTTTCCTGCTCATTCTCTCTACCTTCTTTCTTCTTCTATTTTGTGACGGCTAAACCTAATTCTCCTTCCCTATTCCCTTCTTATAACATGTGGGTGGGTATGTAGCTTAGTGGACTTTAGTCCCCTATTAGGCCCTAGATACTCTTTGGGTTCTATGATAACATACTAATTTTTAATACTAAACTATTAATAATAATAATAAATATAATAATAATAGCAATAGGAACAATAATAATAATAAGAGATATAATAATAATATAATAATAACAATAACTCTTAAAGCGTTTTTTATCCAATAACACATGATACTAAGAGTTACCTCGTGATTTCTTTCTAGTATTTGAAATTTGAGGTGTTACACACACACACACACTTATGCTACCATGGCTAAGGCAAGCCATCTTGCTTTTTGAAAATTTAGACTCTTTTCATGGTACTTACGTTTTAAACTATTTAAGTTTATAATGATCACATAGTTTATTTCTTCCATACTCTCTTTTAATTCATTTTACTATTTTAGACTTTACTTGTAACCGTCTATCAGGTACCCAAGGATTTCCAAGTTAATTGTTTTAGATTATGATCTTTAAGAATTCCATTTGATTTCATATATATTTTTTTTTATACAATTGTTATTAGATATATGCTGATTTCAAGCCAAACTTCTAGATTTTACATTGCGTGTAGTTGAATAATGGGCACTAAGATTCTAATTTCTACCATGAGGTTTTCAAAACACAAGGAAAGATTTCTTATTTGATAATTATTGAATTTCTTTTTCAATGCGAAAAATTTCCTCACCTTTTCCTATAATTGAGTCCAACAACATTTTAGATCTTTTTATATAAAAGTCTTTCAAAAGTTAAGTCCTAATCTTGGTGGGTGTTGCCACACATTGCTTTGTATTCTTGTGTTAAATTAGAGTTATTGATGGTTCTAACAAAATTGAAATGAGATAATTTGCATGAGTAGAGAATTTATGGTGAATTTTGTAATTTGGAACTATGTGTAACATGAATAACATGTTGGTTGATGTTATGCTCTGTATTCTACCTCTAAATATACTATGAATAGAGTTGTGATTATTTGGAGCTGCCCTTTTGCACAGTTTTAGGATTATGTTTCTACTTTCATATGAAACTGGAATGACTATTTTAGAGTTTTGTGTGATTTTTTGTGAATTTTCTATTGAGCTATGTTTTGTTGAATATGATTTTTGACTTTGCTGCATAATTGGAATGGTAAGTCTCTTTTTTTGTGTAGAACTGGTATTGTTAAGTATTTTTGTGAGAAAGTAAAGTCAATGAAGAGTTTTACCTAATAAGAATGGTGACTAACAAGTGCATAAAGAATAAATGATGAATTTTGTAAGATAAAGGTGCGGTTGGATTCTAGTAGCAGACTTGTGTTTTGAGGCTGAGAAGTTAGCCAACTTTTAGGCCATGAGTTGATGATGGCAAACTTTGAGAAAATTTACGAAGTTGCATTGAGGTGTTGAGAATCTCCCCCTGGAAGGGCTACCCTAATTCCCTAATTTCAATTTACTAGAATTCTTCTACCCAAACTACCTAGTGTTGGAGTTTATGAAACCTAAGCTTTCTAACATGTGATTTGGACAAGATTTAGGTCAAGTAATATTTAGAAGAAAAAAAAAAGAGTTTTGTGTACTTCATATGTAAAAGGTTTTTCCATTTAAAATGATCTTCAAATAAAATACATAAATATTATCCATAGTTTCAAATAATGTCATAGATTTCGGTATTTGAAATTGGCTTTCAAATCAAGTCTTTTGTGTTACTATAATTATGCTCTTAAGTTAATTTCTTATATTTCTCTTCCTTCTCAAAAAGTTTAATGTCCTTTGAATTTAAGTGTTTTAAAATATAAAGAAGACTCACTAAGAAGCTTGGATGGGATGTTTGGGTAAGGAAGAGGAGGAAGTCGTTCTCGATATGGGACATCATAGGAGGGTCACTATGGAAAATCCATCCCATTGGTAACTTATGAAAGAGAAAGAGATATAAAAGCCACTCATAGATCATACTCATTTTTATCCCCACGTGAATAAGCTGTTGTTTTCTTCAAGAATGCATAATGACGGGTGATGGGAAGGTTGTTATTGTACATGGATAGGTCATTATCCCTTCGAGGAAATGTGCGCTTTAACCTTATGGATGGGTTGTTAATTCCTTTGAGGAATCTATCTTTTACCCTTTATGGGTGGGTTGTTTATTCCTATATGGAATGAGATGTTATGCATGTGCGATTGGGTTGTTGCTTCTATAAAGCTATGGGTAACCCATGCATAAACATGCACTTAAAAAAAGAGTAGTAATTGATTGACTATGACACCATGCATTGCACATATCTAAGACTAACTAACTCTTGATTTGGGAGATTATGGTTGGCCATTTGATTTTGTCTGTGTATTAAATGCTTTTCCTTGCATGACATATATGTGATTATACTTGTGTATGTTCATATCTATGTTTGAATAAGCAAGAGAATGTGAATGTGTTCATATACATGTTATCTCTCCTACCTTGCTTTATATATGAGCGCAACCTCACTCATTTCTTTATGTTCTTGTTTTCCCTTTATTGTTGTTGATGACTATAAGCAATGGATGGATGAGTAGTCTCACAGGAGGACTAGTCTTAATGGTCGATTAGATGTCAGATCTAGCCACTAGGGGTTGGATGGCTAATTATAGCCCTGACATAGCGAGTGTTTTTCTTGTGATATAAGGGTTTATTTGGTTTTGTTTTATTTTTGTGTATGTGTGTTTAGTGGAGGTTGTGTTAGGATAGGCCTTATGCCATCTGTTGAAGTTATGGATGTATATGAATGGCTGAAGTTGCTAGCTTATTTTGAATACTTGGCACTTCAACTTCTATGTATGCTAAACTTTACTATGCATGTTTAATGATCTTTTAAATGATGATATAAGTATTCATATTCAAATGTAGCAAATAGTTATCCTTCTATTTCGCTTTTCATATCACATTTTCATATAATTGTCAATTAGGTATCTAAGAAAGCAAGCGTACGCTATTCTGAATAAACCTTGGACTCACAAATTTGAAATGCATTATTAGATGGTTATTTAAAAACCATTTATCAGGTACCTGTGGAACTTTAAGAAGGTTATTTAAAATTATATAGTGTTTTGTGGTTTACAAAATGCATTGGGCTTTTAGATTTTTATAAGCTACTGGTTTGCTACTTGGAAACAATTCCCTATTCTTGATTTAGCATAGTTTAAGTATGAATGTTTTGCAATACAAAGATCAGTTTTGAAAAGCAAAAAAATTGCTTGTTATTATCCATACTTTAACTATTAAAGTTTATTTTAGCAACTTATAAATCATGTAGAGGGTTAAGGTTTTGATCCCGGTGACTCGTCACCACATTTAGTGATATTAGAGCAATTCCTAAAATTCAAGGCAATAGGTCCAAAGAGTCATTAGTCAAACGTATTAAGTGATTGGTTGTGGTTATATGTGAATGCATTTGTTGAAGGTTGTATGACTTGTTTGCAAAGGAACATAGTTCCTTTGGTTGTTTTGTATCTAACGTTGTTTGAAATTTCTTAATGTAGTTTGAACTTGATTGATGTTGTTTGCCTTGCTTGGAAGGGAACTTGTTTCCCTTGAGTTGTATTAGAATCCATTGTAGGTATGATCTTGTTTGTAGGATTTTGCTTATTCAAGGACCCACTCTTGGCATTGATTGTACAAGTGTTGAAGGCAAGTAAGTGGATTACTACAAGCAAGGATGTCTACATTAGAAGCAAAATCTTCTCTATAAGTGGAATTGAGGACTTTCAAGCCAATGATCTAATCTAGGGTAAATACTCTGTATATGATATTCCTTTTTAACTGTATTATGAAGTGAGTGATTCCTATTGTCTTAGTTCTTGTAGAAGTGAATGGGTTGAGCATACTTAAATAGTCCTTGAAAATTGTTTTGAGGCTTTACTTTTCTTTTGATTACAATAAGCTATTTATTTTAATTAAATCTTGTATTGAGCCTTGACATAAGTTTGGAGAGAGACGAGATACTCTGATTTTTACAGACATATTCTTGAGACCCTCTGAGACATTTTAATGAGTCACAAACTTATTAAATATTTTTCAATAACAAAATTTAATCGATTCAAATTTCGTTAAATCCCAAATTTCCTGACAGAAAGTCATATACTTGATCTATATCATTTGTGAGTGAATTAAATTAAATTTTTCCCAGTCTTTCCCATGAAGTATATGTCCTAATTTTTTTTTTTCTTGAGGCCTTTGTAACTATATAGTTCCATTCTAAAAAGATTTCTATCTAAGTGTACTTACTTAGGTACAAACATCATTATTTATTTTTTTTACACAATGTACTTACTCTTGTACTTAAAACCACTTTCACCCTTGTTTTTCCTTTCATTGGTTAGCCACCCAAGGCTTGTAGGAGAAGCCAATCTCGTTTTGTTTATTGACTCCTTAAATCAATAAATTATCTTATTTTGTCTTTTACAATTTTGCCCTCACTTTTTTTCACTCAAACATGGACAAAGAAGTAAAAACAAACCTTCACTCTTCTCTTTTCAAATCTAACTGAAGCCCTTCCCCACCCCTTTGGTGTCTCATTGTTAGTGTATAATGAGTTCTTCCTTTGTTCTTCCTTTTTCTTCCATTTTTTTTTTCTGTTCTTTCTTCAATCTTCCACCCTTCTCATTCTATATATTGATTAGTTCTTATTCTTTGGTGGAAAAACACTTTCCTGTTGGTTCATGGTTTGGTTCAAAGCTTGGAAGTTTAAGGAGATCTCAAAGTCCATATCGTTTTCTCGAAGAGATTTGTGTTAAGGAAACTCAATACAAGTAAGGAAAGCTATCACATTTGCTTGTTTAATGTTGTTTGAAATATGTGGTGATGTGATTTAATATGTGGAACCTTTATTTTGTTGGTTGGTTGTGATATTTGTTGGTTTGGTGTGGATGTATGTTGATTGAAAAAATGTTATACACTTTGCTTGGATATTTTCTTTAGGAACATATGTCCCTGTTTTTATAATAACTTTTTGTGTGATTAATATTTTTGAATTGCATTTGTTGGAATGAAAGTAGACATCCAAGGGCTATAGTTTAACTACAAGAAATGTTTAAAAATATTGAGGATCAACTGACTTACGCTTGTTCAAAGTTGGTGGTGTTGTTAGTAAAAATATGATTGAATAGGGGTTAATGATTTTGAATTCTATTTCTCTACAAAAATGATATATAAAAATGAGTTACATGTATAAAAAATAGACATTTCAAGCTTTCTGGCTTATATGGTATATTTCATAATTCATTAAAGTGATATCTTAAAGGTTTGATTTCATCAGGGTTATGTGCCTTGGAGTTTACTGTTTTTCCATTTTTAGCATGTTTTAGAAGAAAAAAGATTGGTTCTCTTCACTCATAACAAATTAGAAGTAATAGTTTGCCTTTTTTGAAAACTAGATTCATTGGGATACAATATAAAATTAAATTTGGCACTAATTTGATTTGATTTAATTGAGAAACTGCCTTGCAAATGAACTATTTTACAAAAAACTAGTTTTTGACCAACATTGGTTCTGAAATTAAAAGAATTTTAGTAGACTTTTGTTGAGTATAAAACCTGTCCATTGGAAAACTAGACTTATAATAAAAAAAATTATTTGCCCATTCAAATTAATACATAAATTTGCCCCTGAATTTCAAAATTTTTGTTGTTATTCCTTTACCTTTTTATGATTTTATAGGAAAAACTTTAATATCTTATTTCTTATTTCAAATCATTTTGGAAGAACTATATATGTCATTAAAACATCAAAACTGTATTTTATGGATTAAAAGTATATTTTTGGAATATTTTAGAATTTCATATTTTCTAAAATAAGGTAAGTTAGTCTAAGTGTAATTCTAATTTCAATTTTAGAAATTTCATAAAACTTAAATATATTAATGAGTAACTAAAGAAATTAATTTCCCCTATAAGTTAATCAAACATTTTGGAAATTTAAGAAGTTAAGGAAAGGAAATAATTTATTTAAAATACTTAAAAGATTTAAGTGGAACCAAAATTAAGAATTATCATAAAATTTGAACGCATGGTAGTTGGCAGAAGACGTAAAATGTCGAGAAAATATTTTATTGTTGAGTAGAGGGTTTCAGGTGGGAACCCCTACTCAACATAAGTTACAAGTGGTGCCTTTGCTTTCTTGTTTGCAAAGATCGTTTGGTGAGACTTTTACAAAGGGTTATTGATTGGTGAAGGATTTACGGATTTACGTATCTAAGTACCCTTGTGTTGTTAATTAATGGTATATGCATTCGTGCATGAGTTTATAGTTGTCACTGTGCATGAGCAAGCATGTAAGTTGGAAGTTGTTCAGAGGGTGATCAGGTAGGACCTTCAACCTAGTGCCAGAAAGGTTAATGGGTCAACAAGACTAGGCCTTGGGGGTAGGTAGATAAGCAAATTCCACATTAAGGTAATGGCCACTACAAACCTCTCTCATGGTAAGTCACGACCTACGTTTATCTATCATAAAAAACAGTATACCCTTTTCATTGATTAGGATTGTAGTGCCACCAACATGTACCATTTTTATAATCCATGAGGTCCACTATTGTTGTTATACCATGTTTAAGGGACACGTTTGCACTGATCGCTCAAAAGTGGTTGAAATCTCCATGGAGTCGAATCTACATGCATTACATGACTAAGCTCTTATTATATGGGATGTACGATTATTAATATGACAGTAATATGAGCTTTCACATGCTTCTAATTATTTGTTTTCTATTATGACAATGCGATATGTATGATGTACTAAAAATGCATGTGATCCCTTATTGTATATGTTGAATATGGTAAGCTTATCCTTGCGTTGTGTGTTTATGTGTGTGTTACTGTGATGATCGCGATAATTCATTATTGCAAGAGCAAATTAGCTAGAGCTCAAATTTTCATGAAGGATCTTCTTTAGACTTTCAGGAATCAACATATCTTATATGATAGTCACCAGTTCGGAGACATCACTGCTAGACCAGCTCATAATATGAGAGGCATTCTCATCACTTTTGTATCAACTGCCGATACACCATCATCGGTTGAGAGACATATGACTCTAGAGTGTATACTTTCTCTTAATGCTTTTGGTTGACAATACCAAATTTTCTTAAAGACTAGTATGCAAACTGGCCTACCCATAGCGACATTTTAAGGAAGGACATGTGTTGTACCTCTTTAATTTCTACTTATCTCCTTAGTTCTAAAGAAAAGGAAGGCATTTCTGAGGACTCATCGATAGTATTAAAATGACTAGTCATGACTAGCCTTAGAGAGTGAGTGACATGTATATTCCCCTCCTTCTTTTCGTTGATACTTGATGGATACACTTATAGTCCACACACCTCACATTTGGAGATACTTTGTCTTTTTTCTATTGGATGGAGTGCTGGTGGCACACATATTTTTTGACTTACTATGACTTTATCTTTTGTGCTATTGATGCATGACTTGACACTTTCAAATAATCTTGTATATGGATTTTATTTCTATGATAGATATGTTCTCTTTGAAGTTATCTTTAGTTACAAATGTGAAAAATTCACTCATATTTTAAATAAATAATTTAATAAAGAGTTTTAAATAAAAACTAAATCTCAGATTTGTTGAAAGTTATCTTGTAGCAATGGTGGGTCACTACAATTGTGGTATTAGAGTTAGTCATATCTTTTGGGAATGAACCTATAGAGAATAGATTCATTCTGTTTTTTGCTATCTATTGTGGAATTAATCTATAAGGAATAGACCTATGTTGTTTGCTAAAGTCCATTAACTCTCTATGTATTATTTCCGTAAGGAAATAATTGTTGTTCACGATATTCCACTGATGTCTTTTCCCTAACATTGCCTAATCTTGTAAGGTTGCGATGGTGAGATCCGATCATGATCCTTCACCTCCACTGCAGACTGACCTTACCCAGATCACTCGTATGTTGGAGGCAATGGTTGTTGTGACGGTAGAACAACAATCTTTCATCTGATGGGCCCTTTGTTTTAAAATTATTTCATTTGAGTAGTTAAAATTTGGTTTGAAAATGAGGAATGTACATGATTTGTGAATTGATTTCCTGACTAAACATGTTATAGTAAAATACACATTTCCCCTATACAGATATCTCTTGGAAAAACAGGCACAATTTTGAAAACTAGACTCTTGGGGCTTGAAAATCAACACTAATTTTAGTGAGAATTAAGGAAGAAAAATGTATTTTAAAATCGGGGTATTGCAACATTTAGAATCTGACCACTAAGTACTCTATGATTTGTTGTGATTTTTGTAGATTTATGCTTGGGAAAAGGGATATTGTTTTTAAAGCTAGACAACATGATTTTTAAAATGGTATATATGTTGTACCAATGAAAATTTGTTTAAGTGCATAAGAATTGTGGTGAATTTTCATGTTAAATAGTGGAGATTTTTATTACTTCTACTCTAACAAGTTGAATTTTTGTATTTTGATTTCTAAGGGTGAATATGCAATGGTATTGTGAAATAGTTAATGATTGAATATCTATTCTAGAAATATGTGTTACACAAATTCTTTTTTATGTAAGAATAACTATTTAAGATTTTATTATAAAATTGTCAAAACTAAATAAACCTTGTGAAAAAAGTATCCCAATAACTTCTTTCTTTTATTTTAATTTTAATTGTTAATTTAAATTTTAAAATTTATGTTTTGTAGAGAAATTTTATTTTGACTGACAATGATATATTTTAATATCATTTATCAACAATTTAAAATTTTACATGGTTCTATAAATTATGGAATTGATTTCATTGTTCTTAGTATTTTATTTTCACAAAAGGGTACTTTTGTAAATTTACAATATTAGATAAATCAAAATTTCAACATTGCATATTGCAAGGAGAAAATTAAGGGTTTTGAAGTGGTTGAATTAAAATATTTAAGAATTTTAAGTGGAACTTTCCTAAGAGCCTACAATAAAATTTAATAACATACATTATTTATCATAGATGAAAAATGTTGAATTTAGAGAATAACAACTTTCATTGGTAGGGGTTGCTTATGAAAGGACCTCGACCAAGAGTAGAAGACTTGCGGAAATTGCCCAAAGTAGAACTTCTCCATTGTCTTTGCTCATTTATGAGAATGGTTCAAATAATCAATTGAGATAAAATTGTGATTACTGATGTAATGATTGATTACACACGTGTTTTCTTGTACTTAGGGTTATTATTGGTGCAAAAAGTATATTTACGTGTTGTCTCACACTTTGGACTGTTATTGGTGCAAGAGTTTGTAATTATGTGTTGTCTCACATTTAGAGTTGTTACTAGTGTGAAAAGATGCATTTATGGAACGCCTTACACTTAGGGTTGCTATTAGGGCAAGAAGATTCATTCAGTTTGTGTTGTCAATGAGTATCATACTTAGGACTTTCACTAGTGCAAGAAAGTGAATATCCCACTTAGGGCTATCACTAGTGCGATATATGAGCAAGACACTTAAGGTTGTTACGAGTGCTAGTAGGGCAAGTGGAAGTTATCGAGAATGGACCTTAAAGATAGGTGGACTTGTGTACTTATTTATTGTGATAATTTGATGCAAAAATTGTTATTGGTGCTTTGAATGATTTAAATGGGATATCTCTATTTTGTTTTGAAATGCATGTAAAATTCTATCTATACCTCTATTTGTTCCTGTAAGTTTACCCTTGCATATGTGACTGTGATGATCATGATGTTTGCATTCATAGGAGGAGATGGCTTGGATATTCCCATATTCTAAATGGAGATCATTCATATGAGACATTAAATTTCTTCTATAATGAGACCAGGAACATGATTGATAAAGTATTCTACTTATGACCAACATAGGCAATGAGTTATTTTAGTCTTTTCCCTCATTTTCAGTTATGTCATTCCTGAGATTTGTGGATACATTATTTTGATAAATATATATGATGTAACTTGATTTGAGCAAAACCTCAAATTTGGCAATAGTAGTTCCATGAGACAAAATTCTATATTTCATTATTTATAGGATTGTATGTCCTTTAGAGTGTGTGTGTGTGTATGTGTAATACCAATCGCAAAAATTTTACATGTATTTTCATAAATAAATAAATAAGAACTTTATTAAAATTTGGACTATTAAGGAAAGTGAATGGGTTAGTCTTATGTAGTATCGACAACAGGTCATTACATAAAGATAGGTCTTGGTCTTTTGCTTAGCCAGTGGTTCCCAAATGTACATAGTTGCTTGTTCTTTTGGTGGATACTATTAATTGACTTAGATATGTATATATTTTCAGACTTGCACTTTTAGGGTACATTTGGCCTAGATTTTTTTTTCTGCTTATAAGTTACTTTTAAATTAAAGCTAAAAATAAGAACTTAAAAATAAGAGTAAAAGCTATTTGTTAGATTTCATTTTTTTAGCTTAAAAGCTCTTTTTTAATTAAAAGTTATTTGATAAAAAAAAATTAAAACTTTAGTTTTATTTAAAAGTAGTTATCTCTTCAAATGAAAAAAGTACATTTATAAAATAAAAATATTGTATAAAATTAATTTAATTTCCATTAAAATTACCTTGTCAAATTAAATTATATATTGTGAGGAATGCATTTAAAAAAAATGATATAGGATGAGGAAAATACATATAAAAACTTAAATTAATATTATATAAACTTAAATAATATTATATATTATAAGAAATACAATTTATATATATATATAACTGGTGCATATGATTCAAAAAGGAGTGGAGGAAAAGCTAAGAAGAGAAATTACAACACCTAGTGAGGATCGAATAGTGTCCTGTGTTCAATAAGCCATTGAAAAGCTATGTAAATGCTAGAGAAGGTAGCTTTTTTTTATGCTACTTATTTTATCATTTCTTTGTCAAGAATAAGCTCCTTATTTTTTAAGAGCTTTTGTAAAAAAGTGTTTGGCCCAACTTCTCCTTAAAAGGAGAAGAAAAGTTCAAAAAAAGCTGGACCAAACACTACCTTATACTCTTTATGATTTTATGTACACATATATTTATATAATGTTCATTAGGTGCTCAAGTTAGATATATGCTAATATGTGTATGCAAATTATATTACAATTGCATAAAAAAATATATGCCCAATTTTGTACAACTTAAATAAAGAATGTATGATTATGGTGATGATTGTCTAGGTTAAGTAAAGGATTAAAGTCCAATCCCAATGGCATCACACTTGGGTTGCATATTAGTGATTTAACTCTGTAAAGAAAGCTGACATGTACATTCTTAAGTTGTGTTACATGAGGAACATCATTAGAATGGGCCATTAATCTGCCTAAGCCTATGCATGTGGTCATTGTCTCATTAGGAGCTTGTGTCATGTATGAATATAAAATTCAATCCTCACATGCATTTCATGTTCTTGATAGAGGTGGTGCATAAGGTAGAGAAATTGCCAATAGCGAGGAGCAAAATAAGCTTACATAACGTCATTCTATGGTTCTCGGAACACCTTTGAAAAGTAAGATGTGCCAATGGTGTACAAACAAGCATTTAGATGTCCTTATCATGCAGGTTATCATCATGCAAATGGGCTCATACAAGTCGATATAAAGGGATCCTTGTGGGCAGAATCTTCTTATCACTTGACACAGTACATGACTACTTGTGTTGCTTGTTAGAGCTTGGTGTGAGATATATGTGTTAAGTGGTAATGATACATATGCATGTCAAAAGCACACACATGTGTGCATGTTTGGTCATGAGCGGAGATATCGACAACCAGGCTTTTGAACAATCTTGTTACTGTGAAGAGATCAAAGGATAAGGATGAGGCACCAATGTCTAATTCTTTAACGTGTCTTAATCAAAAATGCTTTTAAGTCTTTAAAGACTTTGGTGTCATCACATACAAAGCAGGTGAGGAAACGTATGAAGCAAAGAGAGTGGGAAAATCGACTTAGCAGCCAGTGGTGCACCTCCATATTACTTTTTCTATTAAACCTGTATATATATATACACACACACACATACACATATTATTTATGTGAAAAATAGGTTGACATGAAATTTGTGAAATAAAAGCAATATTTTTAAAACTTTTTTTTGGGCGATAAAGGACATCACAATCACAACTTAATAGATCATATAAAACCTCATGAATTAAAGAAATAACACTAGCTCACAAGGCCATACAAACCTGTTAAAAGACAAGTAGAAGACACACAACATTTAGATAATATAAAGTTCTTATAAATCAACTATAACATTAATGGAATACACATGTAAATGCAAATGTTCCTCCATCTCTACTCCATATGCATGTGGTACTAGTACTATCATTAAGAAGTAGCCTAGGAGTACATGCTTAGGGTTGAAGGACCATAACCTTGGTGGTTACCTCCAACTGAGCACTCTCAGCTAGTGTGATGTCCTCATGTGACTAGTCAGGGATGCTAAGCTTAGCATAGTATGCCTTGACATCATGGAATCAGTATGAGTCATTAGGTTTTCCTCACCAAGTAATCCCTAAGGCTGGGCTAACAATCCTTCAAGACCTCCACCATCCAGCTCATCATACTTTCTCACATCACAAAATCTCAATGTCATGATGCATGTCTCATATATACTATACACATAATGTCTAATAGGGTTTTCTCTTTTAGCAACTAGGCAACATCCTTGCCTATCACAAGCTAGGTCCTACACAAATAAAATACCACTCGAGCACCATTTTTGCCTGTCATAGGCTAGGTCACTTGACACTATGATATCAAGTCATATCACACATCTCATAGCATAATGTCACATGTTAAACACACCATACATCTTATAACATAATATACACTAGTCATGTTCATGTTCAATTGGAACAAAGATACTCAAGCACAATTCATTCACAAACATTTTTATACACATTTAACTAAGTCATATACTAATCAATCCATCCTAATTCTCTACCATTTTCCTATTATAACAACTATCCATTTGATATTTACGTTTATATATGTTTCTTAGGTTCTTTGGTACGATATCCTTCATTTCCTCTTACGCTTTTATGACCTATACAGAGTGTAAACATGATATCTGGAGTTATACTAACCCAATCAAGTTGATCTTTATCTCATTTGAAATCTAAGAAAATTATCAACAACTTCTATGTTGACTTCAAAATCTAGTTTGATCATCTACTATGCCTAAACTTATGAAGAACATGAAATCAATGCCTAATCCTAATAGCTTGACCTTTGCTCACTTATTTGATCATATTTTGTGTTATAGAAATTATTTTTAGGTGATTTCAAAGCCATTAGTTAGATAACATCTAGAACTACAATTCTTATTAAGACCATGAACCCTAACTCGATTATCTTCCTACTCATTTTCATTTGTCAAGTTGACATTTGCTATTAGGAAGGTAAGCAAGAGCGTGCTCATCAAAGCATGGGCGTGGTTTCCTTATTGACGATGATTTCAAACCTAAGCACGAGTGTGCTCATCAAAGCATTGGCGTGGTTTCCTTATTGACGATGATTTCAAACCTAAGCACGGTCGTGCTTCACAAGATCACAAAAATACAAAACAAAGACCTAAAAACTAAGCACAAATGTGCTCTTTGAAGTATGGGCATGATTATCACCCTACAGATCACATAATCGCAATTTGTAAGCATGGAGGCTTCCTAACACCTCCCCAAACTACCAAAACTCCATAAAGGTTGTGTTCCTACTCTCTTAATGGCCAAATGCCTAACATTTTAGTCCAAAACAGGGATTCCTAGTTAATCTAAGTTGTTCTCATTTAAACCTAATCCTTTAAATTCCTTATCCAATTATGGGAAATCTTCAAGTTAAACTAAATCCTCACATACAACACTCTCATTCTACCCTTAAGCAATCATAGGTTAATTATTCACACAGGTTCATACGAATCTTATGACAAGAGGGCCAATACATCTACACAAATCATACAATCCATCACAAAGGAAAACAATATAAACACATTTGCATATGATACACATGAAGGATAATAATTACAATTCAGTATTCACATCTAACCCTAACATACAATATGCATTACAATTGACCCCTATGGAATTCAATCCCAAAGAGCCAAGGGTTAAGGTATGTGCACTCCCCTTCACAATCACAATCAAACACATATAGATACCTAAACAATTGGGGTCTTTGGCCAACCCCTCTACCCACGACTATTGTTACACCCATGAGTGAGTTAGTTTCTCTCCCCTTACCTTAATAGAATGAAACCTTTAGCAATAAGGATGAAGACGACTTAACAATGTATCCCACGATTTCTTAATCAGTGTTGTGGTGACGATTCTAAAGGTTCCTACAGTTACTCTACAATGACAACACAAGTTTTGAGAATGAGATAAAGAATATAGGGTTAGGTCTAGGAGACTTAATAAACGCTTTAGAGATACATTGGGTTGCAAGAGATAATGGGCTAAAGGCCAACTAACACAACCTTTAGAAAACCTTGTTTATTTTTAAAACATTTTGATTATAAAACCCCTTTTTAATCTCCTCGAATTATTTTTCCAAAATATTATCTATTAAAATAACACACAACAAACATAACCACAATTCATACACATACATATAAAGGAAATGTCAAGGTTTTACATAACCAATATAAGTATCTTACCAATTCTAGCAATGTACAATTCACTACAAGAAATACTTGCATTAGCGACCGAAATTTGTCACCGAACACCATCAATCGTAATTAGCGACCGATTCAGCAACCGATTCAGTTTTTTAGAAAGAAAGAGAAATAAATAAGATTAGCTACGAAATTAGCGATCGATTTATCGGTCACAAACAACTTAAAGTAGATTCGATCGCTAATTCAGTACCAGTAACATTTTAAAAGAAATGAAACGATATTAACATTTTGCGACGGAAGATTTCGGTCGCTAAAGTCATAAATTTTTTTTCCAACTGATGGTCTAAAGTCACCATTAAAAGTAATGTCACTGAACTCATCACAAAAAGTCAATAAAATAATATAAAATTAAAATTATTAATATTAGTAACATGATAATTATTTTATATATAATTAAAAATATGTATAGTAATAACATATAATTATAAAATTATTTTACTATATTTATATTATAATTTTTGATTTTTATTCAAAAAAAACCTAAAAAACATAAAGATGTCCTAAAATATAGTTTAGGTTTTTTTTATTTTTCTTTTAAAAATAAAAACACTTAACATATAGGCATCTTATATATAAATAATAATAATACTCATAATATAATGTAAAATTAAAAATATCAGTATTAATAATATAATAAATATTTTATATATAATTACAAATCTAAATAATAATAAGTCTATAATAAATTTTTTGGCACAAAATAATTCTATTATATTAGTAACATAATATATATTTCATATATATATATATATATATATATATATATATATATATATATATATATATATATTACTTACAATAAATAATATATAATAAATATTTTATATATAATTACAAATCTAAATAATAATAAGTCTATAATAATTTTTTGGCACAAAATAATTCTATTATATTAGTAACATAATATATATTTCATATATATATTACTTACAATAAATAATAAGAAGAATATAACGTTACAAATGTAAATATGAAGTGTTACACTGGTGTTTGACTAAGTCTCAAGTATAACACTGATGATTGATCAAGACACAATAAGGTCTAAGTGTAACACTAATTATTGACCAAGGCCTTATTTGGCCCAACTATAACACTAATGATTGACCAAGGTCCACTTAGACCAAAGTGTTACATTGATGAAGGACCAAAGCCCAATTAGGCCCAATTGTAACTCTAATGATTAACTAAGACCCGATTAGGTCAAAGTGTAACATTGGTGATTGACCAAGACCTAATAATGCCCCAAGTATAACACTTGTGATTGACCAACGCCTAATAAGGCCCAAGTGCAACATTGATGATTTATCAAGGCCCTATAAAGTTGAAGTGTAACAATAATGATTGGCGAAGGCCTGTAAAGGTAGAAGTGTTATATTGATGATTGGCCAAGACCCAATTAGGCCCAAGTGTAATACTAATGATTAACTGAAGCTCAATTAGATCGAAGTGTAAACTGATGATTGACTAGGGCCCTATAAGGCCCAAGTTTAACATTGATGATTGACCAAGCCCTTATAAGGCCTAAGTGTAACACTGACGATTAACTAAGGCCCAATAAGGCCTAAATTAACAAATGATTGATCAAGGTCCAATTAGGCCCAAGTGTAACACTAATGATTGATTAAGGCCTAATAGGTAATGAGTGTAACACTGATGGTTGATTGAGGCCCAATAAGGTCCAAGTGTAACACTAATGATTGACCAAGGCCCGATTAGATTGAAGAGTTACATTGGTGATGGATCAAGGCCCAATTATGCCCAACTGTAATGGTAATAATTGCCCAAGACCCAATTAGGTCGAAGTGTAACGTTGATTATTGATGAAGGCTCGTCAAGGCCCAATTGTAACACTGATGATTGATCAAGGCCCAATAAAGCTTAACTGTAAAACTATTAATTGACTAAGGCCCAATAAGGCATAAGTGTAACACTGATGATTGACTAAAGCCCAATAAGGCCTAAGTGTAACATCGATGATTGAGCAAAGCCTAATAAGGCTCAACTGTAAAACTAATGATTGACCAAGGTACAATTAAGCCCAAGTGTAATACTGATGATTAACCAAGGTCTAATAAGGCCTAAGTGTAATATTGATAATTGACCAAAGCCCAATAAGGCTCAAGTGTAACACTAATTATAATAAATATTTTTTTTGAATTTATAAATTATATTATAATTAAAATTTGTAACAAATAAATATTTTTGAACATATAAATTATATTTTAGATTTACGATAGATAATTTATATTGTGATATAAGGTTATTTTTAACTATTTGATAATTTTTTTAAAAATTATTAAAATTTAATTTAGAAATAAAGATGAAAAGAATAGATAGAAAGAGATAAACATTTAAGAAATTCAAATATAAGAAAGTAATAACAACTCCTAAAAACACTTCCATTTAAGAAAAACTCTAGTCGTTAAAAATACTGTCATTCAAGATGCACTACTAGAATATCCATCCTACATATTAAATAAGAACAACTATTTTGAACAAGAGTATTTTTAGTTGTTATTTTTCAATGAAAGCGTTTTTAGGGATTTTTTAACTTCTTATCTTTTTAATCTATCATTTTCAATATCTTTAGTTATAAATTGATTTTCAATATTTTTTTTAAAAGAAATTATCAATAATTAAAAATTAACATTTTATTATAATAATTATTCATTATAAACTAGTATTTTAACCTATGCATTACACAAAATAAATATTTGTATTATATACCTTAAATTTATAATAAATAAATGCTTCTAAATATATAAATTATATTATAATTAAAATTTGCAATAAAAAATATTTTTAAAAGATAGATTATATTTTAAATTTATAATAAACAATTACTGTAATACAATATTAATTTTTAATTATTGATAATTTGTTTTAAAAAATATTAAAATTCAATTTAGAGTTAAAGATATTGAAAATGAAAGATTAAAAGAGATAAGGGGTTGAAAAATTCCTAAAAACGCTCTCATTGAAAAATGATAACTAAAAACACTTTTGTTCAAGATATCTGCTCTCATTTAATATATAGGGTGGATTTAAAATATAATCTATATGTTCAAAAATACTTATTTGATACAAATTTTAATTATAATATAATTTATATATTCAGAAGTATTTATTTATTATAAATTTAAGTTATATAAAATAAATATTTATTCAATACAATGCACAAGTTAAAATATTAGTTATATTTAATTTTTATTTAGTATAGTTTATTTTTTATTTTATATATAATTATTTGATTTCATGAATAATATGATTTTAATTATTTAATAATTATTATTAATATAAATATTCTCATCAAACTTTATAATATAAAAGGAAAATATTAATATTTAAATAATAAATAAATATTATATTTAAATAATATATAAATAGTATTTATATTCACAATAAAAATATTTAATTTATTTAAAAAATATATGATATTTAAAATTTCAAAACATTAAATATGCAATAAGATTTATTTAATTTAACTTAATCAATTACGTGATTGTTTTATTGGAGTTATGAAACTTAAACAAACTAAAATGAGGGATAATTTAATAAAAGGTATTATTGCCCTCAAATAGTGCATTGAGGGAACGAAGGTCTCCCTTTCGCTTAAGTTAAAAAAAAATCGATTTCGCGGTCGTGGCTTTTTTACGAAACAAAGATCTTACTTTGAGGGAGGAAAACTTCTAAGGGTTTCAGCACAACAAATTTTAGAGCACAAGAAATTTTAGAGGTGTCTTCACTTGGTAAGGATTTCATCTTCCCTTTTGTTTGATTCTTCCTCACAGAGGTCGAGCAGCACCTTTAAACTTTGTGTGATTTGAAATTTTAAAGAAGAGGGATTTAAAATTTTAAAAGACTTTTAAATCAGTTGCATGAGAACCGATTTAAAAAGTGATCTTTTTTAATTGGTTTTTGTGCAACTGATTTCAAAAGTTTTCACTTATTTACAAAAATACTATCGTATTTTTTTTTAAATCGAACTCAAAAAACTAATTTAAATTCTTATTTTAAAAAACTATTTTTGGTAGTAGTGTTGATTTCTATCAAATTTTCTTCTATTTTTTTTATTTTTTTAATTTGTTATTTATCCAATAACATGTAAACACGTGATTTCGTACTGCATTTCTTTAACATATAACATTACTGTAAAAATTAATGTGAAATATTTCCGTAAAATAACTTCACTCTCTAATTTTTACACTCAACGTAACATTAAGACACTTAATACTTAGCAACGAATACATCCACAACTAGCTTTTATTTTTTGTAAGATTCTTTAGTAAAAGATATCTTTACTAAATCCTCTTACAATATTTTCCTATAATTTTTTTCTTTTACTTTCTTTATATAGTAAGTATTAAATACAATTTATATTTATAAGACATTAAATATAATTTTTTTTTATTTAATACTTACTTTATAAAGTAACACGAATTTATAGGAGGATTAATAAGAAAGTGAGTAAATTACATTGATACTTTCTAAAATTTTTTTAGATTGTGTATGATACTTCTCTTTTTTCTATCCTTACACTAATTTTTGCAATTGTTTAAAAAACATTACACTTATATCATTTATACATTACACTAACCTTCTTTAATTATTTGAAAAATATCATATTGTGTATCCCTAAAAAAGAGATTGTTGTAAATATTAAAAAAATAAGATAATTATGTACAATTTCAAAGAACCTAATCAAGGTAAGCTCCAAAAGGAAAGCCAAATGTTGCAAGCAAAATACATGTAAGACCCCCCAAAAATAAGAAGAATGACAACAGTGGCTTGAACAGAGGGAGATATCACCCACATAGCAAACAAGTAGCTCAACTGAAGGAGAAACATAGGCAAATATACTTGAAACCAGGCAGCAGTCCTTGGCAATAAAGCCATAATTACGATAGTTGATGCCATAAAGCAAGACATATTCGTCAATGAAAAGATAATGAAATACATATCTGGCATGGTTGAGCACCCTATTTTTTCAATAGCAGATTCCTGATTTATGGATGAATTGGAGGCCACATGACTCAGAGTAGTATTAGTCCCAGCATCAGTCTGATAAAGTCCACCAGGGGGACTCAGGGCTGCTTGATAAGTGGCGGTTGCAACAAGAGTGGCAACTACCAAAAACGCGTGGCGTTCCTCCTCTGACATATGTCGTCTCAGACGATACATGCGAATTATCCACTCATTTGTAGACGTTGTCAACGAGTAAATTTTCGAAAAAAACATTTCTCTAACACCCCTGACCCTCACTAATGTCCTCTTGATATCGTCGCTGCTTGTTATGTCTAACGCCGTTTTGCCCTCCAAATTCTTGGCATCTAAATCCGTCAGATGACTCTTTTTCAGCAGTGCAATTGCCTATACAATCACAAGATTGTTGAAAACATGAAGTTATAAACTTCAATTTAATCCCCTTATAAAACTTTTTCTTCCCATGAGTTTCCAAGAAATGGTATTGTTAACAGGCGTCCAAAAAATATTCGTTGAGAAACATTAATATACTTAATTAGAACTTAACAACTAATTGTTTTTTGCTTTTAGTATAAAAATACTTGTTATCAAATATTTAATATATTCCTTTTAAAGGATAATAGGTAGTTAATTTTTTCCAACAAGAAAATGTCATTTCTAGTCATTTAGTAACCCTTTTTTTAATAAATTCTTATCCTAGTCTTTAAAATTATAAGCGTCCATCATTTTAGCATTAAAATTTTTATTTTATTTTTGACTTTATAAAATATCATTGTTTTAACTTCTTTTTTTATGAAATAACAATAAAAAATAACTAAATTGAATGTTTGAAATTAAAATAAGAATTTTACTAGATGAAAGATTAAAGTTTAAATCCGTTTAATTTTTTGCTTGGTACATATCAATAAAATAAATTTTTATATTATACCCTGACACTAATATATATTTTCTGGAATCAACACTAAATTGAAATATATATATATATATATATATATATATAGAGAGAGAGAGAGAGAGAGAGAGAGAGAGGGAGGGAGAGAGATACCTCTATGTCATTGTTGAATGCTACAACATGTAAAATAGTATTGCCTCATCCTTCCAGTTTAATATTTTACTTTCTAACTGCATAGCACCTTTTTCGGTATTTCTTGTGAGCCACCTAACTAAGACTTTAAGAGCCTCATAGTGTCCATGTCTCACTGCAATATGCAGTGCAGTCTCACGTCTAACGGTCACATCTTCAATGGAATTTGGGCAAGCCTCAAGGAACTTATCCAAAAGGTCAATTTCTCCTCCTTTACTTGCTAAATGCAAAGGAGTGAGGCCTTCCTTCCCTTTGGCTCGGACGAGGTCTTTGTTAATGTCTACAAGACCGAGAACCATTCTCTTATGGCCGCCTTCTACAGCAAGGTGGATGGGGGTGAATCCTTGCAAATTTAGTTTCAAAGCAAATGAAGATTTCAGCATCATAATCTCAATAGCAAACTGGACATGTTCATTAGTAAACCGGAAATGCTCAACCGATGCAGCAACTTGTAAAGGAGTCTCAACAAATGGTATTGAATCTATCTGCTCTAAAACACGTGGATTCTGTTGAATCACTCTATAGAGACCGTCTATGTCTCCCCCTTTAGCCGCAACTTCCAACTTGTCATTATATTTATTGTTGTTGTTGCTGCTATTATTATTATTATTATTATTATTATTATTATTATATTTTGTGTTGTGTTGTTGTTATTATATTTATTTTATTATTATTATTATTGTTATTAATACCTTAGCATTAGAAATTAGTAGAAATGTTATCATAGAACCCAAAAGAGCATCTAGGGCCTAATAGGGGACTAAAGCCTACTAAGCTACATACCCACTCACATGTTATAAGAAGGGAATAGGAAAGGAGAATTGGGTTTAACTGTCAAAAAATAGAAGAAGAAAGAAGGTCGAGAGAATGAGGAGAAAAAAAAAAAGAGGAAAAGAAAAAGGAGGAATAGAAACTGGAAAATCCAAGCCATAGAACTTAGCTTTGCATGTCCCTAAAGGTAAGTGTTATCTCCTGTGTCCTTCCTTGTCCTTTATGTTATGCCTTGTTTATCTATTTACCCTTCCATCCTCTTTATGCTTAAGTTAGGGTTTTGATTGGTTTTTGAGGAGATTGTGAGTGAGTGAAGAGTATAGATTTGATTGACCAATTATTAAGGTAGAAGAAGTGAGTGAGAACTTAATTATTTGTTTTGAAGCATTTAGAAGCTAATATAGGAAAAAGAAATTAAAATATGTACCTCGGATTCGCCCGACAAGGTTAGATACCAGTCGGGCGCATGGACCAGCCGAGTGGGATGCACAACCCGCGGGGCAAGTTAGGTCTTGGCATGACCGCCGAGCTACCCTTCTGACCAGTAGGTGGGCACGACCTTGGCTATTTTGTTTTTATGTCTGTGAACTCTTTTTTGCTGTTTTTAACTTAGTGTTACTTCTTTTATGCCTTGTTGAGGTTATATTGTGTGATTGTTATTTACCTTGAAAAAACTGAGTGTGATATGAAATTGTGCAAATGTTTCATGATAAAAGCCTATGAAAAGCTATAAGCATTATATGTAACCATGCATCATAACATTTGAGTTATGTGATGAGGACAGTATGTAGGAATTTGGCTGGTGGAGATCATGATGGATTGTCTAACCCTAGCCTTGGGGGTTATTTGGTTGGGAAAACTCCAATGGTCCATGCTAATCCCAAGGAGCTAGGGCGTACTAGCAAAACTAGATAACCCTGACTAGTCACCAAGAGATATCATGCTAGTTGAGGGTGTGAAAACTAAAAGCATTGGTACCGATGACATTTCTTATGGCTGCGCATTTACTCCTAGTCTACTTTCCAAAAAGTTTAAGTTGGTACCACATGTGCATGAGTAGTAGTTTAGGAACATAGCATGCATATACATCTGGTTATAGTGTGATATGTTGAAGTGTGCTACGTTGTAACTATGTGAAGTCTGTGTGACCTTTTTCATGAGTGATTGATGTAGTGTGTACACATGTGAAATGTAATTGTTTCTTGTGATGAAATGTCAAAGTTATAAATATGCGATCATATTATGCATGTCTATTATTCCTATTTCATAAAACAAAATGTGGTGTATATCTAGTTACTAGGCAAAAGATGTGAAATAAATGTATGATTGTAATTAGGTTTGTCTTGCTACCTTATGGATATGTGAGAGGCTAGATCTTAGGATAGTATTATGAGGGTTATAGTTGAATAATAATAGTTGTGACAGAGATAGAGAAACGGTGAATTCCCATATGGTGTAATAGAAAGGTATGAGATTAGTAATAGAGAACAAAATGAGAGTATCAATGTAAGTGTTAGTGGAGTGTCAAGGGTATTTTAGAATGTTTGTAGCCTTAGACTTAACCCCCTAGAGACAACTTGAATATCAAAAGGAAAAAGAGTAAAATCTAAACATGAAGGGTTTAAATACTAGAGAGGGTTTTGGGTAAGAAAATATAAGTAATGAGGATGAGTTCTTAGGTTGAGAATGAGATGGTAAGCTTGTATAACAATTGTGAAAATAAGAGAAAAGTTAACAGAAAGTATTGACTATTGAAAGGTATAGACTCGACCATAAGTATGCAGAATTATGAGAGACCTAGTGAGGCTAAAGCCATGAGAGATAAGTGATAAAGGTTATCTGAGTAGAAGAGTCTGACCTAGCCGTAGAACCCTTAGAGTACTCACTAAGACATTATGTCTCACTCCTTTAAGTTTTCTCCTTTTTAGGATACAGGTAAAGACATATGTAGATG
The DNA here is from genome assembly GCA_004329165.1 of Spatholobus suberectus. NCBI lineage: Eukaryota > Viridiplantae > Streptophyta > Magnoliopsida > Fabales > Fabaceae > Spatholobus > Spatholobus suberectus. The sequence continues at coordinate 54,094,619 of CM014731.1, read as the reverse complement.
GAGCTTGGAGTCACATGCAAAAAGATGTAGCCTAGTTTATGTTGTGTTTTCGTATTCTTCTTTATATTTTGTACAACACCTTCAGGTGATAGATGAGTTGTATTAGGCATGTATGCTTTTCTTATTGCATTGTTTGTATATAAATCTAATTATATTTATGAGTAGCATTTGTATGTTATTTCTACCTTTTTAAATTTGTTTTTTTTTTCGTTCTTAGAAATCTAGACCTAGTTACGATAATGGCCCTTAGGGTATTACAAACACTCTTTTAGTGTCGATATCATGAGTAGTCTCCTTAGAGTTATTTGAATGCAAGGCCATGGATTATCTTAAATAAATGAATGTGGTAGTTATCTAAAGCATGTTCGTCAATTAGGATCTCTAAAACTTTTTATAGTATTAGTAAATAGTATACATAAATGTCAACCAACAAACTCCTACACACAATTCTCCTATGAGCTCTGAGTACAGGGTCATGGATAACCTTGAACGAATGAAAGCGGTAGTTACCCAAGTTTGTCGGTCACCTCAAACTTGTAAAAACTTTTTAAATTATTAATAAATCATTTATTGTTAATTTAAATTATTAGGTTCTAAGTTTTAATGTGATAATTTTTTTAAATTTTTTGCATCTTTTATGTCACTCCAAAATAAAGTTATTGTCATAATAAGGATTATCAATTTTCACTTTTATATCTAAGCTACTGTTGCATTTATTTTAATAATCCTGTCTTTTAATAATTATATTGATTTCTTTTTTTAACTATTTATTAAAGTAAAATCCACACATTACTTAAATTATGTTTGACCTAACTATATTTTGGTTTAGAAGCTATGTTAATGTTCAAAATAAGAGTTTTATAAATAAAATAGGAATTGTTTGACAAATTTTATTTATTTTAACTTAAAAAAGATGACTCAAGATAGAAAGAGGAGAGAGAGTGGAAGAGGTGAGAGAAGTAAGGAAAAAGAAGAGAGAGAGAGAGTGACAGGGGAACAAGAAAAGAGAATAAAGAAGTTAATTTATTTTTTTTAAGCTTCTTCACCAAACCCTTTAAAAAGTTACTTTTTCTCTTTTTCTTTATAAAAATTAAGCTGCTTAATTTTTAAAAAGTTTTTCAAGAATAAGTGTTTGATTCAGTCTCTCCTTTTAATAATTGACAAACTATCAGTCTCGATACTGTGAGTGGGCCCCCTAGGAGTTATTTGAATGCAAGGTCATGAGGATATCCTTAAATGAATGATTGTGGTAGTTACCTAAAGCCTAGTCGTCACTTAAGACTTCTAAAAACTTTTCATATTGTTAATAAATTTTTTACATAAATGCCAACCAACAAACCTCAACACATAAGTCTGCTACGATCTGTTTGCTCAGTATATTGAAATAGATTATAGTTCATGAGCTATTAATATATTTTCCCTTCATTTTGAATTTTCTTTAAAAAAAAATATCCTATTGTTTAAACCCTAATTTTTATATTCCTTTCTATTTTTTCTTCCCTTTTTTTCATATATATATATATATATAAAGATTTGCTAACATACACATACTGGTCTTTTAGTTGGAGTACACTAATAAGCTATACCGTAGTAACATATATATAAAGATTTGCTAACATATACATACTTGCCTTTTAGTTGGAGTACACTAACAAGCTATGCCGTAGTAACTACAATGTATCTTAAAATACATATTTGCTAACGTACACACATTTATTTTTTTAGTTGGAGTGCGTTAGCAAGCTACACAACGGGGTATTTTAAGATACATTATAGTTATAACTTGCTAATGTACTCCAACTAAAAAATAAATGTATGTACGTTAACAAATCCCATGTGTGTGTGTGTGTGTGTGCGTGTGTATATTTGAAATTTTTACAACATTTCCAAACTGTAATATTACAACTTGTTTTAATATTAAGAAAAAAAAAGGATAATGTGCCAACTAAAACGAAAACATGATGTTTGAACAAGTTCATACATGTTTATCATGATTCTAAATTGTGGTTGTGGTTGTATTTGTAGTTTTGTCACGATCCTTAACATTGCGAGAAAATGCAGTTGATATAGTTGCGATGAGTCGAAAAACCTTTACGTTGCAGACCGCAATTTAGAATCATGATGCTTGTTTATTAGCAAGAATAGCTGAGAACACAGCTAGCTAGTACAACTTTTTTACCAAATTAATAATTAAAAAAACAATTTACCAAATAAATGTAGAAAAAAATAATTTACCAAAATGAGTTGTTTTAGACACGTTGGATTCTAATGTGGAATGGACAACATAGAAGGTGCCACTGTCACAAACACCACACACTTTTTTTCTATATATGAATAAGGCGCCCTTGACAATAGCGTCACTCACTTTTTCTGCCGCAATAGAAGGCATTGGTAGCAGTGGCGCCACCTATTCAAATTTTCTAAAAGGGAAGGCACTGGTTTGTCTAGCACCATCTGTTTTATCATTTTTTACATCCAATCCGTCAAATTAGGGAAGGAAGCTGTGTTGTGGTGATTGAAGGGAGTTGAATATTAGCCAAGGTAAGATTCAATGCATTTGGGTAAATTTCAACATGCAAATGAAGTTAATTAAATTCTTCTCATTGAAAGTTATTAGTAACATTTAAGAAAAAATATTAAAAAATTAAATATCAATAATTATTTGTAGTAATTGTTCTTTCAATTAAAGGAGCAACTTCACATGTACTTGATGGAAAAAATTTTAAGTACTCTAACAATATACTCTTTCTTTAAAGCATATAATTAATATATATGGTTAATTAGAATACTATTCCTTTATTACAGTGAACTGATGTGTACCTGTTGGGTACTGTTTAAATTGTGATGTATTTGATTTTTTTCTTAATTGGATATATGTAAAATCCCAACATTATTCACAAAGCCCTTAAACAAAGAAACAAACATATAAATAATAAGGGAAAATGATGAAAATAAGTTATTATAATTTGCAATTTTGCAACTAATTACTAAGAATAGTATTCTAGACTATCTTTTTGGTTGAATGCATGCACCCTGTCGATGTTTGTATTACGGGTTGATATTCTAGATTCCATTACTTCCCACATTTTGCTGCACCCACATTCCTTATTGGCAGTATTGATTAGTATGGTAACGAAAACATGCATAGTTAAGGTGCTTAATTAAAATTTTGGGAAGAAAAAGTTAGACATTAGTAGAGTTTTTTTCCCTCTTCAAATAGATTCCATGACTTGACCTATTTAGTTCTAATATAATTTCTGGATACCAAGAGTTTTAGATGAAAAAAGTTATGTAGCTTTGTTAAGTTTTTAAATAAGCCATTGTAATTTAAAAAAATTTATAATTAACAGAGTAATTATATATACTTTCAAATTTTTTAATGAAGTTTCTAGTTATATATTAAATGTTATTAACTTTTATAGAATTATAAGGATTTGTTGAAGAAAAACGTGTAAAGCCATATTTATAATTTAAAAAATAGTTAATAGAATTTTATCCACTATTAGAAAATAAAGGCTCAATTAATTTTTAAACAAATGCAAGAAGTTGTACTAACAATATATAAACACATGTAGTAATACTTTCTATTTTTTTTATTAATATGTGTTAAGCAAAAGGATTTGATTAGGTACGCTAAAAAGTTAAAGTTTGAAAAGATAACCATATATAACCAAAACAAATATGAAATTAACCATATATATTAATTATATTGCTTTAAAGAAAGAGCACATATTGTAAGAATAATATATAATCCTGTGAGTTGTAAGAGAGATTGAAATATATATTATGAATAATTATTGAAATTTATTTGAGCTCTCTTCAATGATTACAATACAAGATTTTTCTCTAATCAATATTTTAACTTTTGCTTCCCTATTCGATTTGACATGGGGCAAAAAAAGCCACAAAACATGTGGCGCTGGTCAAATCAACGTTTTCCCTTTTGGGAAATTTGACCAAGTGGCGCTACTGTCACCAGCATCACCTGTTCTGGCAGCAAAAGTCAGTGGCGCCACTACTACTAGTCTCTTCTTTTATACTTTTTAAAAAGTGTGTGACGCCATTGGTACCATCACCTTCTCCTATATCAATTCCATGTTAGAAACTGATGTGTCCAAGATGGAGATATAATATCATTTGAGGAGGATTCACACCGATTCACCTTGCTATGCAACACGGCCATAAGAGAATGGTGCTTCGCTTTGTAGACGTCAACAAAGAACTGGTCCGAGTCAAAGGAAGGGAAGGCCTCACTCCTTTGCATTTTGCAAGTCTGACGGGAGAAATTGACCTTTTAGCTAACTTTCTCTTGGCTTGCCCAGATTCCATTGAAGATGTGACTGTTAAAGGTGAGACTGCACTTCATATTGCATTGAGATGTCAATAGTCTGAGGCTTTTCAAGTTCTGATTGAATGGCTCAAGAGAACACGCCTGACAGGTGCCATGCAGCTAGAAAAAACAATACTGAACCGGAAGGATGAGGCAGGGAACACCATTTTGCACGTTTCAGCACTCATGAATGACACAAAGGTACCCTTCTGCTCATGTTTTTGAAACTTAATTTTGATTCAGAATTTAATTTATATATACTATTAGTCTAAAATAATTTTAAGCATAATTACTAATTTGGTCTCTTAATTTATTTATTTTATTCAAGTGGGTCCTTTTATTATTTTTGTTCCAATCATGTTCTATTATTTTCAAAAAAATTCAATTAGGTCTCATAATTATTAAAAATGCTCCAATATTAACCTTTTTTTTTATCTTAAATGAAATCGTTTTTTATTACAATTTTCACGTCATTTAGTGTAAAATTAGATAAAAACGACATCATCTTAGATGAAAAAGAATAATATTGGAGTATTTTTAAAAATTATGAGACTTAATTAATTTTTTTTTTAAATAATAAGACTTGATTGGAACAAAAAATAATAAAAGGATCCAATTGAATAAAATAAATAAATTAAGGAAGTAAATTAGTAACTAAGCCATAATTTTATATAGACTATAAGAATTTTCCTTATCGTTACATTATATTAATGAATAGGATGAAGTGATGAAGACATGAAATAGTCAAATTTTTATTAGATGTCTATGTAAAAACTGTTTCACCCTAATAGAGTATAAGTATTAAATTCTTTTATTAATAGCATTGCGTGGAAATATATTAGTTAGTAATACAAATTAAATATTTAACACCAAGAGGTTCTACAATTAAATTTAATTTGTAACAAATTTGTTCATTATTTCCTTGATGGTACAGGCGCTTCAATTGTTCCTAAAGACTAAAATGGATTTGAAGGCCAAGAATTTGGAGAACTCAACAGCACTAGACATAGCAGCTAGTGCAGAGATGAAGAATGTATTAGTGAGGGCTGGTGCAAAACACAGTTCATCAGTTACTGATGCTCCCACCCTGGCAGATAAACTAAATGGAATATAACATTTATGGAAAAAATAATTATCCTTATACTTCGCATTAGAAGGGATATAACAGAGGATCAACGCCATGCTTTTCTGGTAGTTGCTGCTCTTGTTGCAACTGCGACCTATCAATCGGCACTGAGTCCCACTGGTGGAGTTTATCAAGCTAATGCTGGAGATAATAATAATAATAATAATAATAATAATAATGCTAACACCACTTCCCTCAATTCTACGGCTACAGCTACCCAAGGAATAGCTGGGACTTCTGTCATGTCTGAAGGTGATTTCTTGACCTTATCGATTTTAAATTCGCTTTCCCTTTTGGTTTCAACAATAACAATCTATATTCTGACGCCACGTGGGATAGTGGGGAGCATATTGGTCATGCCAATGTTCTTGTTTGCCTACTGCTATCTCTATTCTATGAAGGTGATATCCCCCACTAATGCTTCCTCAAATGTCAGTTTGGTTGTGATGTGTTTATTCGCCTCCTTGCACTCGGTGGTAGGGTGGACATTTTCCATAGTGTACAAGAGGCTTAAGCGTCATGATAAGAACAGGGAAATCGAAACAAGGAAAAATACAAGAAGAAATATATGGTAGCTGTAGCATTGCTGCAAATTTGACTACTTTTAGTGTAGATTCTTGCAGGTAGTAGTATCAATTAATTTGAGTATAGGAAAATAATCAATAGAGTCCCAATGCTATATGACACCTAGAGAAGGGAAAAAAAAAAGATAGAAGTATAGATATAATAAATAATAAAATATGATAGAAAGAGAGAAATAGAGACAACTAATAAATGTTAATAGAATGTTTGATATGTAAAGGTGTCTAAATATCATTATTTGTATTTATAAAAGTGATGGTTATATAAACTTTCATTGGATGTATACACACCGGGAAGAGAAAGAAATGAAAAATGTGATAAGCAAAGAGATGAAAGTGTTGTCAATGAATGTCATTGTTGATTAACAAATATATCGAGCAGGAGTTATCTAGTAATGACCGTTGACAGGTGTAAGTAGGTGGAAGAAAATCAGAGATATTAAAAAAAATAATAATAACATATGTAGACAAGTGATGTTATGTGATGATAAAAGAAGAGAAAAATTAAAAAAAAAGAGAGTAAAATCAGATAATAGAGAAAATAAATACAATTATAGTTTAGTAATATCACAGCTGCAAGCTTAGGCCCAATTCAAGATGAGCAACATTAGGTTTCTCTTCCACCTATTAAATTGCAATAGTTGCTATCGTATTTTTTTATGGAGTGGGGTTCACATAAAAGGGCTATTTGTATCTTGATCCTGCTTTCCATCTACTGCTTACCTTGCCAGTAGCGTGGAAGAACTTAATAAAAAAATTTGCCTATTAAAAAAAAAACACATTATCGTTTATTTATTTTTATCTAATCATAGAAAATTGTGCGTAGTGATTGCATTAATTTTATCTTGTAGTTGTGGTTTAATTAAAAGCAAATTGTTTACTTCCTGTGATGTGATGGTCTGGTCTGCTTAAGGGCTAATCTGAAGCCTTTCTACGTTCTGTGCCCTCGGTTATGACTTTAGAGGATTAAGTTTTATTCTTAAAAACTAAGGATTCCACTCTTTTAAAGTGACTAACTCATTTTAGAGGATAAAATAAATTAGTGTTTAATAAAAAAATTAACGACTAATATTACATGCATATATATACTAAATCATGTATGTATTAGAATATCAACTATTGATTTTCTCATCAACCATTAAAGTTACTTACTTTAAATGAGTCAAATCCAAAAATAAGTTTGGTTTGATTATGTTTTTCTTTTTTTATTTTTAAAATTATTTTGTAAAAATTTTGAAAACCTTTAAAATAAGGAAAAAATATTTAATAAATATTGATTGAAAAATATTTTTTGAGATGAGAAAATAGGAAAAAAACTATTTAATAAATTTATTGAGAATATATTTTTTATTTTCAAAATTAAAAAATTAAAAATTAAAAGTTAAAACAATAATTTTAAAAAAATAATTTGTAAAGGTTATTAATAGTGTAATGGTTATATAGGAAAGGTCTCTTATTATTTTATATTCAAACAATTACAAGTGTAAGTCAGCTAATGAACCATCTTCAGTGCTTACTTTGCTTTTAGTTGTGTCAAAGACAAGCAACAATATAAAAGGAACTGAATCTCATTGTGACAGTTGTTTTAACTAACTTCAATCCTGGTACAAATCAGTTTCCTCTAAGGTCTGATTCGCGACTCCAATATCTTGAGAGAATGCTCAAACTTATTCTACAATATGTGTTCCCTTCCGAGAAACGAGCCAACGAGAAGTTAACCTTGCCCTTACAAAGCTTGACCATTTAATAATTTAAAATCTCTGACTAAATAGATAAGGAAAAATAATGATCTTTTAACTAATTGACTCAAATATTTCATTAGTTCATATTTTTGTTTGGTACATGATTAAAAAAGAAGGAAAAAAAAGAAGAGGAAACACAAAACAAACAACTAAGAACGAGTAAAGATAACACCCATGGCATCAGCTTGGAGGGTATGGCGGACATCTGGCGTGGGAGAGGTCCAGCTAACAAACTCCACCACCTTAAAAGCAACCTTCTTGGTTAAAAGATCCACACAGAAATTCCTTCTCTGAAGGTGTGAAGAAGTTGGAGTGGTGGATTACCCAATCCAAATAGAGGATGTCTCGAATTTTCTTGATGAGCACAGCGTAATCATGGATGGGGGTTTGGCAATTGATGAGAGATAGGGTATGTGGACTCACAATAAACAGTAATCATTGTGAACCCAAGATCCTGTTCCACAAATGGATGGTTCCAAAAGAAGGATGAATTTGATCTTTTAAAAATACATAAATCCCAAAAGGGTTTTCAAAATTTTTGTCACCAATTGATTTAGAATGTTGGGACAGACTAGAAATAGATCAATACAATCCTAATTACAATCTATATGATCAAGCTATCATGTTTGCAAACATGCAAGTTTTTTGTTCCAACTTCTATGCAAGATTAAGTATGTGAAATAAAGAGTTATAGAGAAAGAGAAGAACATAAAGCAATTTATCTTGGTTCTATCACACTACTATGATCTACATCCTGTCCCTAATCAACTCGGTTAAGATTTTCACTAAAAATCACTTGTTCTTTACAATCACACATACAATTGACGTATAACACAAGGTTTCTTGAAAAACCGGTACCCTCAAGAACACCTTGATCACATGTAGAAACCCTCTACATACAATCTTAAGAAATACTCACTTCTCAAGAACAACAAACAAATGAAGCAGAGAATAGATATCACATGATTTTTGTGAATTTGACACAATTGAAAAACTTAGCTGATGACTCCTATGACCTTTTGATTAAATTCTCCATGATGTGCTCTTAATCTTGATGAAAACTTGTAAATGATTTGACAACAATACGTTGTCACTTTTTCGCAGCCTTCTCTCTCTTTTTCATCTTTTAAGAAAGTAGTTTTGGAGTCACACTTGAGGTAGGAATGAAAAACATTGTGGAAGAAAATTGAAATAATAGATTATTTGCTTCACATAATCGATTATTGTTCATCTAAACTCTTGGGTTTGAATATAGAACAATATAATCGATTATTTCAACATATAATCAATTATTACAAAAAAGTATATACTTTTGAAATGTCAAATATTCAATTATTTAACCATTTAATCAATTATTACAAAGAGAGCAAATTTTCTAAAACTAGAATAGAGCAAAATAATTGATTATTATACTTGATTGTCTTAAGTAAATAATCGATTATTTCTTTTCTGATGACATTTTTCAAAATCATGATCAATATAATTTGTTATTTTAATTTTTAATCTATTATTCTAAAAATGAAAGTCACTTCTATTCTCACAGGCTCTTGGTGCATTTTAATTTTTCAAAAATCATCTTATCACTTTTTTATTTCTTAAGTTTTAATTGAGCTCTTGAGAAATCTTTCAAGCATCATAGTAAGCCTAAGAGCTAAGCTTAACAAAGCTAATAAAGACACACACAAACTCGAACAATTCACAACTTGTCATCACTTTCATCAAGTAAGGCTTGGAAACATCAAAACCAACACAAATACTTCTTCCACTAAGCTTGTTTTCACAGATTCTATGCTGCTTGCAAACCTTTGTGGATAGCCAAAAGTTTAGCATAGGAGATGTAAAATTGCCCAATGTGTCCAGCAAAGCCAAAGAGCCAATTATCACGAATTACCCTACCAATTCCTGCTCCCCATGGATTCCCTAAGGCACTCCCATCAACATTCAGAGCAACAAAATCTTGGCTAGAAGGCTGCCAAGAGATCAAAAGGGAAACCCTTGGAGAAGTGCCTGAGGTGAGAAATGCATGATTAATACTAGACACCAAAGCAGCTAAATCACCAGTAACTTGAGCCGAAACAAACTCCTCATTTTGAAAGTCAAAGCTGCATCTCGCCTTCCAAATAATCCAAAAAGTTAACAGGACAATTATATCGTGTAAGCGTGCAGCTTCAAGGATCCAAGTACATGCATCATTTATCCCATCAAGTGTGAACATCATTCTCACCAACTGAGGAAAAGAAAAGAAAAGCCACAACTTTCCCACCAGGTAGGAGTGTAAATGAGTCGAATTAAGTTGAACACTTGAAGTTTACGCTTAGCTTACGAAAAAATTGGATTGCTCAAGCTTGGCTCACTTAAATAAATAACCCTAACTGAAAGCTTGAGCTTGAGTCGTTTAGAAAAAAAAAAATTGAGCTTGAATTGTTTAACTTAATTACAGCTTAATTCATTTTGCTTTTATGGAAATTTTTCCTAAATTATTTTTAACTTTATTAAATTAGTATTTAATAAAAATTTTAGTACTAGATGATAATCTACATATAAAAATATGTGCTTAGTATGTGGTATGTGGAATTCAAACATTCTAGTTACGTTTTCATAATCTAGTAAATAAAAATTCATAACTTTTTGACTATTATAAAAGAAAAACTGAAAAAATTTTCAACAAGGTTCTAGACATTTTCATAATGAATATATAAATAACAAAGTTAGTAAAATCCTCATTATCAATTTAAATAAACAAGCTATTCACGAACCATTAATGTTGAGCTTGTAAAGTTTGAACTTAGCTCATTTAAATAATTAAACTCAATCTCAAGTTTGAATTTGTTTATTTAATTAAACAAACAAACTTGATCGAATATTTAACAAGTCAAGCTTGAATAGTTTGTGAATAACTCAGTTTATTTAGAACCCTACCATTAGGCCATCCCCACCACCATTAAAGAATCCCACTCTTACACAACTTTAAATAGCCCCTTGTTAAAATTAGTTGTTAAAGAAATAAATATATGTAAAATAATATAGAGGCTTAAATATATTTTGGACCCTATAATATATTGCTTTTTTGGTTTTGGTCCTCATAAAATTAATTTTTTTTAAAATGATCCTTGTAAAATTTCTTTTTTTTATTTTGGTCCTTGTTATTTTATTTTAGTCCTTGCAAAATACTTATTTTTTTTATTTTTGTCCTTGTAATATGTGAATAAATTAATTTTAGTCCCTACCACTTTTTTCTTTCAAAGGTGTTAACTCAAAATATTATAGGGACTAAAACAAAAAAAATAGATATATTACATGGACTAAAAACAAAATAACAAAAACTAAAATATAAAAAATAAATATTACAAGGACTATTTTAAAAAAAAAATTTACAAGGACCAAAATAAAAAAAAAACATATTATAGGACCAAAAGTATATTTAAGGGATAACATAAAAGGACATATTTGTATAATTTTTATATAAATTCTATTTTTATTTTGTAAACAGAATATATTTTTCCATAACCATAGTTTTAATTTTTTATTAATTTTAAATTATTATTAACTTTTTAAACATCAACTATTTTATTAGAAATTTTAAAAAATAAGTTATCAACTTTTTTTATTAAAAACAAACGAACTGAAGTAACTTGTAGTTGCAAATATAAATTAGAGAAATAAACTTGTTTACTAAACATCTTACTTTAGTTAAACAAGCTTATAAACTAGTTAAATAGTTAAATAAGTGAGAAATTATTTTATTTGACATCACAAACACACTCTTAGGTGTCTCGGAACTAGCTTGGAATTCATCAAATCAAGGAATTAATTATGTACAATTAATACATCTTGTAATTGATAGAATTTTTGTCAATTAATTGTGCCTTGAAAGTAATTTTTATATTTCACAAGTGATGCAATGATCTTTTACTGTGCCAATTGGAAGGCATCTATGTGCGTCTTTGGGTTTGACTTGGAAAATAATGTTAAATGCATGAAACAGTTTTTGTTAGAACACACAAAAATTTCCCCTCCTTTCAATATATTTTTCTATTCATATCACTGATACACTTATCTATTCACTCGTACACTTATCTCCCCCTGATTGGTTAAAATCTCATTCATAACAAATTTCGTTATCTTCACACAGAAGGCATTACTAGTTTGACTCTCATAATTGATTTTGCGCTGCTTGCATACTTAAAAACCAAATTATTCCTCGCGGATGGATTATTTGACTTCAAAATATTAGTTATTAAATGAATGTATGCGTTCCTCATGGGGATATCTCATCTATTCTATTATATTTTTCTTGCAAAATGAAACAGAAAATTTTGCCAGTGTCAGTTATAAATAGTCGTTAATCTATTACATCAACTTGACTTTTAGCTACCTGACAAGTAACGAAGATGGTTTATTTCCTCCAAAAAAAAAACGAAAAAACAAAGATGCTAGCTTTTGAGAGATTGCATGGCCCACTACAAGATAAAAAGAAAATATATCAGTTTCTTGTGGAAAATTCAGCTTGATCGGTATATCCGAATGTGCCGTCTTGAACAAGAAACTTAATGTAAGACTAGCCATTTAAGTAGCGTCGTCAATGGCACTGCACGTAAAAAGATGAAATGGGTATTGATGTTTTCCCGTGCTGCAGATTTGGGTGTGACAATTGTGTGATTAATTTCTCTTTTTAGGAAATAACAAATTGGTATGTAAGTAAAAAAAAAATAAAGATGAAATAATTACGGGTTTGATATGGTTAGGATTAAGGATAAATAGAGAGTGAAAATTAACGAAAAGTTGATAAAAAAAAATCGGCTATTAATATAAGGGTATGACTTTGGTACATGTTGTAATTAGGGAGTTTTAATGCCCCATTTCACATTGTCAGTCATATTTTGACATGTGTCATTACATGCCATGTCAAATATAATAATACATTTTTTAAAGCTGCGACTAAGTTCTAGAGACTTATTAGCAATTTTTATCTTATTTTTTATTTTATGTTTTTTTTTAAAAAAAAAGTGAAATTTGATCTGTTTCTCTCATATTTGCTCATCTCCACCTCTCCCCAATTTTGTTTCTTGTGAACCCTAAAAGAAAACCTATCTCCATGACACCAATTTTGTGCAATCACGTGCCTCGCCCCCTGCCCCAATTTTCCTAAAATTATGTTAATTGTGAGTAATATTATCATATCTCTCTGTCTTTTCTATGGCCATATTTTTTTCTCAAGAAAGATCAATATTGTATTTCGTTTAACACATATTTATTTGCATCCAGTCTCCCAAGAGATTAAACTGCTCAATAGTCCCACAATCATCGTTTAATCACATAACATTGCTGCAAATCCACCAAATGAGGTGATGCAAGTTCTGATTTATGTAGCATCATAACAAGCGTCTACATCAAATCGTGAATGATTTTAAAAGGCATCCTATGTTTGTCATTCTTGTTAGCCTATATTCTCCACTAGAAATTAGGGTGTCGTGAGTTTGCTGATACAAGTTCATGATTTTTGATAATTAGGGTGCAAAACTAAACATTTTATGAGGGTTGTCGCATTGTGGATTATATTCAAATTACTAGTTTGCTTTGCCTTGACTTTGAGACAATTAGCAATTTAGCATATAGGAGACCAAATAAGGGAAAGACAAATGCATCAATCAACACACATTCTTTCCAATCATATAAATTATAGCATACGGTTAGAGGATTGAGAGCTTACCAAGACAAGAAAACAATCAAAATTCATAGAGCAAGAAGTGACAGCAGAATACAGTTCAACAATAATAGAGAGAGTTAACGTATCTTAAGATTCTAATTAGGAGGAAGATAATATTTGAATAAAAAAATAAAAAATAAAAATAAGAGAAAAGTTGCTAATAGGTCCTTAGGACTTAGCTGCAATATTAAAAAAACAAGTACTATTATTTAACATGGCATGTAATGACACATGTCAAAATATGATTCGGCAATGTAAGAAAGGACATTGAAACTTCCTAATTACAACATGTACCAAAGTCATACCCTTAATATAATTGATATAGTATCTCTGTACTACTATATTAATAATAATTTGCCTGTTAAATAAAGAAAAACAAAACTTATTCATGATCACTGTATAAAATCGGGTTAAATTTAGTTCACGAGCTCTTCATCATCATTTCCCTTCATTTTAAATTTCTTTAAAATTTTTACCAACATGCCAAACCAGAGAATTATAAGAACAGATTTTTTTTTAAACTAAAAAAATATAATGCCCCAAGTCAAACAAAATATAACTTACATATCTGAATCAGAGTACATGCTTATTTTATTAGCTAAGGCAACACTGCGGGTATATATACACTTTTCTTCTGCTTCGTCCCAAAAAATCATAGCGTCAAACATGAACACGAGGGATGAAAAGTTGAAAGTTGCAGCACAAGAAGGTGACATAAACCTTCTTTACACACTAATTCGGGAGGATTCACATGTTTTGGAGCGCGTGGATTTGGCACCATTTGTTGAAACACCTTTGCATATTGCTGCGTGTGTTGGACACGTCCGGTTTGCCACGGAGATTATAAGGTTGAAACAATCATTCGCTTGGAAGCTAAATCAGGAAGGATTCTCCCCCATCCACCTCGCTATGCAACATGGTCGAAAGAGAATGGTGCTTCGCTTTGTAGACATCAACAAAGATCTCGTCCGAGTCAAAGGGAGGGAAGGTCTAACTCCTTTGCATTTTGCAAGTCAAATTGGAGAAATTGACCTTTTAGCTAACTTCCTCTTGGCTTGCCCGGATTCCATTGAAGATGTGACTGTTACAAGTGAGACTGCACTTCATATTGCATTGAGATATCAACAGTACGAGGCACTTCAAGTCTTGGTTGGGTGGCTCAAGAGAACACGCCAGAGAGGTGCTACTATATTAGAAAAAACAATACTGAACTGGAAGAATGAGGAAGGCAACACCATTTTGCACACCTCAGCACTTATGAATGACTCAAAGGTATGTACCCTTTTATCCATCTTAGTTATAATATTAAATTTAAATAGATTCATTGACACTCAAAGAGTATAGACACCCTGAGATAAAAAGAGGAGAGAGATAAATGAATGGTAATATTAATGATGTGATATAAAAAAAAAGACATAGAAATAAGTGGTGTCAAGTATGTGTTTATACTGTTTCGGGTGTGAAAGAATCAGCACTCTTAAATTTAGGGAGTATATTGGATTGAGATTTTAAAATATTTTAAAACACACTCCGTTAATGTCTAACAATTAAAGATGTTCTTTAATTTCTTGGTATGAGAAATTCTTTCTTCCTTAGTGTATCCAAACTCATTTAACTACTAGTCCAAAAAATAACTATACTGAAAACCTTAGATTTTTACAAATACCATAGCAACTCTCATTTAATGTCTAGCAATTAAATATGTTGTCCTTTAATTCCTTGGTATTACAGGCGATTCGGTTGTTGGTAAGACTAAGGTGGATTTGAATGCCAAGAATTGGGAGAACTCAACAGCATTAGACATAGCAGCCAACAGCGCAGAGATAAAGAATGTATTAGCAAGGGCTGGTGCAAAACATGGTTCATCAGTTACTGATGCCCCCACCTTTCCTGATAAACTAAGATCGAACGTCACATTCATTGATAAAATAATTATCTTTATACTTCGCATTAGAAGGGATACAACAGAGGACCAACGCAATGCTTTTCTGATAGTTGCTGCTCTTGTTGCAACCGCCACGTATCAATCAGCACTGAGTCCCCCTGGTGGAGTTTATCAGGCTAACGCCGGAGATAACAATGCCAACACTACTTCTTCCCTCAATTCTACGACTACTGCTACCCAAAGTAACGCGGGGACATCAGTGATGCCTGTAGGGGATTTCCTTACCTTGTCCATTTTGAACACACTTTCGCTTTTGGTGTCAACTATGATAATCTTTATTCTGACTCCAAGTGGGACAGTAGGTAGGATACTATTCACGCCAATGTTTTTTTTGCCTACTGCTATCTCTATTCTATGAAGGTGATATCCCCTAACTCTGCTACCTCGCTTGCCAATTATATTATGGCATCCTTATTCAACATCATGTACGTGGCAGCAACTGTGTCATTGGCCAAAGTGTACAAGAGACTTCAGCATCATAAGAATAGGGAAATCACAACGTGGAATAGTGTAGCAGGAAATAGATGGTAGGAATAGCATTGCTGCAAATTTGCCAGTTTGTTGTGTAGAATCAAAACATACAATTGCTGGTCCAGTTCAAGGTCAGCAATTGAACAATAATTTTCTTATACATGTACACCTGTTAAATTACACTCATAGTTATCATATTTTTATGTTCAATCTTGGCAAATTGTGCCAAGGCAGCATGTCGTGTATTTGATTGAATTTATGGGTACAAATTGTGGTTTAAAAGCAAAATTGTTTACTCCACATGATGTGATGGTGTGTGCAAGAATCTGAAGGCTTTTCACATTCTACCTCTTCGTTTTGACTAGGGACGTCAAAAATACCCGTACCCACGAATATCCGCGGATAAAATCTGCCACAGGTAGAAAATGTGTACTTTAAATGGATACCCGCGGATATTTTAAACGGGTATACCCGCTACCCATTTATTAACGGGGCGGGTACGGATATCATGGTATCCATACCCGCGGATACCCGCTACCCCGCAATTATATATTACTTAAATACCCTTACATATTAATATAGATAAAATTACATAAATTTATTCAAATTTTCAAAAAGATTGTTTATTACGAGAAAAATCTTATACAATTATATTACAAAAGAAAAAGAACATAAATTTGTGAGTATTTAAACTATATTCTTTTTAGAAAAATTGTTAGAATAATTAAAATTTATGTTTAAAGTGATTATTTTAAATTATAACTCTTTAATTTATAAATTTAAATTTATAAATTCAAAGTAAAATTTGCAACACTTTATAATTGTCCATAACACATAAAATAAATTTGTTATTTTTTTTATTTTATTTTTTTTAAAAATACTCGCGGATATCCACGGATACCGGCGGATATTTTTAATATCCGCGGGTATCCGCTTAACGGATAACCGCGCGGGTAATGAGGCGGGTACGGGTATAAGTTTTATTGGGCGGGCGGGTAGCGGGTAGCTACTACCCGTACCCGCCCCGCCTCGTTGACATCCCTAGTTTTGACTTTCAAGATTGCTTTGATTTTAGAAAATTAATTATGGGAATGATATTTATATATTCTATCCATTAGAATATCATTTTTAATTCAGTTTTGTATATTACAAGAGATTGAATTTGATTCATAGACTTATGTCAGCTATCTCTAAGTTGTTTACATTACCAGAACTTTGATAGTTTTAAAGGAGTATCTAGAGACATTACTTAAGTAAGGTGCTTTTGGGGGTACCTTGTGAGCTTTCGCCAAAAAAAAAAAAAAAAGGTACCTTGTGAGCCTTTGACATATGTAGTAATTCCGATAATCAGATTGAAGGGAACTCCATTGAAATAAAGAATGTTCGGGAATATTTGTAAGATAGGAATAAGAAATTGCCTCCAGAACGAGTCTTGAATTCTTTTGTACCTTGCGCAAGGATATGATGATGACTGTTTTTAAAAAAACAAAAAATAATTGAGTAATTTGAACAAGCTCGGTTAACTATCATACGTAGTATTTTCTTATTTTATAATCTTATTTGAATGCCTCCTTTCACTAATTATTAACTTAATTAATCTGTTTGTTTTTATTTTGGAGAAGTCTGATCACCAAGGGTGTGGCCTAAGAGCACCACTAACCGTGATATGCTCCTATAATATAGAATAAAAAAAAATAAGCAAAGTTGCTTCTAGCTACAAGCAATGAATTCTTTAGGTAATAACAGTGAACACTTTTATATTACAATTAAACATCTTATTAACACTTATTATCTCTTTTTATCTCTTTCCTTTTATCACATTATATTTTTTTATACCTCTCTTTCTCTCCTATTTTAACTAGCATGGAGCATCCATGCAACATTTTCCTTACGTAAATTAGCTTCACGAATCTATAAACATACGACTTGTAAAGAACGACAATAAAAATGATGTAAGGCCCTTATATAATGACATTCAGGACACTTGATCTAATGTGAACTGATAAAGGGGGAGGGTGGAAACTGGGGATTACAAGACAAAATCCAACAACCATTGATCTCAGGGAGACAGGGACTAGGGGAGTTAGCCTCATTTTTTTTTATAATTCACACTGACACTAAACATAAGAATAATATAATAACTTGAAATATTTGAGTTATACACTGAAACGATGTGATGGTCAGAGTATATTGGAATTATCTTAATCATCATATATAGTTGACTTGTGCTGGTAGGAGAAATTGAATTAATGTACAAACTCAAATGATGACGGACGATAGCCTTGAATAAAAATTAGAAAAAAAAAATGGTAGTTGCTATTTTATGATGGGTTGAAATAGTAATATCGGATAAGATTATTTAGGGTATGTTTTGATGAGTATTTATAATATCAAATTTTGGTTAATTTCGTTTAGTTGTGATTGTGACTGATTTTAATTTTAAAAAATTAATTTTCACAAAAATTAAATTTGAAATAAAGTGATTTATATTTAAAATTTTTTATTTCAAAAACATATTTCTAATAAAATTTGTAATATAGAAAATTTATCTTGACATCAAAGTTACATTTTTGATTTTTAATAAAATATAATTTTATAAATAATTTAATAATAAAAAACAACATACAAATATAATTCTTTTTGACAAAATCTTGTTTATCGTTTTCAAAACAAAGATTGGGTCAAACGGTCCCAAAACATACTATTAACACACACATCACTTTTATTACCAAATTTGCATAGTAAAACTACTTCCCATTCATGTCATCAGATCCTCCCGCCTGCGTTTAAGAAATCTATCTCTCTCATGATGGAAGCGGAGTGGAGTGAAGTTAGGCGACAACAGTGACAGCTACCATCTCATGGCCGTAACTTTGGGAAGCCAAAGAATTAAGTGGAGTTAGGGAATAGGAGGGTCAGTAAGAAGGAAGCAGATAATTAAGGAGATGCATTTGGAGATCATTTCTTTTTACAAATTTTCCTTATTAAATCTTGTTAGTGTTAGAAAAATATATGTATGGGTGTTGAATGATATATAAGTAGTTAATAGTGAATAATAATAAGGCTTTATTTGATATATGAAAATGTTTTCTACAATGTAAAAACCATTTGCCTATTTATAGACTTGTAAGGATAGTTCTAGAGATATCTAGACTTTATTATTTTAGAATTATCTAATTATTACATTATGTAGTATTTTAACTTTTAACTAAAAGTATCAAGAGAATTCTAGAATAATCTTTACTTTTTCATATACATATGTTATTGCTACAATTTTCTAAAAATTTGTAACAATTTCATTACTCCTTCTTGATACAAATTTCGAAGACTCCAAGCATAGTTTGTAGTTGTCAAACTTGACTCTTAGTAGTGTCTTTGTAAAAATGCCTGCAACTTGATCTTCTGTCTTGCAGTACTCAAGCTGAATTTGCTTAGTTGTCTTTGCTTCTCTAATGAAGTGATATTTAATAGCTATATGTTTTGTTCTTGATGATGGATTGGATTCTTCGCCATTGCTATTGATGATTTATTGTCATAGTAGATTGTAGTATGTCCTTCTTGTTCCCATTTCTTCAAGTATTCTTCAAAGGCCATATTGCTTGACTTGTAGATTCTACTGTAGCCGCGTACTCTACTTTCGCTGTTGATTAAGCAATTGTTGCTTGCTTCTTAGATGCCCAAGAGAAAAAATCCTAATCCTAGTGAAATGTATATCCTATGACATACTCTTCACGTCGTCTATTGATCCCGCCTAATCACTGTTGGTATAGCCAATCAACCTTGGGTTGGTCATGGTTTTGTACCACATACCAAACTCCTTCGTGCCTTGCAAGTATCTTAGAATTCTTTTTGCTACTACATAGTGAATTTGACTTGGATTCTGCTTGAATCTTGATAGAAGACTTGTAGCGTACATGATGTCTAGTCATGTGGCTGTAAGATATAGTAGACTTTTGATCAAACTCTTGTAGCATGATGTGTCAGCTTCTAGTGCTCCATCATCATTTTGCAACTTCTCGTTTATAATGATAGGAGTAGTCACAGGCTTGCAACCATCTTGAATTTCTTCAATAGAGCTTTAATGTATTTCTTTTGAGAGATAAATATTCCTTCCTTTTGTTGTCTAACCTCTATGCTGAGGAAGTAATTCATCAAGCCAAGATCTGTCATCTCGAATGTCTTCATCTTGTGTTCTTTGAAATCATTCATCATCTTATATTGTTTCCTTTGTGGATAAGATTATCTACATATAGGGAGACGATGAAAGTATCATGCTGACCTTTGGTCTTGACATATAGTGCTGGCTCACTTTTGCTCCTCTTGAATCCTTAATCGGTGAAGTATTAATCAAATTTGTTGTACCATGCTTAGGGAGCTTGCTTGAGATCATATAAGGCTTTTCTTAGTCTTAGTACTTTGCTTTCGTTGCCTTTGCTAATAAAGCCTTGTAGTTGTTCCACATAAATCTCTTCTTCAAGCACTCCATTTAGAAAGGAAAATTGACATCCAATGGTAAATGCTCCACCCTTTTTGTGCTGCAAGAGTTATTAAAGTTCTAATTGTGTCTAGGCGAGCAATTGGCGCAAATGTCTCATTGTAATCAACTCCAAGTTGTTGTGTGTAGCCTTTAACCATTAGTCTAGCCTTGTGTTTTTATATGGTGCCATTAGGGTGAGCTTTGTTTTATACACCCATTTTACTCCAATGATATCTTTTCCATGTGGGCAATGTAAAAGCTCCTAAGTATTATTCTTCTAATCATTTTAATTTCTTCTTCCTTGCCTTGACCCATACATTTTGCTTTGATGCTTCTTCATAGCATCCAGGTTCAAGCATGACCATGTTACAAGTTTCATATATATCCACCAAAGATCTAACTCTTCTCGAAGTAGACTCTGGTGAAGAATCTTGTCGTTGTGAACGTGGAGGAAGCATACCTGGATCCCTTACTACTTCTTTAGCTTCTCCTGAGGTTGTTGCAGTAGAATAGGAATGTTGTTTCTCACAACTTTTCTTTTTCCAATTCCAAGAAGCATTTTAATCAACCTTAACATCTCGACCAATAGTGAGCTTCTTTATTTGCAAGTTATAAACTTGGTAGCCTTTTGATTGTGTACTGTACCTCAAGAAAATATTTATAGTCTTGTCTTCTAGCTTGCGTTTCTTCTCATTAGGAACATTTATGTAGCAGATAGACCCAAATACTTTTAGATGTTTAGCTTATGGCTATTGCTACTACATGCTTCAATGGGTGTCTTGTCTTGTACTACCTTAGTAGGACATTTATTAAGTATGTAGACTACAGTGTAAACTACTTCTGCCCAAAAAGTGTTAGGTAAATCCTTCTCCGTCATCATTGATCTAGCCATTTTCATGATTGTATGATTCTCCCTCTCAAAGATGCCATGTTTGTTGCGAAGAATATGCAATAGTAAGTTGCCACTCTATGCCTTCATCTTCACAGAACTTATCAAACTCATGTGAGTTGTACTCTTTGCTTTGATCACTACTAAGTACTTTTATATGTTTCCCACTTTACTTCTGACTAAAGCGTTAAACTTCTTGAATATTTCAAAGACTTTTGACTTTTCTTTAATGAAGTATACCTAGGTCATTCCAGAAAGTCATCGATGAAGATGATGAAGTACTTGTTGTTGTTTAGTGACAACTCTAACACATCTTTAGCTCTCCAAGCTTTGTCAGTTGAAAATGGTAATCTATGTTGCTTTCCTAGAAGACATCATTCACAAGCTTCATTACTTTCTTTTAGGCATGACAAATCTCTCATCATATTCTTTGGTATAGCAACTTTAAGGCATAAGTGTTGAAATGGCCAAATCTTCGATGCCATGGCTATGAATCATTAGTTTGGACTTTCATGACAATGTTAGTAGTACATTAAAGCTTATCGGGAAACTTCTATTTCTTTTCTCCATTTTAACTTGGGTTATCGCCTGCCTTTTGTTATAGTTATCATAAATAGTGCATATAACTCCTTCAAAGTGAAGGGCATAGCCTTTCTCTATCATTTGACCAATGCTCAACATATTTTCTCTAATATTGGGAACAAGGTGTCTTTGATGAGTCTCATACCTTTCTTTGTCTCCACCATGACAGTGTCTTTGCCTTTGGACTCCACCATGGTGCCATTTCCTAATCGAACTTTTATCTCAACTAGTTGTAAATTTCCTTGAAGATGCTCCTATCTTTAGCCATGTGATTGTTGCAGCTGCTGTCCAAGTATCAGCTTCCACCTATTTCATTAGTGGAATCTCGGGTAGCAAAGAAAAGATGTTGCTCACTATCATGCTTTCAACAAAATCTGCTTGATGCTTGTTTTGTTACAGCAGTTCTTTCCTACATGTCCAAATTGCTTGCAATATTGACACTGTGGCTTTCCACGATGCCAATAGTCTTTCTCCAAATGATTTGTCTTCTTGCATATGTCATATGGAGGATATTTATCTTGATTGGTCTTAGAGAAACTTCTAGAATTTCCTTTATTTCTAGAAATTTCTTCACTAATTTCCTTTCCTCCATATTCTTTATTTTTAGACCATAATTTAAGCTTTGATTGGAAGGAATTTTCGACAAAATCTACATCATGCCTACTTAATCTTTGCTCATATACTTCAAGAGAGCCCATTAGCTCTATCACCAACATGGTAGACAGATCTTTGGTTTGCTCAATTGTAGTCACAATCGCATTATACTTATGGGGAATAGAAATTATAATTTTCTCAACAATTTTTTGTCAAGAATATTTTCCCATAGGTTCTCACTTGACTAACTATTTCTTTATCCTAGAATAGTAATCCTTTACGGTCTCAAACTCCTTCATTTTTATTAATCCAATCTTACATCTTAGAGTTTGAAGTTGATGGTGCGTACCTTCGCATTTCCTTGAAACTCCTCTTGTAGTGTACTCCATGCTTCTTTAGCATTTGTGGCACTTGTTATTATTGACAAAATTGTGTCTACTACTGCTTGTTGTAGAATAAATAATGCCCTAGAATCTTTTTCCTTATTTTCCTTCAACTCCTTTTTTTGAGTTGTAGTTAGTGTAGAAATGTCTGCAAGAGTAGTGAATCCATCTTCATCAATATCCTATAAATCTTGGGAACGAAAAAATGTCATCATTTAATGCTCCAAAAATCATAATTTTCTCTAGTAAAAATAGGGACAAGGAATATATGAAGGTTGAAAAGTATTGGCCATTGGTTAAGGAAAATTTATGGGATGGTACAAAATATAGTAGGATTTTTGGAAGTAGTTGGATAATATATCTACTCCTAGTTGATGACTGAACGTAGCTATGATACCACTGTTAGTTTTAGAAAAAATATGTGTAGAGGTGCTACATGATATAGGAGTAGTTGATAGTGAATGATAGTAAGGCTTTATTTGATATCTGGAAATGCTTGCCACAGTGCAAAGATGTTAAGACAAAGAAAGAATTTATAACCCTCAATTATTTTGATAATAACAAATAGTCCAAAATAGTCTTTAGAATCAATCATTTGTTTACTTGTATATCGCATATTCGCTATCGTTTGACCACTAGTTGATCTATCGTCTTTCACTGTCTTTAAAGATTTAGTAACTAACTCCTTTCAGACGATGTTTTTAAATGATCGGTGCATTGCCTATTTGTAAGCATAAACAACCTAAAAAAAAAAGAAGTCTACAAACCTATCTTCGAGAAAAGTCCTCTTTACGCGTAAAAGAAGAAATATGTGTGCGGATGTCAGTATGGAAAAGCAAATATGTCCACTGCTACAAGGTTGAGTATAAGAAAGGCTAATATAAGCAGACTGCTTTATCTTATCAAAATGACTAGTTGGTGAAAGGCTGCATTTAATGCTTCAACGACTCTTTTCCATCAGATGAAGAATGTCTCCTACAACAGTCACAACGGACACTTTTTGGAGAATCCTATAAATAGAAGAAGAGACCTTAGTCTCAAATGATGGTCAATTGATAAATCTTGAATTGTTGAAAAGCTCTCAATTTGTAATTTTCATATACGCTGCCTGTAAACGTTTTCACTGAACTTCATTATATATTCATCTAATAGGATGTTAAACTAAGTGAGATAACTCACGTTCAACTTTTTTCTCTAAGAAATCGGTAGAAGCCTAAAGAGGCTTTGATTCAAAGAATACTTGGGTATTTGCTTGGAGAGACAAGTTAAAGACTACTTGGGTTAAGCCTGAAGAGGCTTGGTTACAAGAATAGTTGTAACTTGTTTAAGTTAATGGGACTTGGTTGTTGCCAAGAACTGGACGTAGTCTCTAGAATGAGATGAACTAGCAAAATCTCCTTGTGTTTCTCTAGTTATCTTTCTTCATTTGTCTTTCCTTAAATAACGTTTAAAAATCTTTGTTTAACCCTTTAGAAGATACGTCTTTAAAAGAGTTTTGCAAAAATTTGCAATAACACAACTCAACCCCCCTTCTTGTGTTATTTTTGTGTTTTACAAAAGACTATTGCTTATTTATAGGTTTGCAAGGATAGTTTTAGAGATATCTAAACTTTATTATTCCATCATTATCTAATTATTACATTATGTAGTATTCTAACTTTTAATTAAAAGTATCAAGAGAATTCTAAAATAATCTTTACTTTGTCATATCCATGTTATTGCTACAATCTTCTAGAAATTTGTAGCAGTTTCGTCGAAGCTTTACAGCAAGGGATATGTGGCACAATTTGAAAAATATGGGGACCTAGATGAGGTCTTCATTTGAGAAAAAAAGATAAGTTAACAAGCACTTGGCTTTATCAGATTCAACAATATTGGAGATTTAGTTTCCTTTGATGGGAAGCTTGCTAATATTATCATTGGAGATCAATGTGTGCATGTTAACCTATCCTAGTTTAAACATGGAGTGTTGTTAAACATTTGGCAAGCATACCAATTTAAACAAGTAGTACAATGATAAATATGTATCGTCTCCCAAGGGACTCACGCAACAATCAGTCATGTGACCACCCAATTTTATCCAGGGTAATTAGAAAAATAACAAAAATAAATATAGGAGAAAATATATAAAATAATAACAAAATAATAAGGTAATAATAAAATAAGTAATAAAATAGTAAGTAATTTCTGTTTGGGCCATTGTTAGCTTTGCAGGTTTAAAAGGCCCATTCAGCCAAAGGGATAGATAAAGAATGTAAATCAGAAGGAAAAAATTGGGCTAGGTCCATTGTTAATAAACAAAAAAACAACAAACTAAAAAAAAAAGAGCAGAAACGTGGGGAGAAAGTTACAGGAAGAAGCTTCTAGAGGAAGCTTCAAAATCTGTTAAGAAAAAATACGGTAGTTACGACATTTCCTACTTTCATTCACTGTGCGTGCTTGCTGGTTTCTCTCTTCTTCAGTTTAGAAATTACAGAGGTATAACCTCTTTTCCCCTCTGTTAATATCATGTAGCCTCCTTATTTTTGTAGAAGGAAATCACTGGTTGTTTTATGCTGGGTATCCTGTTTATTATAATTTCTGTCCTGATTTGATTGATTCTTTTGTTTACGATTCGCTATTTGTTTCATTATTTTGTGGTTTTGCTTTTCTTCTGTATCTCATATTCATTTCTTTCATCTTACAATCAATTACTTTTACCATCGTATATACGCCGCAAATCTTTTTTCAGAAATTGGCACCACACTGCCTCAGCACACACACACGTGGATTTCATTTTTCTCTTTCACTAATAAAACGTGCATGAATCATCATCAACACATAGACTCTGTGAATGTCCACATTCACACACACACTCAAATCAATAATCACCGTATGCATTTATCATATCAGCAATGAATCACAATAACAAAAATAATAAAAATAAAAACAATAAAAGGAGTCGAAGCAGCGCCGCCATCCGTGCGTTTCGCTACCACCACCACGGCGGCACTACCCCTGCGCGCACCTCCGCGAACCCCCCGCCGACGTCTCCACCTGGATCTGATGCCCCCCGCCACCGCTGTCGACCCTGGACGAGGTCGCGCCACCACACCACGGACCACCGAGCCACCAAAACCTTCAATCCGCGCCGCCTCTGATGCGACTCAACTTCCCATGCGAGACCTTCTCGCATCCATCAAAATGCTACCACCAGGGCTACGGAAGCGATAGTCTCGTGTATCCTTCATCACCGTCACGTCGTGGAGGCCACCAAGTTGGTCGTGTGGCGCTGCTGGTAGAGGAACCTTCAATTTTTGAAACGCAAAAATGTCAAAGTGATTATTGGGGTCTGATGGTCTCACCATAATGGGCTTGGCCCACGCGCCATGTTTTACCTCTTTGGTTCTTTTTACGATTGAGCCCAATTATTTTTTAATAATCCCGATTTTATGATTCCGTTAAAAGACAAATAAAAAGAGAGAAAACATAACTATAGATAATCGTTAACGTAAATGAAACGAAGGAGTTTTCAGGCTTTTTCTCCTTTTGGCCTTTTGGGCCGTAGCGTGATGATAGTTTTGTCACATTCGTATTAATTTGGATTTGTAGTGAATTTGGTTATAACGTGGAACAAGATAAACCACTAACTAGGATCTATGCGTTTTTAGTAAATAATTCCATAGAGTCAAAATAAAAAAGCCAATACCATTAATTCTAAAAATAATAAAACATTCATGCAAGAATAAATTAACGTGCCTTTTCATTTCGTTTTATTTTTCTTATTATTATTTACAATGATTTGTTTTAGAAAAAAAAACATATATTTCTTTTAAACAAAATAATAATAATAATAGTAAGAATAAAAGTAGTTTTTTTTTTTTTAACCTTTTTAGCCAACTTACAAGTTAATCGAGAATTCAATTCCTAAATCAAATCTTTTTTAAAATTAATAAATAAACATATAGCCAAAATTTAAATATGACCATTTTGGAAATATTTCCTGTTTGGTTATTCAATAAATTAGACATCTGAGTTGTACAACTTGGTGATGTCAAATTTAGCAACACCAAAAATAAAAATAAAAACAATCAACCAACAAAATGCTTTTTTACCAAATAACTATGTGAGTCTGATTCCTCATTGTACCTAAGGATACGTAGGAGCAGGGTCCACCCTTGTTGATCTCAACAAAATAAAAAAATTAATTCTTTTCAAAATAAATATATTCCAAAATTCTTTGTAAATTTTTGTTAGGGGTAAAATAAATAATTTTGAAGCTATTTGATTTGCACATTTAATTAAGAGTAACAGTCTTTATGACGGACGTCGTAGAGTGCTAACACCTTCCCTACATATAATTGATTTCCGAACTCATTTTGGTTTCAAAGACTATTTTCCATTTAAAGGTTTTTCCAAAGTTTTCCTTAATAAACTTTAGTGGTAACTCCTCTAATTTTAATTCTTTTTCGCCATCCAATCCTGACCCCGGTTGCAACAAGTCAAGGCACTAATTTTTCCATCTCAAATTGTTGCAACAGAATCATAAACTAATTTCACAAAAGTAAAATACAATAACATTAAAAGGACAACAATTAAAAAGGCAATGTGGCAACAAAATCTTTTGCTATTTTATCGAACACTTGGTATACAATGTGTAAATTGATTTAAATTGAACAAACAAAGATAGTTGGGATTCAACTTCACTAAGCCTTCCTGTCATGCACTATAAAAGTTACTCATTCAGTGTTAAGTTATGAAGTTATCATCATCCTAGAAAATCTTTTTAATCTTAATTCTTTACAAGTTAAAATCTAAGTTCATTGGTTAAACTACCAAGTCCTTGCATAGCTTAACCAAGTAACCCACATTAAGAATGAAGGATAAAGATGTCTAAGACGTCTTACTCCATTTCTAGATGTAAAAGCATATTAGATGTATTTTTAAGATCTAAGCTTCAAATAATATTTTCCAACAAGATTCAATGCTTAACAAGAACAACTTAAGGGTGATCAAGCCAAAACAAGCATTAAGAACAGAAGAAAGACATTAGCATGGAACTATACTGAATAACATTTCAAAATAGTTACATAAAGGTCAGCTTAATTACATTGAACCCCAACAAGGGTGAATCTAGCTACACATGGATAAAGCAAAAGAAGAACTTGAATGAAGGAGATGGAAGAGATGAAGAACTGCCATAGTAGACCCCCCAAGAACTGTCCAAGCCTTCCTATCTTGAGATAATGACTTCTGTCTCTATTATCCCAATTTTTGTCACTTCCCTCTTATGCTTTTTGCCTTTTCCTCATTAAAGTGTCACACTATCGAACCTGGCGCTAAGCGCCAGTGTTTCCTCACTTAGCATGAGAAGAAGCATCATCAAGGTAGTCTCTTAAGTAGATTGGTGCTGAGCAGCAAGATTCTTTCGCTGAGTGCCAAGAGGTAGCAAAATGGTGTTACTCTCTGGTAGAGTGGCGCTAAGCACCAATCAAGTGGCACTTAGCACCACCGTGTAGGCTTCTTGTTTAGTTCTCTTTCTTACTTTCAACAGCCTGGGAGTGCCACAAAAGTTCTCTATCTCCTTCTTAGACCTTTCTTTCTTTACCATAACTTGCATAAGCAATCAAAAAATTGATAAATTTCCAAAAGTTTTGAAGTGTTAAACCTATATTCAAAAGTATGTGAATTATGTATAAAAGGTGGTTAAATCAAAATGTATAATTAAAAAAAATGATATAAGTATCAAAATATGTAACAAAAAGATAAGTATGAATAGCACTTATCAAGTGTGGTCTACGAATGTTACAAATGAGACATAGGTGGAATGCTCTGAAAAGTATACTTGGACGGGAGTCTTAAGCAAGGAGAGGTTTTTTATGCACAAGTAGCTTCAAAGGAAATACCAAAGAAGAATGGGGGTAATATGGATGTATCAGACGAGACGTAACCTAAGGGGGTGTTGAAGGTATCTATTTCATCTCCTTTAACTAACATTGTTGATCCATTTATGGTTAATAGGTTAAAAGTGACATATATGGGCTCAGCAAGAATGTCAGGAGACTACTTCAAGAATCAAGAAAAACTACACATTGAAGGGGATTTCTCAATTAAGGTAAGTCCAATGGGGGATAACCGTGTTTTGTTAAAGGTATGTGATGATAAAGAGATTTGATCTTTTATAAATGAAGCAATAGATTGGCTATCAATTTAGTTCATGGATATAAGAAACTGGTGATCAACATAGGTTGATTCAGAGAGCGAGCTATGGGTACAAAGCTTTAGGGTTTCAGGACATGCTTGGACAAAAGAAATCTTCTTTTTGTTTCTAGTTTCTGCAATTACATCAACATTGATAAGGGGACAAAGAAGAAAGAAAGACTTGATGTTGCCAACATCTTAATGCAAACACATGATTTCATCACCAAGGTGGTAATGCTTGATATTAATGGGTATGTATTTCCAATTAAACTTGTTGAGGCCCTGTTCACTTGCCATAGTTACTTGATTTTCAGTACGCATGGGAGGATGGAAGATGGTGGATATAGAGGATATAAAATAAGATTCATAATCGAAAGATTCTAAAGGTGCGTTTCATGATAAAAATGGTACAACACAAGGAAAATAACACAAGACAAACTCTTAAATTATAGGACAACTTTTTATCATATGTATTATTTGGTGAACAATGAACAACATAAGCACAATAATGTGAAACTTAACAGGGTGTATTGGATTGGGATTTTAAAAGGCTATTTTGGAATAAAAAAGTCTTGTGGATTTTAAAAGACTATGCAGGAATGGCTTATAAGATTTTCTTAAAAGACTTTTATAATCAAGATTTATAGTTTGGGTTTTAATGGATTTATATCAGAAGAATTTAGAAGATTTGAAAGGACCTTACCAATTTTTAGAAAATATTCAAAGTTACAAGAGTCAATGAAAACATAACAACAACAAAATGATAAGGTTTGGATAAAAACAAAAAAAGTATAACCTTCTAATATTTTAATAGCTAATTGATTCTAACTTCATGTCCTACTAATTTTTGTTAAAATAAAAACATTCATTTTCTAATACATAAAACAAATTATTACTTATCACCTAACCATGTCATTACCGTTTGAGACTCTTTTTAATATCCAAATCACACAACAAGACATAATTCATAGTGCTTGCCTAGTACTACAAAACTATTGATCCATAAGTACATGCCATTGTTATCTAAACAACACAGAGTGTCCAAAAACAAACAGATAAAACATTTCACCATGAAAGGAAGAAAAATGTTCAAACTTCTTAATAAATTTATGGGGGGGGGGGATTCTAATAATATTAGGGAACATGAAATCTACATAAACCACAATGTAGAGCACACCATTTTATTCAAAAATAAAATGAAGTTCGATAATTTATGTTGGAATCAATGGGCAAGTGTGTGATTGACATTGGTGATGCACGGGTTTTTTTATGTGTTTTTGACATTGTCTTTCTGGTGATTTACACAATGAATTTGTCCAATCAAGTTGACAAAGGAAAATAGAAAGAGATGACCAAGTATGGTATCAACGTCCACACCACCTTCAAAGAAAAGAGAAGAAATTATGTATTATGGAGAAAAGAAAAGTATGATGATGGTAGAAAAAGAAAGAATGAGAGAGTAGAAAAGTCTCAAAGGTTTGTGTGGGATTATTGGATGGGTGTGGTATTTATAAATTTCAATGAAAAGTTACACGAAATCCACCTTGCAAACAATTCATCAAAATTTGTATGTTTTTGAATACCAAAAAACTTTTTGTAAGTCGTAAAAATTCCCAATTGAATACCACCAAATTTTGTTACCCTCTTAAAAAAAATCTTGATAGTCCTAATTGAATACCCCAAGACTTATTTATATTATTAAAAAGTCTTGATTGAATACCACAAGATTTTTTATCACAAAAAGTCTTTTAAAATCTCAATTCATTACACCCCTTTATTGCAATACTCTTTTAATATTAATTATCTTCAAATAATTCATATTATTATTATATATTTCAATATGTGTGTGTGTGTGTGTGTGTGTGTGTGTGTTTTAAACATAAAAGTTGATGTTTTATGTGTGTTTTTCTTAACATACAATTATTAAATGAGTGGAAGCGACAAAGCAGAGGGAGAGATAAAAGAGAAAGGTGAGGGACAAATGGGTATTTTTTTGAGTATTTTGTATTTGGGACAAAAAGTTGTCACATGGTTTATTGAGTAACAAAAATTTAAAATTTTATCCTTTTCATCTTCATTTAATTTAGGTTGTTCCATGATCCTTTTTTTTAAATCAAATGTATAACAATTATATATATACTGCTCAATATCATACTTTTTAGTAAATCAAATGGACCTTAAACCTTTGGTAGAGCTATCGACATTTGAATTTGATCACATAACTACTCCTAATTTAGTGCAAATGGAAATAATTGGGAAACAAATTTTTGTTCCTCTATGTGCGAATCCATTTTGTAACAGGTTGGATAAAGGTAGCTCTCATTTGCAAGAGAAGTGTGCATGTCCACAAGATTGGCGTCTAAACATTGATTTTGCGCCAAATAGTAACTGTCATCCACAAGGTGAGTGTAATTCCCTAGCCCTAGAGGACATCTTATTGGATTACTTGTTTGAAGCCCAACATTCATCACTTTAGGGTTCTATAAGGGAACAGTTATTTTCATCCCCATTACTGCTAAGTTCACCCCATTGATTTGTTTTATTTTATTTTTTTAACAAAAATGTCTTTGACGAAAACATGTTTCCATTGAGCCCTTAACACAATAGAAACATGTTTTCATTCTGTATGAATTTGAAATACACAACATAAACATGTTATTGTTGTGTATTTCGAAATCATATACAATAGAAATATGTTTTTGTTTTCTATAAATTCAAAATACACAACGGAAACACATTTCTGTTGAGTATTTCAAATTTAACAAATGCCCTAATGAGCAAAACTTATATAAAATCCAAACCTATATCAATATTTTTATAGACAATGCACGCATTTGAATTGATGTGATCTGGAACCTTGATGTTGTCTATGCAATCTCGGTTGTTCCTTTTTCCGATGCACAAGACAAAGCTTTTAATCATTCATTAGTGTGTGACTAGAGCACGCATTTGAATTAGTGTAATCTGGACCATTGATTTTTTTCGATGCAATCTCAACCATTCTTTTTTTTGACACACAGGACATAACTTTTAATCATTCATTAATGCATGAATAGTACACACACTGCTATAAGTAGTAGCACTCTCAAGCACCACATTGCATTCACAATCAGAATTTTTCAGCTATCTAAGTTTTCAGCTATTTTCATTCCAAATTTATTCTTCCCTAAGATGAGTTCAACACTTGTTGTTGTGCATTACGATGGATAGATGACAACAAATTCTAAAAGGGTCACGTTTCAATGTGTTGATCCAAAACTTGATGCTCTTAGGAAAAAAATAGTTAGGATACTAAATTAGCAAGAGTGTGTTTTTTTTATATAAGTTTTGCTCATTAGGATACCAAATTAACAAGAGTGAGTTTTTTTAAAACTAAGAACGAAATTCACAAATCCTTTTTTTCTTGGTTTTGAAAATATATGTGAATATGTTTTGAAAATTAATTAAAAACATTTCAACTCCATGTTAGGCAAACACGTTTTATTTTAAGAATTGTATTTGAAAACCAAAATCCAAAAACTCATAACCACCCCAAACGAGCCCTAAATAAATGCATTCAAGGTTGTGTTGTTAGCCATTAGACCATGAATATGATCTAATAAAGTGCCATTGTGCATATACTTGTACACTAGAATATGTTGACATTCTTCTTCACAACATCCAATCAAAGGAACCAAATTTCTGTGATGAATTATGGATAGGAGGGCCGCCTGCATTTGTGATTCTGAAATTAAATAACTAAAAATTAAGATTTTCATGCGTTATGGTTGTTCCATTTAGCTATATAAGAAATTCATTGTTTAAAGTAGGTATTATGTAGCTATGCATGATTTGGAACTAAAAAGGTTGTGACAGTGAGGTGTTCATATTTTTATTTTTTTTTAGCATGCCATACTAATGAAATTCATGGAATCAATTCTTTTTGGTTGGTATGCACTTCTTAAGATAAAAATTACTCATAGCAGAACTTGTTTATCACAATTCAAATTTGAAAATGTTAAAGGGACCCATTGAGAACTTGTTGCATTTTTATTAGAACTTGATCTAGTGGTATGCATTTTTATCAAAACTATAGTTGTAAGAACCTTGCTTCATTGAGGGTTTCACAGCCGTGAATATTTTTTATGAAACTAATTCCCCTTTCTTTTCTTTCTATAAATGGAGTTACAATTATTAACGTAAATGGCATACCTTGGCTTTGATTCAATTGTTAAGCTGACCTTTTTTGGCTTCTAGAAATTAGTTTCCAAAAGTGTTAAATTTTAACACTTCCAAAAATTATTTTTTGGAATGTATTATTACCCAAATAAATTTCAAAACTTAATTTTAAAAAAAAGGGTATTTTAAGGAAAAAAAATTATACAAATATGGAGATATGGTGTATTAGTAAAAGGAGGAGTGCAAATAGCAATTGCTTGAATACATTTCCTTACCCAACTCTTTTGCGTGTATTAGGTGTTATTGTATATAATAAAAGGGGTTCAAAAAAATTTCACTAGGCAGGGAATGATGTTACTCATGCACATTCCTTCGATTATGTGATTAAGACAATGATAAAGATGAAGAAGATAGTACAATAAATAATGCACAATACTATAGGTGGTATGGATCCTTGTCTATAGTCTCTTAATAGTTGAGAGTATGTCAAGTGATTTGGGCCTCAATATTTGATTCCAGTTATAGGAATTGTTGAGCAAATCATTTTGTGAATTATAAGGAATGTGGCGGAGAAGGTTTGGGCATTGGCTAAGGATTTGGAGGTTAGTAGGTCATAGGAGGATGTTGATTACATTTTGGTTCTTCAACAAATAGAATATAGAGACAAACTAGAGAAGGCAAACAGGGATAAAAGAATGGTGCTCCATGAAGATTGTCATCTACAATGTACGTGAGTTATATGTTCATATTAAGCATAATAGAATTTGATCCTTTATTAGAGACAGCACGGTTGATATTTGCTTGTTATAGGAAACCAAGATGTCACACATGGATGATGCGTTGGTATAGTCTATGTGGGAAGATAAGTATATTTAGTCATTAAATCTTTTAACGATCTCTCTGGAGGTTTTCTTATTATGTGGAGATCTAGGTGTTTGCAATTAAAAGAGAGGGGTATTTGGTCTTTGCATAAAATGGGGAACCTCTAATCATTAATGTGTTGTGATGAATTGCTTATGTAATTTGCCTAGTAAGAGGAAGCTGTGGGAAGAATTGCTTATGTCCAAATACAGATTTGTTGGCTCACTTTGGCATGTAGTGAGGGACTTTAATGTTATAAAGTCAAAAGGCAAAAGGAAAGGGATTTCTTTACAAATGGATACTAGAGAGCATGATGAATTTCAAGGATTCATTGATGGTATGGACTTGATACATGTTCCTATTCTAAGGATGAAATATACATGGTTTAGGCTGATTACTTAGCTCTAAGCCATTTGGATAGATCTTTTATATCAGAGGAATTGATAACCTTGTGGAAGGTTTCTACTCAGTGGGTGGATAATAGGGATATATCTTATTATTGTCCTATGCTACTATGTTGTGGCATGTGTAATTAGGGGGCTAAAGCCATTTCAATTTAGCAACTATTAGTTGCAACATAATTCTATTCTTTTGTCTCTAGTACTTGAAATACCCTTAAGGTGTAGGGTTGGAGGGTGTATGTTTTCAAGGGGAAGCTAAAACTTTTAAAAGAAAATTTGAAACGGATGGAACAAGGAAAGCATTGGTGATGTCACTTCTAAAGTTACAGGGTGAATTATATAAGCTTAATTCGTAAGATATTGTGGTAATCTTAAGAATGTTGTCTTCCTCAAAATTAGAGCATCAAAAGGGCTGTTACAATGAAAATGTGTCACTAGCTTAGTATAAAGGACATTATCATCTCATAGAAGGATTGAGTACAATGGTTGAAAGGGGAGATGCAAACACAACTTTCTTTCATTTGTGTCTCATGTATGGGCATAAATAGAATCAAATCTTAGCTCTTAAATTAGGTGACAACTTGGATTGAAGACATGAAGGATGTTAAATATAAAAGACCACTTTTAGAAGTCCTATGTTGAACCATTTACAAACTGCCCTACACTTGATGGAATTTAGCTTCGACAATTATCTCTAATTGATAATGAGTTCCTTATAACCTTATTTTCCCCTAAAGAGATCAAGGATACAGAGTGGAGTTGTGAAGGGAATACGAGCCTTAAACTTGCTAGTTTTAATTTCACATTCTATTAAAAATGTTAGGACATTCTTAAGAACCGTGTTTGTGAAATGGTTCATGACTTTATTATTATGCTAAGCTTCTAAAAGGTGTATTATATTCAATGAACTAGTGAAGAATACACAAGAAAAACAAATCAAAAATCACAAAATCAAAGTATCCAAACCCTAACAAAAGAACAAAACAAAAACATTGAATTTTTAACACAAGAACCGAGACATTGAGACATAATTGAAGATGTATTTCATAGAAGATCCATAATTCATTCCTAGAGTGATTCTTTAATGAGGAACAAAAAGAATCCACGTCCTAAGCTTTGTTCTCATACCAAAAATTGATGAAAAAGCAAAAAATCTCCAAAAGTCAATTACAAACATGTATTTATATACTATATCGGGATTCGGGTCATCACTTAACAATAAACACCCATCATTGAGCAATGGCTTAACAAAACATCATCACTAGGTGTTGCTCTCTAGCGCTGAGCGGTGATAACTAAGTCTGCAAAGTTATTATAAGCTCCTTGCTAGGCAATGAGATGGTTGTCGTTGGGTGATGAGGAGTTGCCACTAAGCGACGCTTCCAAAAATCATCAAAACCTATACAATTAACACAAATTTATTTAGTGTTTTTATATATTTTATATTCTATGTGAAATTTATACTATATACAAAAATATGCTAACTTCTATACTAAATGTGTGTTATTTTCTATTATTTATTGATTTAACTCTCTTAATTGACTCACTAAATTTATATTAAATTTAGATTTATTAATATCAAATCAAAATGGATAAAAATATTAATACAGTATCAAACTTGATACAAGGCCTACATGTTTGACATCTAGTTAAATTGATACAGGATTGGGGGGTGTCCTATCTTATTTAAGATTGTCAAGATCATTACATTAATATATGTGTTTTTCTTGATCTAAGAAATTTTGGCAATATTTCGTGTTGGTTTTCGAAATACAAGACCTAATAAAGATGATATTATCACCCAATTGGATATGTACTTAACAATGAGAAATAAGGAAACTACTTTTATATAATGCAAAACACATTATACGAGTCATTTCTTAATAGGAAACTAAGATAAATGCATAATGATAATAATAAATAAAAACTAATGTAATATATGTTCACCAAATAGGAACTAAACTAAGTCTTGTTTGGCTTTTTGCACTGTTGCCTTGGTTGTAATTTGCTTTTT
Source organism: Spatholobus suberectus (assembly GCA_004329165.1). NCBI lineage: Eukaryota > Viridiplantae > Streptophyta > Magnoliopsida > Fabales > Fabaceae > Spatholobus > Spatholobus suberectus. Next base: position 54,058,178 of record CM014731.1, on the reverse strand, counting down.
CATGTGTACACGTCATTCCATTGTTAATTTTCTACTTGTCTAAGTGTATCTTTTAAGGTTCTATCAACCTCCAATATATACTTTTTTTTTTATCACAAAGTTCAATCTCTATGTTCATCGTCTTCAATTCACATAATTTTAATTGGTTTTACTTTTCAAGGATCATAGCGTCAAGGTGAGAGACGAGCTAACAAGCCAATTTTCTTTGTCCTGTGGTTGCTTTAAGCAAAGCAGACTTGGTATGGTTGTTTTTTTTTTTTTTTTTTTTGATAGGCAAATAAAATTCATTAATAGAAAAAGAGGCTTTAGAGTAAAGCACAGGGAGTGCCCACCCAAAGTAAAATATGTAAGCAGTCTACAAAGCCATCCTTTGCACTATATTTACAAGATGTTACCCCAAAACCTATAATAATAGCCAGCCCATTACGTAAAAATATTGTACTATAGAATTCATTACATTTCATGACACCCAAAAGAGATCATCCCGTCCACAAAAGCGTGAAGGGGATGCAGTATTGAAGGAGATCAATACTTATGGAGTGTAAAATACATTAGGTATGGTTGTTTTGTAATATAAATTAAATATATTAGTTATAGTTGTTTTGTATATGGTAGTGTCACTTTCTCTTACTAACCAAATTGTTGTGTTCCAAGCTTCCTATGAGTTCAATCGTCGGTGCAATCTCTCTCATAATTATCAGATAGAAGAAAATTCAATGTTTTTAACAACACCATCCGTGACTATAATAGGCAAGACACCTTTTATATATAACAACAAAGACCTAAAGTCACTAATTGTCCAAGATTGATTAACTCAATCTCTACGCCTGCTAACTTCTAGCAGGTATTTATTCATGACTGGAAATGATTGTGATTAAATTTGAGTATTTGTTGTGTAAATCATTGTAGGTAGTAGTATCAATTAATTAAAAAAAATAAAAATTACATTAATTCCTTGAAGTTTTGTCAAATTTCTTCTAATACTTATCTTTTTTTATCCTTACACTAATTTTTCTTAATTGTTTAAAAAATATTACATTGACACCCTTATATATTACACAATCTCCCTTTAATTATTTAAAAAATATTACACCGTCTACCCTTATAAGAGTAGTTGCTATAAACATTAAAAAGAAAAAAGATAATTATATACAATCTCAAAAAACTTCAAAGGTAGTCGGTATAATTTACTCATTAAAAAATGATATGTATAACTCTACGGTGTACATATACACCAAGGGAGAGATGAAAAAATGAGAATCAAGAATTAAAAGATGTAATAAGTAACATAATGTAATAAGATAAGAAAATAAAAAAAAATGAAATAGAAAAAGATACAAAAATATTGTCATTGATTAATTTAAAGAAGCGGAGACAAGTGGTGCGGCCTCACGCCTCAGTCTGAATGAAGACCGGTCAAAGTGTCGGGCAGCAGTTATTTGGTAATTGCAACTGCAAGTTTGCAACTCATATAGTTACTGGCCCAATTCAAGATCAGAAACATTAATTAATTTGTTCGTTCACCTATCAAATTGCAATCATATATAGTTATCATATTTTTTATGAGTAATACTATATTCTTCTAATATCTTATAAAGAAAATATTAAATAAAAAATAACATATTTAATATTTTAAAAATATAAAACACATTCAATGCTTATAAAAAAAAGAAAGGAGTAGAAGAATGAGTAGAAAAATATAATAACAGGAGTTAGAATTTTATTTTTTTATTCAATCATAGCGAATTGTGCGTCAGTGTTTGCATCAAATTTATCTAGTAGTTGACTGAATTTCTTGGTATTGTGGTTTAATTAAAAGCAAATTGTTTACTCCCGGCGATGTCTTCGGTTTTGACTTTCCAGGGCTAAGTTATTTTATACTACTTAAAAACTTAAGGCTCCGTTTGGAATGATTGCGAGTTTTTAGTTTTTGGTTTTTAAATGTAATTTTTAAAACAAAATGTGTTTGGCAAAAATGGAGCTGAAATGGTTTTTAACTCAATTTCAAAACACTTTTACATTTATTTTCAAAACAAAAAAAAAAAAAGATTTGTGAATTTGGTTTTTGGTTTTTTAAAAAATACACATAATTATATTTGACAATAGCCTTTCTTGTTGCCACCACCACCACTACAACCACCGCTATTGTCACCACCACTGTCACTGCCACCACTACTGTTGTCGCCATCTTCCCAGCCACCATGATCACCACCAGCACTACCACGATTGCCGGCATTGCTACCACCATCACCGCTGCCACAACTACCACCCATCACTACTGTCACAACTACCACGATCATCAGCATCGCCTCCACCACCACAAGCTTCATCACCACTACTATCGTCATTGTCACCACTACAACCATGATCACAACCACCAGCGCTATTGCCACCACCACAGGCAATGTCACCACCACCACTAACTCTGCCACTACCATCACCACTGGCATTGCCACGATCATCATACACTGTCGTCACCATACAAACATATTCTTAAACTAATTTTAACAGAATAAGAAATTTCAAAGTGCGTTTATTTTGAAACAAAAAATTAAAAAAAAACTAAAACTAATTTTTAAAAACTAAAAACTAGTTGTAGGTTTTGAAATTTTCAAAACTCAACCAAAAACTATCCCAAACGGGCCCTAAAATATTAGGTCTGTTTCATGATGTTCTATTTTTTTATTTTTAAAAATAATTCTGTAAAATAGTTTAAAGAGATTAAAATTAAAATAATAAAAGTTATTAAATTTTAAGGGGAATTAATCAATGACGAAGGTTCCAAGAATTTAAGGTAAGATCGTTTTCTCTCAATATTATAAACAGTAATGGTCGTAGATGAAACCAATTCAAGTAGCAGCACGATTCTTCACAAAGCTACATTGACATTCAAAGCCAAGAAAACACCAAAAACATAATGAGTGATGAAAGTTTGAAAGCTGCGGTTCAAGATGGAGACATAAACTGTCTCTACACAGTGATTCAAGAGGATCCACACGTTTTGGAGCACATAGATTCAATACCATTTGTTGACACTCCTTTACACATTGCTGCATCTGTTGGGCATCTCCAGTTTGCTACTGAAATTATGAGATTGAAACCTTCATTTGCTTAGAAACTAAACCCGCAAGGATTTACCCCCATCCACCTTGCTTTACGACACAACCATAATAGAATGGTGCTTCGCCTTGTAGACATCAACAAAGACCTCATCCGAGCCAAAGGGAGGGAAGGTCTCACTCCTCTACATTTTGTAAGCCAAGTTGGAGATATTGACCTTTTAGCTGAATTCCTCTTGCTTTGTCCAAATTCCATTCGAGATGTAACTGTTAGAAGTGAGACTGCACTACATATTGCAGTGATAAATCAACAGTACGAGGCTCTTCAACTCTTGCTTGGTTGGCTCAAGATAAATCCTGTGAAAGGTGCTACGCAGCTAGAAAAAACACTACTTAGTTGGAAGGATGAGGCTGGTAACACCATTTTGCATATCTCAGCACGAACAAATAACGTGCAGGTATCCTTCCATCTATTTTGGTTAATTACGGTACTTGGGTGATTGAAGGCTACAGCGATTGTAAAGATTTTAATTAGTTGTTAAGATTTATTTTTATTGAGGTAGAAAAATGTAAGGAATTATAACCATTGATTGAAAAATTATAGTAATATATATACATATATACATATATATAGAGAGAGAGAGAGAGTCATACAACAAATTGTGTCATTATTTAAATCTTAATTATTATTATTTTTTTCAATGAATAATTGTAACTCTTCATTCTTTTCATGTAAATCTTTCTTTAATCCACTAGGGTTGGCCTAATTGTGGAGAAGGTTAGGTAGTATGTATAAGATTATAGATTCTAATTTTAATACGATCATTGTACACAAAAAAAAATGTAAATCTTTTTTTAATGGTTTAATTATCTTTTTGGTTTCTATATTGTGCGAACTTTATCTTTTGGTCTCTATAGTTGAAAATAATCTTTTTTAATTCCTATACACACACTTTTGATACCGGTTTAGTTCTTGTTGTCAAATGTGTCTTAACTTTGTGAAAGAAAACGGTCACAAAATAAAAATTAGCCGCAAAAAATACCACAAATTGACATTTTTTAGCATTTTTTATTTAATTTGTGGCTGTTTAAAGCAATTGGAACTAAACCGGTATCGAAAATGCATGTATAGGAACTAAAAGGGATTATTTTCAACTATAAAGACTAAAAGATAAAGTTTTCGCAACTATAAGAACCAAACGGCCCCGTTTGGGGTGGTTGCGAGTTTTTGGTTTTTGGTTTTCAAATGCAATTTTCGAAACAAAACGCGTTTGGCTAAAATGGAGCTGAAATGGTTTTTAACTCAATTTCAAAACACTTTTAGATTCATTTTCAAAACCAAGAAAAAAAGATTTGTGAATTTGGTTTTTGGTTTTAAAAAAAAATACACATCATTATATTTGACAATAGCCTTTTTTGCCACCACCACAACCACCACCATTGTCACCACCACTGTCACCGCCACCATTACTGGTACCACCAGCTCCGCAGCCACCGTCACCACCACACCACCACCACCACCGTCACCACCATCACCGCTGTCACTGCTGCCACAATTACCACGACCACCGGCATCACTACCACCATCACCGCTGCCACCCATCACTACTGCCACAACTACCATGACCACTAACATTGCCTCCACCACCACAAGCTTCTCACCACTACCATCGTCACGCCACCACCACGACCACGATCACGACCACCAGCACTGACTCTGCCACTACCATCACCACTGGCACCGCCACGATCACCATCGGTACCGCTACAACCACCACCGTCGGCACCACCACAACTGTCACCGTTGGCATTACCATCACCACCACCATCATTGTTGTCGTCACCACTACCATCACCACTGGCACCGCCACGATCACCATCGGTACCGCTACAACCACCACCGTCGGCACCACCACAACTGTCACCGTTGGCATTACCATCACCACCACCATCATTGTTGTCGTCACCACTACCACTATCGTCACCGCACAAACATATTCTTAAACTAATTTTAACAAAATAAGAAATTTCAAAATGAGTTTATTTTGAAACCAAAAATTAAAAAAAAAAAACTAAAACTAATTTTTAAAAACTAAAAACTGGTTATAGTTTTTGAAATTTCAAAACTCACAACCAAAAACCACCCCAAACGGGCCCGTAATTAAACCTTCTTTCAAAAAGTTAAATCCTAATTTCTTAGAAGGCTAAATGAAGCAACCTCTAAAATTAAATTTGTTTCTATTAAAATTTAATGACTACCCATTCTGGTGTTCGATAATCAATTGGTATCTTAGGCGATTCAATGGCTGGCAAAGACTAAGATAGATTTGGAGGGTAAGAATTTGGAGAACAAAACATCATTAGACGTAGCAGGCAGTGAAGAGATCAAAAGTATCTTAGAAAGTGCCGGAGCAAAACAGTGATTCATCGGTTACTGATGCTCCCACCTTTGCAGATAAACTAAAATTGAAGATAACTGTTGTGGATAAAATAATTAATTTCATTACGCGCACTGGAAGGGATATAACAGAGGACCAGCGCAACGTATTTCTTGTAGTTGCCACTCTTGTTGCAACCACCACATACCAAGCAGCACCGAGTCCCCCTGGTGGAGTTTATCAAGCTAACGCTAGGGATAATTCCCTCAAATTTATGGCTACTGCTCCGCGCGGAAACGCTGGGAGATCGGTCATGTTTGGAGCTGATTTCCTTTTGTTATCGTCTATCAATACAGTTTCCTTTCTGGTATCAACTATAACAATCTTTGTGCTGATTCCAAGAGGGAGAGTATGCAGAATATTGTTTGCGCCAATGTTTTGGTTTATCAATTGCTACCTCTATTCTATGTCGGTGATATCCCCTAACAGTGCTTGTACTGCTACTATTGTTAATTTAAATTAACAATAAATAAATTGTTTAAGGCCGCTTAGGCATTTGAAGCCTTTAAGACTTCTATCTTATTTTGGAACAATGGCTGTACCTAATGAAAATAGGAAGGCTAAGTCTATTTGTACCTTTTTTTTTATGTTATAGATAAAACAATAATAATAAAAATAAAAATAACAGATTGTTATATATAGATAAAACAATTAAAAATAGCACTATTATTTCATGTAGATAATATTTTAATATATATCAATAAATAATAAAAAAATTATTTTCACTATAGTTTTTCTAAAAATAATTTTGTTTTAATACTGTTATTATTATTATTTTACTATTATTATTATTAGTAGTAGTAGTAGTAGTAAGTGAAGAAAACAAGATACACACAAGAAGAGAGATTGAATTGTGTGTATCAAAACCTTTTTTTTAAAAAAGAAAAAAGTTAAGACAAGCGAAATAAATAAGGCAAAATAAAGGATAAGGAAAGAAAAGCATGCAAGAGAATTTTTATATTAGTTCACTCAAATTGAACTATGTCCAGTACCTTTGTATAGAAGGATTTTTCACTAACCAACACTTAGTTACAGACAAGTATTCTTCCTAGTCTCTATAAGCCTACACAAGTGATCACTATATCACTTACACAACCCAAGTATTCTTTTATCACCAAGTCTCTCCAGGCTTCCACAACACAGACAAGTGTTTTATAGAGTTCTACTCACAAAGTGAGAATATGAAGATATAGAGCAAATACACAACAACTTTGCTAAGTAAACAATAACAGAGTGGAGAGATTTCAATGCCCATTTTTTTAAAAGAGAAATTAAGCTTGTTGCTACTATCTGTTCTTTTTCTTTGTTACTGCACACCACCACTTTAACTTTGGTCTCGATGAGAATATATAGTTTTGACAAGGTAACCATTGAGATGGGCAAATTTTGAGATACAGATATTCATTGCTAGTCTAGTCTCATGTAGCAGTGTGTGTATCGAGTATGTAGGAAGGACAGAGAAGCGTCTTTAAGGTTGCACCAAAAAGGATGGTGCAGTTCTAAGCTTCGTATATACTTTTTCTGAACATTCCTTACTCTGGTTTGACAGTTCGATAAGTTGACTTTCTTTTCTACAAAGCTATACTCATACACAAACATATATCTGATTTTTATTTAATGCAGGATATATTTGAACATTGGTGCTTATAAAAGAAATAAGACATTTGTATTGGAGCACACAAGTATAAATTGATTTGAACTTCATAGCTTAAAAAAACTTTGGATGTCTTTCAAAAGCGTATAGATAGAATCAAGTATGACACTTGTTTAATAGGGCGCGTTAGACGTTGAGTTATATGAAGCGTATTGGATACTTGTAAAGCTTTTTACTAAAGAGCAATATCTGGACGCTTAAAAAAAATTATTTGTAAGATCTCCAAAATATAATAACTTTTGTTATCATCAAAACTTGAGGGGTTAGACTCCTCATACGTCTTTGGTTCCAACAATCTCCCCCTTTTTAATGATGACAAACTTTATTAAATTTTTGAATTTTTACCAGATATTAAGCACAGAAAGAGATCAGTCGGTTTCATGTGTCGAGCAACTCCCCTGAGTCTAATATTTCTATCAAAGAAAAGAGTGAAAACTTATTAGAAAATCATAAAATAGATTAAGGATAAGCAAATAGTTCGAAATAGATATGTATATGCCATATGTATGTTTGTATGTATAAAGTAGAAGTAGATAATTCAAATTTACATAGAACTTAAAACAACTTTAAAACTTTACTATAACTTTCTCCCCCTTTTATCATCACAAAAAGGTAAGAAAAAAAAACATCATAGTCACCGCGGAGGTGGAGGAGGTGGAGATGAGCAAGGAGTGTTCAGAATTTGTTGCTGGTTATGGAGAATTTGTTAAAGAAGGGTCATTATGGGTTGAAGTTAGGCATTGACGTAGGCTGGGACGATGAGGTCAATGAAAAGAGCTGGTTGGGGAGTGATAATGGCAGTTGGGATACTTACAGAGGCTTGAGAACCAGGGGTTGGTGAAGGTGGGTGTATGGGTAAAGGAGGGTGAGGTGGGGTGGTTGATGTTTCACAGGATGAAGGAGGTGGGGCGGTTGGTGTTTCAAAGGATGAGGAAGGTGGGGCTTCAAGAAACTTGAGATTCTAGTAATGGATATGGTATGGACTGGGTTATTAGTAGTTAGGAAAGCAATATTCCCAAGGAAAGGGTAGTTGGAGGAACTAAGGGTTAGTGAGAGCGTTCATCATGGCATAAAGAATTTCCATTTCAAGACCAAGAAGCGAATGGTTGTCAGCAGAGTTAAGGAAGGCAGTTGAAGCATTAGAGAAGTTAATTACACGAGCTGGACGCTTCGTGTAGTTACTATCCTGTATATTGGTGTAACATCTTTGTCATCCTCAGACAGTCCATTTCCAAAGGTTTCTTGCTCACACTTCCACAATGTTGATGCCAAAACCTTTCAGCATCATCAGCATGCATTTGTTGTACCAGCCTTCTCAACATGTACCACTTCTGAATGATTTGATTATGCTGTTAAAATTCAACTCGGGAGGGTGCTAGCAAACACGGTGGCTTTATTAGAATCTTTATCTTCTTTTTATGTTCGTTCAGGGTGGGCAACCTTGGACAGACTCTGTCTAGCTGGATGCGGATGATTGTATCTTGAGATATGTGTTGTGAGGGGGGAATGAACATCTGGAATCACAACACAGTAGAGGCCTTCAAAGATGCATAGAACATTTGCTCGTAAGGAATGGAGAAGAGCCCTACTTCTATTGGATCCAATGGCCTGAACTTCAAGTCATTGGTCAAATATAAATAAGCTTTCCTATGCCTCTTTTTTTCTTTTGGTCTCCAAATCATCCTAGGGAGGAACTTTGTGTTTAAGTACCCCTGGATGATGTGCATCTAGATGCCTCGTAGGAATGACCTCTGGATATAATTTTCTAATAAAGCGCTTAAGAAGGAGGCTTGTGATTGCATCAGGCGGCAAGGATAAGTATGCTTCGGAGGGTTAATGGACATCGTCATGGACAAAAGGATTTTCAAGAATGGGAGAATAATCAAATCCATATTCTGGTTCAGGATACGCTTTTAGATGCAGAATGATGGGATTTGTGTCCATGATGTTTTGTCTATTTTGTTTTTCAAATATCAACCTCCATTTGTTTTTGCATTTTGCCCAGCCTTCAGTGCGTCCTTCAAAGGCAGAGGTGACATCCAGATTGATGCTAGTCGCGAGTCCAGACCCAGTAACATGAATAGGTTGTGAAGTACACCACTCAATGGATGAAATTTGTTTTTGGTTGGGTGGTTTGATGGACAGAGGTGGCAAAACGATGCCAAGAGTGGGAATGTTGCAGACATAACCTTCATCACCAGGCAAAAACATGTCCGGTTCAGGTTTAGTAAGGGTTGGTGTGTACAAGGAAGGGTAATTTGATTGTGTATAGGTTAGTGTTTGGTTTGTTATTTGGGCTTATGTGTGGGTTTCTGTTTGGGCTTGGGGTTCAACAATCATGGATTCAACAAAGACACTTTCAGCAATATCATTAGAGTCAGTTGTAGATGACTTACTTCATTTGCTTTTCTTAGTAGTAGTCTTGACTTTGGATGATCATTTTCTAGTTGTTACTGGCTTAGTCGTAGCTTCATTGGTTTGAGGAACTGCGATCTTCTCAGTTCTTTGCTTCTTCAGTAAGACGACAATTGATTCACCATCCTCATCATCAGAATCTTCCTACAACCTCAACTTTCATTTGGTAGGTTGAAGGGGAAGAGGAGGTAGGGCAGATGGAGGTGGAACTAGTTCTGATTAAGGTTTGGCTCGAGTGGCTTTGGAAGGTGCAGGTTATCTGGACACCCTCTTCTTGGCTAATTGTCGCATAGATGCTGCAGGTCCTGACTGCCATAAAAATAGGTTGGACTAAGAAAGCTTCTTCATCTAGTGGTTCCACAGGTTGGACACCTTGTTCCACTGTCTTTTTAGCTGGTTGAGGAGGCAACCTCACCGATTCTTCCTTTGGCACCTTGTTGCCCTTGGGATCTTTCTCGATGGGTTTCAAAATAAACTCATCTTTCATCTAGTTGATGTTGTTCCGTCCGAAGGGTAGCTAGTTGATCTTATGGCCATCACCCTGTTCTCTGATCTTCACCTGTTCAATGCCTAGCAGTGTGAATAATTAATAGTTGACCTGTTGCATCCAGAAAATTCTGTTGAGCAACGCAGAGTTAGTGATTTGATCAATCACTTCTTTTCCCTTCATGTTCCTGAAGATGTTACTTAGGATGAGGTGCAAGAGGTTTAACTATTATCCAGTGATCATGTGAAAAGGGCGAAGCGGTGAAGAAAGGTTACACTGTCCTTCGAATCAGCTTTGTGTAGGATGCCCTTATTCAGAAACTGTTGAAATACCTTCCCTTCCTTGATCAACTTGCTATATTCAACATGTCCTTTAGCATCAAGACTTATCAAAGCTGCATCAATAGTTTCATGCCCTCCATAGTCATTTTCCCAACCATTCTTGATACATGACCCAGCTCGTTCACACTTGATTACGTTCTCAATGCTTGCAAGATCAACAGTGACCTTAACTCCCAAAACAGTGCCCACCACACTGTTGCTTCTAGAATCATCGGATGAGTTCTAGATATATCACCTCATTCAAGCAGAAGTAGTTCAAAACTCCGCATCTCAACAGGTTATCCTTTACTTTCACTCCAATGTAATTGAGAACATTGATGTCAAATTTGTATTCTACAAGAACAGCAACAGCCTTTGAGTTGGTGTTAGCTTTTTCACCAGCCATTGTTGATCGCAATTGAGAAGACTTAGTGTTTCGAGAGGTTTGAGAGCAACAAAGAAAGAGATAGATTAGATTTCAAAGTGCGATATAGGGTTTGGTGTTTGAAAATAGATCATATAGGGTTTAAGTGTTTCGGAAGCAACTAAAGGATTTTGTGGTTTTGGTGGTATTTTGAATTTTTAAGGAGAGAGAGAGAGAAAGGTGCATTTAATGCAAGTACAGGCAATTTTATAGTTTCGATATCAATTACGCTACTACAATGACTCATAAGGAATAAAGCATTTATTTCAAATCATTGTCAGTAAAAGCATGATTGTACATGTTTGCCAATATCGATGCATAAAGAAAATGTTTAGTATTTCAAAAAAATGCGAACCTAATGGACGCTGAGATGCAAATGGACGCTACAATCCATTGGACAATAAGTCCTTTGGACGAATGAGATTATTCATTCCTTTATAAATTCTATACCAAGACTTTCTTTTATATGGATGAGTTTATCTTAAGGAAGGGGCTTTGTAAATATATTTGCTAGTTGATTTTCAGTGTTAATAAACTGAATATCAATAATCCCTTTCTAAACATAATCTTTTATAAAGTGATGTTTAATTTCAATATATTTTGCTCTGGAATGCAATATAGGATTTTTTGAAAGATTTATGGCAACAATATTACCATAAAGAATAGGAATTTTACTCTTAAATATACTATAATCTTCCAGTTGATGTTTGATCCATAGAAGCTATGAGCAACAACATGCTGCTGATATGTATTCTACTTCGGCTGTGAATAAGGCGATAGATCCTTGCCTTTTGCTAGTCTAGGAGACGAGATTTCCTCCAATAAGGTGACAACCCCTACTAGTGCTTTTTCGTTCTATTCTGTCTCCGATATAGTTAGCATCACAGAATCCTACTAACATGTATTCTTTACTTGGCTTAAAGCACAGACCAAAATTAGTAATTCCTTGTAGGTATCTAAAGATTCTCTTTACAACAATAAGATGAACTTCTTTAGGATTAGATTCAAACTGAGCACACAGATATACACTGAACATGATGTATGGTCTGGACGCAATAAGATATAGTAGCTAGGGATCCAATCATACCTCGATATGTGGTTTGGTCTACCTTTTGAGATGTGTCATCCAGTCCTAGTACTAAAGATGGATGCATAGGAATGCTCATTTCTTTGGCTTCATTCATCTTAAATTTCTTGAGTAATTCCTTAGCATACTTTGTTTGATGTATGCATATGCCATTGCTTGTTTGTTTTATTTGCAATCCTAGGAAGAACTTTAATTCTGCCATCATGCTCATTTCAAACTCTATCATTATAAGCTCAGAAAAATCCTTACATAAAGCTTCGTTAGTAGCGCCAAATATGATATCGTCCACATATATTTGCATAATAATGAAATGTGAATGTACACTTTTGTGAGACAAAGTAGTGTCTACTTTTCCTCTAGTAAAATCATTTTTAGATAGAAAGGAGCTTAACTTCTCATACCAAGCTTTAGGAGCTTGTTTGAGTTTATATAAAGCCTTCTTGAGTTCGAAAACATGTTCAAAAAAAGTATCACACTCAAAACTAGGAGGTTGTTTCACATAAACTTCTTTGTTTATTAAGCCATTAAAGAATGCACTTTTACATCCATTTGATAGAGCTTCATGTTACTATGAGCAGCAAATGAAAGTAGAATGTGAATGGCTTCTAGTCTAGCTACAGGTGCAAAAGTTTCAGTGAAGTCAATACCTTCTTGTGAGTAACCTTGAGCTACAAATCTAGCTTTGTTTCTCACTACTTTACCTGCCTTGTCCAACTTATTTCTGAATACCCATTTTGTACCAATTACTGACTTGTCTCTGGGTAAAGGAACTAGCTTTCACAGCATCATTTCTTTTGAATTATTTCATTCTTCTTGCATAGCCTTCATCCATCCTTCGTCCAATAAGGCTTTTTCTACCGTCTTTGGTTCCATCTGGGAAATCAAGGCAGCTTGAGCTTGCTTTTTGAAGGTTGATCTTGTTCTGACATGATCATGTACATTTCCTAGGATTTGATCTTCTAATGGTAGTTTTTCATTTGCCAGTTTCATCTAGTTGGTTTTTTTTGTTCTTCTTTTGAGTCGTCCAATGGAGTCCTAGAAAGCTGGCTTTTTGCTATCGTCTAAATTCATATTTGCAAAAGATTAGTCCAGCTCTGATAGTTTTCTATCAGCTTACTGTCATTAAATCTAACATGAATGGCTTCTTAAATTGTTAAGGCTCTAGAGTTGTAGACTCTATATGCCTTAGACATTTCAGAATAGCCTAGCAATACTTTATCGTCATACTTAGAATCAAACTTTCCAAGATTGTCCTTAGTGTTCAGAATGAAGCATTGACATCCAAAGGGATGGAAATATGATATGATAGGTTTTCATCCTTTCTGCAATTCATAGGGAGTCTTTTTAGAATAGGTCTAATATATATTCTATTTTGTAAATAACATGATGTGTTTACAACTTCAGCCTAGAAGTGTTTAGGAGTTAAGTTATCATTAAGCATGGTTCTAGCCATTTCTTGTAATGACCTGTTCTTTCTCTCTACCACAACATTATGTTGAGGTGTACGGGGTACAAAGAAGTTGTGAAGAATTTCGTTCTCCTCATAGAACCCTTGAAAACTTTTGTTTTCAAACTCTCCTCCATGATCACTTCTGATTGAGGCTATGCAAACACCTTTTTCATTTTGAACTCTTTTACAGAATATAGAAAAGACTTTGAAAGACTCATCCTTGTGCCTTAGGAACATAACCCATGTCCATTTAGTACAGTCATCCACTACAATTAGTCCATATCATTTTCTTCCAAGTGTGGCCGTTCTAGTTAGTCTAAACAAATTAATATGCAAAAGTTCAATGAGTCTAGAAGTAGAAACAATATTTTTTGAATTAAACAATTTTTTTCACTTGTTTCTCTTTCTAACATACATCATAAAGAACATCAGATTTATATATAAGATTTAGAAGTCTTCTCACGAGGTTATGCTTGTTCAGCTTTGAGATTAATCTCAAGCTTGCATGTCCAAGTTTCTTATGCCAAATCCATTGATTTTCTTTGATGGATACTAAACATGACACATTTTGATTTGTTAGATCACTTAAATCAATCTTATACAGATTGCTTTACCTCTTTGCAAAAACAAAATGGATCCATCCATGTTTTTGATTGTACATTCATTTTTATTAAAGGAGACATTGTATCCACTGTCACACAATTGACTTATGCTCAGTAGATTATGTTTAAGTCCTTCAACATATAAAACGTTGTCAATGGAAGGTAAAGGGTACTTACCAATTTTACCTATTCCCTTTATCTTCCCTCTTTGATTTCCTCTAAAAGTGACCCATCCACCTTTCTTTTGTTGGAGGTGTTGGAACATAGACTTTCTCCTGTCATGTGTTGTGAGCAACCACTGTCCAGGTACCATGATTGGAGTTTATTTTCTGTTGTCAAGCAAATCTGCAATAAGAATAATCATGGATTTAGGTACCCAAATGGACTTGGGTCCTTTCTTGTTAGTTCTGAAGGCACTGAATGCCTTCGTAACTGGACGATGAATACATTAGAGTGATTCATGTCCACCTTTTCCACAAAATTTACAAAAAGCAGTAATCTTAGTCTTTTCAGAAGCTTCTTTCTTGAAACCAAAACCAGATTTGTCATGTGAACTTCGTTCATAAGATAGAATTTTGTTCAAGTTTTCAGTTTCACTAACTAATTTGGCTAGACTCTTTCTTAAGTAATCTACCTCCCTATGAAGTTCTAAAGCTTCTTTAGGTGGTTTCACTTTAGATAGGTCTTTTGGCTTTTCTGCTTTTAATTTCTCATTTTCTTTTAAAACATCTTCATGACTCCTTTTAAGCAAGTCAAGTTCTTTTGATATTTTTGAAAACTTCTTTTTCAAATCTTTATAGGCGACAGAGAGAGTAGAAGAATTAGAAAGTAGTTCATCGTAAGCTTCTTAAAATGAGGTCAGGTCATTGAAGTTTACCCCATCTTCTTACTCATTTTCTGAGCTTTATGGACTTGTATCTACTATGAGACACAAGTTTGTTTCTTCCTCTCCTTCTTCTTTAGAAGAAGACAGATCCATATCTTCCCAAGTTTCCATAAGTTCTTTCTTTTTCTTTTTGAAAAAGCTTTTCTTTTTCTCATTTTGTGGGCTTGGACAGTCAACTTTGAAGTGTTATGGCTTTTTGCATTCGAAGCAGATAAGTGGACTATTTTCCTTGAGATCCTTACTGAGTTTTTTAGCAAAGTTTCTTGCTTTGGATCCTCTTTTCTTCTTCCATATCACTTGTATTTTTTTGGATATGAAAGAGATCTCGTCCTCATCAAAGTCATCTTCTTCAGATGCTTCCTTAGAGGACTCTTCCACATTTAGAGCTTTGGACAATGATCCCTTGACTAGACGCTGAGCGCTTAAAGCAAGAGATTTTCCTTTTCTCAGTCCTTCATCCTGTTTCAATTCCAACTTATGAACTTTGAGTGTTCCAAGTAGCTCTTCCATAAAAAGAGTTGTTAGATCCTTGGATGCTCTTAAGGCAGTAACCTGTTGTAACGACCCTTTGTTGCTATAGTACTACTTACTACTTTATACATTACTAAGATGTTTAATAATAAATAATCAACAAACTATTATAATCTCATCCATACCATAAGGTATATATGTATATACAAGATATGAAATAATATAATATACAAACCAAAATATACAAAACCAAAGGAGAAATACAAAAAGAAACTCCCTATAGCTGGTCCACTATACAACATATACAAAATAAATTAAAAGGATCTTGTCAAAAAGGTCCACCCAAAAAGGGCCTTCAACCTTTCTAGCTAAGACCTTCGTGCATCAACTGTGGGAAGCTGGGCCTGCTAAAGCTTCACCCTCTGCTCCCACGCCAAACGACGTGATCATCACAGTCACAACAACACACATAACCACAAGCAGCAACAACAGCAACCATAACGAAACATAACAAAACAAAACAAGGCAAGGGTAAGCTTACAAAACAAAATTAAACATATAATATCAAATCCATTTCATCCAAAATATCAACATACTAATTTGGCATTCAATTCATCAAAGGAATGAGTTTACCTACATTACAGCACAACACACCATGCTTTCAACATCCACATGTTAATGCATGAATGACATGACTCTCAAGAGATTTACTAGATTTTGAGCGATCTGCTAGGTCTTACCCCCTACCATGGCCTTCCAAGCACCATTCAGGGATTGTCAAAACTCTAATATACGGATAAGTTTAGTGGTTTGTTAGAATAAGTGAATGTGGGTGGTGGCTTGTCGCGACACAAGGCCTACACCGTCTTGACCCCCTGTAGAATTACTTATCCACTCATCCCCAAGACCCATCTTTCTGACCCCACGTCTTATCCAGACACTAGGTTGGAGGCCCATCTAAGCCGCAGCTCCTGTCAACTAGCCAACTTACATGTTTACCCGCACACGGCTTGAGGCCCGCACAACCTTAGCCAACAACATATGCATGCAAATGCATGATTTACCACAACATCAACTCAATTACAACCATTCATTAATATCCATACATATATGTATATGGCAACACAACACCACATGGCCTACTTAGCACCACTTGTGGCCCAATAATCACTACCAACTCCATGCAGGCCCAATCTAGCCCTATGCATGGTTAACAGGTAAGGATTTATCCAAGCAGTACATACCTCGTGAGAATTCTCACACAGCACTGGGACCTACATCCCCTGTGAGACATTTCACCGCAACAACACAACATAACCAGTAGAAGTTCTATCTAAGCAACCTTCCACCCAACTACCACTTTCCAACAATTTATCAAACAAATCCACAATAATAATAAAGAAAAACCAAGAGCCAATTTGGAAAACCATTTGAACATCTAATTATCTTAAAATATACATTTGACATCCATAGGAGTCAATAAAGTCATCAACTAACAACAACAATAATTATAAAGCAAAGAAAATCCTGTTATTCTTTCACTGAGCACGAATTCCGTCGCTAAGCGAGTGACTTCCAAAAAGTCATTAGCATCTGTTGCTAAGCAACAAATTCTGTCACTAAGTGACATAGTTCTAGGGAATTTTTTAGAATCTGTCGCTAAGCGAGTGACAGGCTTCCAGCAAATTTTCGAGATCCGTCGCTATGTGACAATTTCCATCGCTAAGTGATAGAATCTGTTGCTGAGTGCAAGTATAATCTTTTTGTTCACAAATCAATGACCAACAACCATTTTTTATAAAATCAGTCAACACTAAGCATCACAAAACAATTTTAGTTACTTCTAATACCTTTCTAATAGATTACATAATAATTTTATCCACAAATCATCAACAAATTTCAAAAACCCCTAAACCCACATCCACAAAACATTCACAAAAATCAACCGATTCCAAAGCATTAAATTGACATATTAGCAGCCACAAACATAAAATCAACTAATAGTAAGCTTCTCTTACCTCTAAAAGCTCCTGAATCTAAATTTAGGTTCCTTGAGAATTCATTGTCTTGAGCCAAAACCTTCCAAGAATCGTTCCTTCTCTTATCAACTCATTGAATAGAGATTGAAAACCCTTAGGACACCCTTAAAAACTTGAGAGATTCTAGAGAGAGATGAAGAGAAGAGAGAGAATGAGAATGGGAGAATGAGAGAAAGTCTCCCTCCCTTCTTCTTTTTATACCTGACCCTCTAGAGCTTTCCTATAGACTTTTGGGCTAACTGAGGCCCATGACTTATCAAACCACTCCCCATATCTCATAACTAGTCTAACTTAACTATTTTCCCCTCAAAAGCCCAAAATCACACTCACAACACATCCAATTGGCTCAATCACATATCTCAAGTTTCCTAAATTCAAATCAGTATTTTAAACAAACAACATCAAACCATCATCGTACATACAATTCATGCACAACAACAATTCATTTATTTCTTTTAATTACCTAGATTACATATCTAATTTCCACTTTTAATTGTCAAAACACTAAATCATACATTAGGAAAACACAGATGTTACACTTGTGGTTTATTGTCATAAGTTTTACCTAAAGATCTCAAGTTATTTATAATAGTTTGAAATCTACCAAACATAAGTTCAATAGTTTCATTATCTTCTATAGTAAATAATTCATATTGTTGTACGAGTAAACTTAACTTAGATCTTTTTATTTGTGAGGTACCTTCATAAGAAAGAGTTAGAGTGTCCTACATCTTCTTAGCACTTTTTAAGCTATGCACTTTCTCATATTCTGATTTAGATAAGGCACACATAATAATATTTTGAGCTTTAGAGTTCAGCAAATATCTCTGTTTATATGCTTTTGTCCACTGATCTCTTGGCAATTCTACTCCATTCTCATTAACAGGTAGATAGTCATCTGTCTCCACAACATCCCACATATTAATGTGACATGCATCGAAGAAAGCTATCATCCTTTGTTTCTAATAGTCATAAATTTGACCTTTGAAAAGAGGTGGTCTATGGATTGCTTGTCCTTCATTATCTATGTATTCTTAGGATTGTTTTACCCCTGCACTGTTAGATGCTCAACCCCTAGAGGTTAAACTCTAATACTAATTGAAGAAAACAGGATACACACAAGAAGGGGGGTTGACTTATGTGTATCAAAATCTTTTTTTTTTTTTTAAGTTAAGACAAGGGAAATAAATAAGGCAAAATAAGGATAAGGAAAGAAAATCACGTAAGAAAATTTTTATATTGGTTCACTCAAATTGAGCTACGTCCAATAACTTCGTATAAAAGGATTTTTCGCTAACCAACCCTTGGTTACAGACAAGTATTCTTCCCAGCCTCTATAGCCCTACATAGGTGATCACTAGATCACTTACATAACTCAAGTATTCTTTTATCACCAAGCCTGTCTAGGCTTTCACAACATAGACAAGTGTTTTACAGAGTTCTACTCACAGAGTGAGGATATGAAGATATAGAGTAAATACACAACAACTTTGCTAAGCAAAGGATAATAGGATGGAGATATTTCAATGCCTTTTTTTTTTTTTAAAGAGAAATTAAGCGTGTTGCTGCTATTGGTTCTTTTTCTTTGTTACTGCACACCACCACCTCAACTTTGGTCTTAGTGAAAATATATAGTTTTGACAAGGTAACCATTGAGATGGGCAGACTTCGAGATATAGATATTCATTACAAGTCTAGTCTCATGTAACAGTGCATGTACCGAGTATGTAGGAAGGACAGAGAAGTGTCTTTTGAGGTTGCACCAAAAAGGATGGTGCAATTCCAAGCTTCATAGATACTTTTTCTGAACATTCCTTATTCTGGTTTGACAACTTGATAAGTTGACTTTCTTTTCTACAAAGTTGTACTTATACATAAACATATATCTAATTTAAATTTAATGTAGGATATATTTGAACGTTAGTGCTTATAAAAGAAATAAGATATTTGTATTGGAGCGTACAAGTACAAATTGATTTGAACTTCATAGCTTAAAAAACTTTGGACGTCTTTTGAAAGCGTATAGATAGAATCAAATATTGACACTCGATTTAATAGGGCACATTGGACACTGAGTTATGTAAAGCGTATTGGACACTTGTAAAGCTTTTTACTAAAGAGTGATATTTGGATGCTTAAAAAAACTTATTAGTAAGATCTCCAAAAATATAATAACTTTTGTTATTATCAAAACTTGAGGGATTAGATGTTTCATACGTCTTTAGTTCTAACAAGTAGTTGTATTATTAAAATGCTACAATCATTTTCAGTAAATACGGTTAATTTTTATTTTATAATATATTGAAAGACTTTATATTTATTTTAATCTTTTTAACATTTTTATGAAATGATTCAACAATTAATTATTTTTATAATATTATAATGCTTTTATATCTGTTTTCTATAAATTTATAATATTTTTTGTTATAATTTTTAAATATGATTTAATTATTATACCTAACATTTATAACACTAGCTATTTTATTACTGGATATAGTATTTTTTTATTTTTAAAATTTTTTCTTCTTTTTTATTTTTAAATATTATTTTTTGATTATTTTTTTATCTTGTTGTCATTTATTTTTATAATATTTTTCACTATTATAATATTTTTGTTTGTTATTCTGATTTTTTTATTTCTTGATTATTGTGTTTATATTATTACTTGGTTATTATTTTATAAACATTATTTATTATTGATTGTAACTTTTGTAGTTTTATTTTAGTAATATATTTATTTATTAATATTTTATTGTACATTAATATTATTTTGACTATTATGATATTAGTGTATCATTGTTGAAATATTTTTATTTAATATTAATAATAATATATTTATATTTTAACATTTGTAATTTTTATTATATTTTATTAGTATTTTTATTTATACTATTATAATAAATTTGTACTTTTTTATAATAATACTGTATATATTTAATTTTATTTGAAATTAAATTTAAGCAATAGTATTTGAAATGAATAAAAAATTTGATATAAAAATAAAATTAATTGCTTGATGTAAGTAAAAGCTACATGACTTAATGAAAAGAACCCATTTGAGTAAACAACTTAATTAAGATTTTATTAAATAAGTACTTATTATATAATTACTTATATATAAATTGTTTTTATAATTAAAGAGAAAATAAGATTATATTATTTTCATATAAACCTTAAGTTGTTTTGATAAACTTTTCTCAAGAACTTATTAAAATAAGCTTAAAAATAACATATAAATATATTCATAAACTATTCTCATAAACTCTTTTAATATGTGTTATTTTTATGAGAGTTTATTTACAATTTATTTAAATTTATTTTATGATATTATAAATAAATTTAAATAAATTGTAAATAAATAGGTCCTAAGTTCTAAAAATCCTTTCCCTCGACAATAAAGACTTAGATTTATAATATAAAATATCGAATTACAATCACTTGATCGTGTATAAATACACCAAATTTCATTTGGTATATCTTGGAAGCCTTTTTATATTGTTGTATTACCTTTAGAACAAGAAAAATGTTTTTAAAGATAAAACTGGGGCAATCAAATGTTATTCTTTATAATTTTGGAGTACATTTTCAATATTTTAATATAAAAATTAAAAATAAAATAATTATATAAAATTTAATTTTTATGTATTGTCAGTATAATTTTTTTATATTATTAATTAATTAAAAATTACCGATAGTATACCTTATAAAATAATTATTATAAAAATCAATAGATTTACTATAAATAACAGTTTATAATTAAATAATTATATAAAAATATTTTATTTGTGCATATACTATTTACTTATAACTAGCATTTTAATTAGTGTATTGGACAAAATAAATATTTATTTTATATAACATAAAATTATAATAAATAAATACTTCTAAATATACAATATAAATTATATTTTATTTAAAATTTATAATAAATAAATATTTTTAAACATATAAATTATATTTTAAATTTATAATATATAATTTATATTGTGATACAATGTCATTCTAATTATTAATAATTTCTTTTAAAAATATTGAAATTCAATTTAGGACTAAAAATGTAAAAAATGATAGATTGAAATATATGAAAAGTTAAAAAAATTCTTAAAGACTCTCTTGTTAACAACTAAAAATGTTCTAGTTAAAAAATAATAACTAAAAATATTTTCGTACAAAATAGTTATTCTAATTTATATATAAAAAAGATATAATATAATATACAACATTAAATTTGTTATATTTAAATAATGAAATTGTTCGAATAATATATGCATCTAAAATTCTCTACCTCTCATGATAGCCACAGTCACATACAGATATTTACATCCGTCGTGGTTTATCAATGCGAGGACTCTTTTTGAAATTTTGATGTTGGAGATTTGATGCAATTTTCTTACACGAAGTCAAATTCAAAGGTTTGATTTGGGAGTTGGGACAAGGAAATGGCAGCGTGGCATTTCCTCAAACAGTTAACGTGCACCGTTGGCGCTCATTCTCCCACCCTCTCCCGCCGCCTCATAAACTGCTCATCAGTTGTAACCTTCCTCTCCACCCACCACAAAATTCTTAGGGTACCAATGGCTTCCCCATTTCCATGTCAATCTTCATGCCGCATCCCCAAATGCAATGTTTCCACAGCTTCTTCTTCCCCAACTCTATCAGACACGTCCTTGGCCCCACCAGCTCCTTATACTTCCGTTCTAATTCACTGTCCTAAAGACACGGCAGTAAGCTTCTTTTTCAGCTTTACCTTGTTCTTTTTCTCTTTGTGCACCGTAAGTCAGTGACCGACTAACTGGGTATGTTTAGAACGTTAAAAAGTTGGGAACTTTAAGTCACCCGTGTCCTGAAATTGGTGTTTGTTGTCAGCGTGAAGAACTCAGCCTAGCTTGATAAGAAAATATTTATGTTTAAAAGGAAACTTTAGTTTGTGGGTTTAGACTGATATCTGTGACATTGGTGTTATTGAGCGTGTCTTCTTGTGATTCTTTAAGCAGAGAAATGGGACAACTTATAAGGTGTTAATGATGGTTTGCCACTTGTTAAACAGCCACCAAACCGGCAGAGGCCCGAGGGATTATTTCATTAGGTATATGTGAACAAAAGAAAAAAAAAAAATTGACAGAATTCCACCAAACTGAAATGTGAATGGCTAATTTAGATGGGACTAGGGAGCTAGAGTGTATTTTTAAGCTACTGAAGTATGTGTTCTGTGAAGAAGGAAGTGTCTGCTAGACTTCAATAACATATGTAGCTTAATTTTGAACCATATTGATATTATGGCATGAAAACTTTGTTATGTTGCCAAAATGTTTGACCGCCCTTCCTCTTTGTGCCGATAAGGATGTGCTTGCAGAAGCTCTTTTGTGCTTTGGTGCAAGTTCTGTTAGCATGGATCAAGATGATGTCTCTCAGAGTATTGAAGAGGTAGAATTGCTGATTATTTTTTATTACAGTTTATTTCTTATTTTATTTTTTTTCCCTGTCATTTTTGTTGTGTGCTTTTGTTTCTTATAAATTTGTTGTTTTATTTGTTTCAAACTAAATGGTAGTTATGGTTATGATTATGATAAAGGTTTCCTATTAGAAGATTAATTGAATCTATAGGAAATGATGATGGGGAGCCATAAAATGAGAATGTATACCATATAATCATGTTTTCACGTGCATGTGAATGTTTAGGCTATCTAGAAAATATCTTCTGATTGTCTAATTATAGAAGTATATCATGTGAGTGACAAAATCCTTTTGAGCTGAAGAATATCAATCACAAGTGGTTGAAACCATTGCTTGATACTCCACTTATGCACTTGATTTTGCAATCATGTTTTGTTTCTTGCTTTTCTTGAAAGTCAGATTACCACCAATGAAGAAGCAATAACCAAAGGCAAATCTCTTGTTAGTGGGAGAGCTTGGCCGATCAGCATTTGAATATCCCACAATTTGAGCATGACCTTTGTCTTCATAGTTCATACAAGAGGCCTTTTCATGGAGATCCTGTAATATTTTTCAGGGATGCGAATTACTGCATTCAAATGTCTTGTACGTAGAGAGTTAAGAAACTAACTTACCATACTAATTGCAAAGGAAATATTTGGATGAGTGATAGTGAGATAATTCAAGTTGCCCATCTTGTCTTCTACATCACTCAGGATTAGAAAAAGACTCCCCTGACTCGGCAAAAGTTTATCATTGGATCCAAAGATGTATCAACATGTTTAACATTCATTAATCCTGTTTCCACCAAAATGTCCATCGCATACTTCTAAGAAATCATGATACCATTTTTGGATTGTGTTATATTTGTCCCCAAGTTGAATTGAAGTCTTCCAAGGTCTTTTGTTTGAAAATGATAACAAAGATGCTCCACCTTAGTAATGCCATGATCATCACTACTTGTAATAACAATGTTATCAACATACACAATCAAATAAATGCATACTACAGCCAAGTGGCGATAGAAGACTGAGTGGTCAACCTCACTCTGAATCATACCAAATTGCTAAACCGTAGTGCTAAATCTGTCAAAACACGCCTTGGGAGATTGTTTCAGAGCATATACATATTTGCAGAGATGTCTTGGAGACTCCCCGCTGAGCAATACATCTAGGAGATTGCACCATATAGACTTTTTCCTTTAGATCACCATAGAGCAAAACATTCTTGATATCTTGTTGGTACAAAGGCCAACGGCAAATACCAGCCATGGATAAGAATAATTTGATAGAAACCATCTTGGCGATAAGGGAGAAAGTCACTAAAATCCAAACCAAAAATCTGTGTAGCCTTTAGGCACCAAGTGGGCTCTGAGCCTGTCAACTTTGCCATCAAGACCAATTTTCATTGTGAAAATCCAGCTGCAATCAACAACTGGTTTTCCCTAAGGTAAGGAAACAAGGTCCCAAGTTCCACTATTTTGAAGAGCACACATCTCATTAATCATAACATGTCTCCAACCAGGTTTGGCTAAGGCTTCACTTGTAGTCGCAGGAACAAACACAAAAGACAAGGAAGAAAGACACGAATAATGGGAAAGAGATGAACAATGATAGGTCAAGGTAACAAATGAGGTGATGGATTATTGGTGGAACATATATTTTTATGAAGTGCGAAGAAAAAAAAAAGTATGTAAGGGGTGGTCAATAAAACCTAATATATCATTCTGAAATGATCAAATTCTAAATATGTAAATTCAAAATACAGGATAACCTCCTTTAGAATAAGAATCATAACCCCAACTAAATTTGATCTACAACTTATTAAATTCAATTCCTGATTCATTTTAAAACCACCCTACTTGATCTAAATCCTAAAGTCATATGCTTTGTGTCTCAAAATTATTTATAAATATAAATACCAAAATCATGCAAAACAATTAAATCTCTAATCATAATCATTCCAAAAATTTTAATTTTCAGTTTGTCACTAGGCTGTTGCTCACTTGCTCTTATTGATGACATTTCCTGCAGATTTGTATTAGTTCAATATTTCCTGAAGTTGAGGATATAAATGTGAGCATTTCATATGCAGCTGACTCTATTGGTTTGAAGGAGATACCAAGATATGAAGTTAAAATTAATGAGGAGGACTGGATGAAGAGATCTCAGGTCAATCTTTGCTTCTTTCGTTCATCTTTTTTTTTTTTTTTTCCATTGTTTGTTTCTCTTGTTAGGTTACTGAGGAGATTAAATCTAATGCATGTGCAAATTCACTTAAAAATGAAGTATTTCTTTATTGCATTAATTCCACAGTTCCCCTTCCACCTGGTAGTTATTCTCCTATATATGTAACATAGTTTGTGATGAGAAAGGATGTCTTTCTTTGTTTTTCACTCTGAAGAAGTGTGGAAGAAATTTCTGTCTCCATCTTTAGTTTTTTTCTCAAACAGTTTTTTGTAACCATGGGGCGCTAGTGAAAGGCATAGCAGTATACTGTGTGAACCAGAAACTGGTTTTACATGTAAAGTTTTAATCTGTGAGAAGGAAAGGAATTATTGATATAAAAGACCTATTGCTGACTACTTATTACTAGTTGTTTGATTTTTCTCACATCAGCACTATATTGTTTTCTATCCTTAACATTATTATGCAGGGCATGCTGTAAAATGGGATATCATTCATATTGCTGAAATTATCAAAGCTAGATTTGTTATTGAAAATAACATAGCAAATTCATCTATGTATGCTTACAGGAATTGTTTCATCCAGTTCAAGTTACTGAAGGCCTATGGGTGGTGCCCAAGTGGTGTACTCCACCAGTATGACTATCTTAAACTTTCCCTGTAGATGATAAGTTGCTAACTTGCTATGATTGCTGATATTGCATGTCAACTCTATTCATTTGTTTATTTTGGCAACTTCTGTAATATCCTTGTTATATTTTTGCTTTTGCCCTCTTTACATTAAATATTCTGACTGATAGTGTAGCTGGAAACTGTAAAGGAATTTTCTGCTAATCAATCCTGAATTTTATACAGGATGTTCAAGCAACAAATATAATTGTCAATCCTGGACTAGCCTTTGGAACAGGGGAACATGCCAGTACCAAACTCTGTCTATTACTCTTACATGGTTGTATAAAAGGAGGGGAGCACATTCTGGACTATGGCACGGGAACTGGAATTCTTGCAATTGCGGCTCTTAAGGTAATCAATTGTTGATCTGCATACCTTAAGACTTGAACTAAAATGAAAAGAACTATTTAGGAACAACATGCTTAGGACCACACCAACGATCATTTGTCCATTGCAACTCTACTTTTCTCCCAATTTGGTTTTCTTCTGCCTTCACTTGAGCTTAAGTAGTGTTGTTGATTGCTGCTTCTCCGCAAAAACATAATTATACACAACAGTCTAATAACACTTTACCAGTTTTCATGCACTTGTGGTCATTTTCTGGTATATTCATCATAATAAAAAGTTTTGGCTGTAAATTTGATTAGAAACTTCTGTATAGATACATGCATGTGCATTGGCAAATGACAGGAAATTATTTAACTTTAAATCCATATAGCATATGTTAGGGGTCAGATTTGAATTTAGAGACATTATCTATACATGTGATTTGGTTAGTGCCTGATCTTCCATATTCCCTCAAATAATATTTTCTTATATGTGGAAACTGCTAGACCTACCTATTGGGTAGCATCTTCAACTAGAAGTATTGTTCATTTATTAAAATGAAAAAAACATTATGAAATTTTTTGCTTCTAGATATGTGCATCCAGTTATCCATATATTTTGAACAAGCAAATATGTTTTGATTTGTTTGCTATTTTTTCTTCATAATAAGAATACCACATCTTTTTCTAGAACTTGTTTGATATCTTCCTGTCGTGTACTTTTTATCCAACAATTTCATGTTAGTATTTTTGTTTTTGTATCTTTCAGTTTTAGAAAATCCTGCCAAAATCTCTGTATCAGCTTCCTGATATTGTTTCTATTATATATTGTATAGCTGACTCATCAATACCAATTTTGACATCCTGTTGCCTTATCAGTTTGGAGCTGCCTTTGCTGTTGGAGTTGATGTAGATTCAGAAGCAATTGCATCAGCATCTCAAAATGCTTCCCTGAACAACATCGAACCAGACAAAATGCAACTACACCTGATTGCTAGCAAAACCTCTTCGTCCTCCAAGGATGACTTGACATTTGGAGTTAGGGAGGGAGAACACACTTTTAAGATACAAACAGTCACTACTGAAAGGGATAAGTTTGATGTGGTCATCGCAAATATACTCTTAAATCCTTTATTGGATCTTGCTGATCAAATTGTCTCTTGTGCAAAGCCTGGAGCAGTTGTTGGTCTCTCTGGTATCTTATCTGAGCAGGTAATTTAATTAAAGCATATGGATTTTCTTATTCAAAATGCAGCCTTCTTTTTATTTGTTGTCCCTTGGAGTTACTATTTGGGGGAAGTGCTTCTCAATGCCATCATGCACCTGAGTCATAGCCTTTGTGTTTTAAGCAGGTCCAGTACATCATAGAAAGATATTCACCATTCTTAGAAGGCATAGAAGTATCCAAAATGGATGACTGGGCCTGTGTGAGTGGCAGAAAAAGTAGATATTTGAATGTGAGATGACTCATTAAATGATCAATTTGGAGGTTTGGTAGTTCCCTGCCAATCCCTCACTGCAGCTTGATGCCACCCAGTAAATTTTGTGTGAGAGCGCTTCTAACCTGACAGTTGGCCATGCACTTGGGAATGATCAAGGCCATCTTAGGTTGTTGTAATTCATTTGCCAAGCAGAAAATTAGAGTGCAGGGGCACTGCAAAGCATAATACCTTTCCTTAAAAGGAAATCTCATTTGGTATCAGAGCATGAGTTTAAAAATTCATGATTTCTTTTTTGTGATACTTAATTTTTAATCCATGAATACTACCAAAATTAAGTGTTTAAATTTTTAGAATTTAACTATTAAATATTAATGTTTTCATTACATGAATTTATGATAAAGATCAGAGTAAGATAATCTGGTTCCTAAATTGGCTCTGCCAATCTATTTTGTGTATGATATTTCAGAAAAAATAAAGGTGAAAATGATTATAAAATACACATAGAATCATGAAGATCTTTAGAATGATTCTTTCTTAAGTATTCATCGGAAGCATTCTCTAAGAATAGAAGAGATTAAGTCAAAACTTAGAAGATTGAAAACGTAGATGTTGAAGTTACTCAGAAGGCTCAAAGGAAATATGACAATGTTAAAAGGATCCTAAGTAATAAGAAATAACTCAAAAGTTGAGTTCTCATGTTTCAAATTTTCTCATGGCCACAATACAACTTGCTTTCTTTTGAATATTCTATCACCTTCACAAAGTAGCTGCTTAGTTTGAGTAGAAAGATCAAGAAAAAGGAAAAGAAAGAAAAGGAGAAAAGGAAGAAAAAAAGAAAAGAAAAGAAAGAAAAAGAGAGGTCCTTGTAAAAGGCGTGTTGTACCAACTAGTGAGTGTGCCTTAGTATTGGTGGGGAAGTGCAAAACTGCAAAGGTTACTGTTAAAATAATATTGCTTGTTCAACCTCTAGAGTTTTCAAAATATTGGTTTGTAGGCTTAGAGAGACTGATTTGAGAGTGCTCTTTGTAATCCGTCAATTATGGTGAAAATTCTCACCTAATATAGGAACTAGATGTAGCCTCTCGTTATTGGAGGTGAACCTGGCTAAACTTTTGGTATTCTCTTCTATCTTCTTCACTTTGGTATTTCTTCATCTCAAAATCTGTTTGATCTTCCTTGCTGATCAATGTTCTGAACAGAGCAAGTGTTGAAAACAATTTCTTGCAACTTGATCTAAATAGTTGGAAATTTCTCATTGATTATAAAATCTAGACACTGTCATTACCTTTGTTTACATCCGAAAATGTTCTTTGTTGAGCTAGAAAATATTTTAATTATCAGTTGTACTAAACTGTCATGTCTTCTTTCTAATTATAATCTATCTACTTTCTAATCATCCAAGAGGCCAAGATCAACTTTAGAGAATGTAAAATGCCTGCACATTAGCCCTTGTATGAATCCCTGCGTCACATCACACGCGTAGGAATAAACAATTTGATTCTAAGCCACAATTAAAATACATAAATTCAATCAAATGCAAGATATATGCAACAGCTGACGACGCATAATTGACTTACATGAAACAAAAATCTGATAACTATAATAGGTGAACGAGTAAATTCTTGTTCAATTACTTCTGGAATTGAGCCATCAATTGGGCATGTCTGAGTGGTATAAAAAAAGTAGATATTTGAATGTGAGATGACTCATATTAAGTGATCAATTTGAAGGTTTGGTAGTTTCCTTCTAATCCCTCACTGCAGCTTGATGCTAGCCGGTAAATTTTGTGCGAGACAGCTTCTAACCTGCCAGTTGGCCATGCACTTTGGAATGATCAATGTCGTCTTTGGTTATTGTAATTCATTTACCAAGAAGAAAATAAGAGTGAAGGGGCACTGCAAAGCATAATATCATGCCTTGAAAGGAAATCACATTTGGTATCAAAGTGAGTTTAGAAATTCATGAATTTTTTTATGATACTTAATTTTTAATCCATGAACATTACTTCTAAAATTATTATCAAGTGTTTAAACTTACTAAGACTTGACCATTTTGTACAAACGGTTATTCAGTTAGTTTAGTTAGTAACAAACTGTTAATACAACTAGCAATGGCTGGTAGGTGTTGCTTGAGTTAGAGTAGCTTAAGTTGCATTATTGGGCCCTTCACTATAAAAGGGAACCCATAGTATTCTCTGTAATGTGATCATAATTTTGACATTCAAATGGAATAAATCATTTTACATTCTCTCGAGATTTTCTCTGTTTTTACTCTCTTCCTACTGGTATTCGTATGATGGTATTAGAGCTCATTCATTGAGCTCTGCTATGCATCTTCTTCATCATGCCTAGGAACAAGAATGGTGTTACTTCTAATGGCAAATCCTTGACGGATTCGTCACTGAATCCTTCGAGTGTGTATTACATACATTCGGGAGAAAGTTCGACGACAATTCTTGTTAATCCTCCACTCACTAGAGGAAACTACTACTTTTAGGCCAAATCGATGGAAAGAGCTTTAATCACAAAGAACAAGTGGCATTTTCTTGATGGAAGCATTGAAATACCAGATCGCTTTGATTTGAATTACGAAGCATATGATAGGTGCAATAATCTTGTATACTCTTGGATTGTGAATTCATGTTCGAGTTCGATTGTTACCAATATCATGTATATGGAACATGCATCAAAAGTTTGGAGGGATCTGAAAGATCGATTTTCGAAGGAGATTGTGTGCATGTGGCTGAATTGCAACAAGAAATATATGGCTTCAAGCAAAATACAATGTCGGTAACTGATTAATTTACTGAATTAAAGGCCTTATGGGAAGAATTGGAGATATATAGACCTATACCTTTGTGCACTTGCACAGTGAGATGCATGTGTGATGCGATGAAGAATTCCAAAAAATTCAAGGAAGAAGATTATATGATAAGGTTTCTTATGGGACTTAATGAGAATTTTGGAGTGATTAAGTCACAAATCCTCATCATGAATCCACTGCCTACTTTATAGCAAATGTTTTTTCAATGGCTGTTCAACAAGAAAGACACAGTGGCATGCACAATGTGGAAGAAAACCCAATAGTGGTGAATTAGATGAAGGTTTAATGGTAGAGGTAGAGGCAGTTATGGTGGAAAGGCTTGCACCTATTGTGGAAGGGTAGGAACAGTGGAGACATGCTACCGAAAGCATGGTTTTCCACCTGGTTTCAAATTCAGGAACAGCAATTCTACAACAAACTTTGTGGGTAATGAAGAAGCAGATTGTAAGTCTAAAGTTGGAGGTGATAGAGAGCAATTGTCATCAGCTGCTTGCCACATTTACTCAAGAAGAATATAAAGCCTTGATGTCTTTGTTACAATCTAGTGTGCATAAGAAGATAGATGAAGGTGTACATAGCATTAGTCAAATTCTTTCCTTACTAGCAATGAGCAATAAAGAGATTCAAGGAGGAGGTAATTTTTCACGTTTCAATATTAGGAGATACTCAAACTGTTGGATATTGATAGTGTTGCCATTGACCACATTTATTCGTGCTTAGATTTATTTTATTCCTATAATGAAATTGGACCAATTTCAATTAGACTACCTAATGGTAATGATGTTTTGGCTAGAATTTCTAGAAAGGTGTATATTAGGGATTCAATTATGCTTTTAGATGTGTTGTACTTGTCCTTCATTCAGTGTAAATTTACTATCTATTTCGAAGTTGGTAAAAGAAGCTGGATGTACTTTTACATTTTCTAATGGAAAATGTATCATACATGGACAAAGCACAGAAGATGATTGGTTTGAGTGAATTAAATGGAGGTTTATACTACTTGGAAATAAATTCAGTAAACCAACTGGCTTCAATAGCTACTTCTTAAGTTCGAGTAGAGAATTCCGCTTATAGTTCAATTTCTATTCCTAAGTTAGCATTATGGCATTTTAGGCTTGGTCACACTTCTGTAGCCAAACTTGAAATTCTAAAAAATATGTATCCTTCTATTCATATCAATAAAAATGCAATATATGATATATGTCACTTTGCAAAGCAAAAGAAAATTCCTTTTTCTACTAGTTTGAGTAAAGCTGGTTCTATTTTTAAGCTTTTACACGTGGACTTGAAGGGTCCCTTTTCTAGTACTACTATACATGGTTACAGATATTTCTAACCATTGTTGATGATTTCAGTAGTATACCTGGCTTATTTTGTTAAAAGGAAAATATGAAGCACACAGTCAGATAGAAAAGTTTATTTTATTGATGGAAAATCATTTCAAAGTACCAGTAAAGACAGTTAGAAGTGACAACGGTTCTGAGTTTTCCTTGCCTTCCTTTTATGCTAAGAAGGGAATTTATCACCAAAAGAGTTGTGTGGAAACTCCACAACAAAACGGGAGAGTGGAGAGAAAGCATTAACAAATACTTAATGTAGCTAGAGCACTTTTGTTTCAAGCCCACTTACCAGCAAAATTCGGGGTTATGTAGTTGTTCATGCTGTATACTTGATTAATAGGGTGCCAACAAAGGTTGTACAAGATCAAATTCCTTATACCCTCTTGCATGGATCACACCTAACTTAAACGAGTTAAGGGTGTTCAGATGTTTATGTTTTGTGTCTACACTTAGTACACAAAGAAATAAGTTCAGTAGCAGGGCTAGAAAAGTGCATCTACTTGGGTTATAGGCCTGGCGTTAAAGGTTAGGTTGCCTATGATCTCAATAGCAAGGAAATTATAGTATCTAGAAACGTTCAATTTTACAAATTGGTGTTTCTATATGAAGAAAGGGCGGCTTGCTTCCTATAAGTGGGAATACTTGGATCAGGTGCCTGAACTTACTGGTGACCATCATCAAAAATTTGATGAGATAACTAAACCTGGAACCAGCTTTATTCTTGATTCAGAAGAACATGAAACAGCCACCACTGCTAAACCTGAATTATAAGAATCCACAACGCAAGACATACAATCAAGTCCTTGCATCATTAAAGAAGTTAATCAGCAAATCAGAAAGTCTACTTGAATGAAGAAGAAACCATCCTATCTATTGGACTATCAATGCAATAATGCATCTAGCAGCATTAGATACCCAATTTCAGATCATGTGAGTTATCACAGGCTCTCGTATTCTCATCAGGCATATGCATTATCCATTTTTTCTAAACAAGAACCAAATGAAGCCTGCCAACATAGATGTTGGATTGATGTAATGCATAAGGAACAAAAGACTTTTAAGGATAATAAGACAAGGTCCCTGGTTAACTTGCCAGATGGAGTGAAGCCCATAGGAAGTAAATGGGTCTATAAAATTAAAAGAAGAGCAGATGGTAGCATTGAAAGTATAAAGCCCGATTAGTTGCTAAAGGATACAACCAAGTTGAAAGGCTGGACTTCTTTGAAACTGTTCTCCTTGGTGGAAAAAATGACCACAGTCAGACTTATGCTTGCATTGGCTTCAATTAATGAGTGGATGGTTCAACAACTTGATGTTAATAACGCCTTCTTACATGGAGATCTTTATGAGACGTGTACATGCAAATTCCTCAAAGGTTGAATGCTGAAGCAGAGGGAAAAGTCTGCAAGCTTAGAAAATCTCTCTATAGACTTAAACAAGCTAGCAGAAAATGGAATGAAAAGCTCACTTCGGTTCTTACCAAAGCTGACATTCAAGCACCCTTAGATTACTCATTGTTTAGTAAACATTGTGGGAGTTCCTTCACGACACTTTTAGTCTATGTGGATGACATAGTGCTTGCAGGAAATTGTCACATAGAAATAGATATAATCAAAGGCACACTGCACTCCCTCTTGGATAGATTGGACTTTGAAGTTTTGTTTGGGACTTGAAGTTGCTCATTCAAAGAAAGGAATCAGCTTATGTTAGAAGAAGTAATGTTGAGAGTTATTGGCTGAAACTAGACTACTTGCTTGCAAACTAATCTCCACTCCTTTTGATCCAAGCACCCGATTATACTAAGATGATAGGCCACCTTATGAGGATGTAAGTTCCTATACAAGACTTATTGGTAAGCTTCTGTACCTCACCACAACCACGCCAAATATTTGTTTTCCAACATAGTAGCTGAGCCAATTCCTAGATAAGCCCATTATGACTCATTATAAGGCTGCTCAGAGAGTTCTTAGATATCTAAAGGCCAGTCTAGGAACTGGCTTGTTTTTTCCCAAAACCTCTTCACTACACATCAAAGGGTTTGTTGATGCAGATTGGGCTGGTTGCCTAGATACCAGGATATCTATTTCTAACTTATGCTTCTTCCTTGGTGACTTGTTGATTTGTTAAAGGTCAAAGAAGAAAAATACTGTGGCTAGATCTTCTTCAGAATCCGAGTATAGAGCCTTGGCATTTGCTACATGTGAGCTTCTATGGTTGACTTATTTTCTCAAGGATCTTCAAATTTATTGTCCCAAGCTCCCTGCTTTCTATTGTGATAACCAAAGTGCAATTCATATTGCCAGCAATCTAGTGTTTCACGAGAGGACTAAACATCTAGAAATTGATTACCATTTTGTAAGGGAAAATTACATAGTGGATTCATGAAATTATTGCTCATAACAAATGAAGATTAGACAGTAGGTTTATTCACCAAATCCTTGCTTCTAGTGCATTTCTAAAGACACATTCATAAGCTGGGACTGTTGGACATTTTTTTAGCCTCCAGCTTGTAGGGGAGGGGGTGGTGGTATTAAGACTTGACCATTTTGTACAAACGATTATTCGGTTAGTGCAGTGAGTGCAGTTAGTAACAAACTATTAATACAACTGGCAATAGCTGGTAGGTGTTGCTTGAGTTAGAGTAGCTTAAGTTGCATTATTGGGCCTTCATTATAAAAGGGAACCCATAGTATTCTCTATAATGTGATCATAATTTTGACATTTAGATGGAATAAATCATTTTACACACTCTCTCAAGATTTTCTCTGTTTTTACTCTCTTCTCTATTGGTATTCGTATGAAAACTTTTAGAATTTAACTACTAATGTTTTCATTACATGAATTTATAATTAAGGATATTTTATATGATAAAGATAAGAGCAAACTATTAATTTGGTTCTTAGATTTGCTCAGCTAATATATTTTGTTTATGATAATTCAGAAAAAAAAGGTGAAAATGATTTTAAATTACACATAAAATGATGAAGATCTTTAGAATGATTCTTAAGTATTCATGGAAGCATTTTCTTGGAACAGAAGAGAGTATGTCTTTTAAAGCTTAGATGACTGAAAATGTAGAAGTTGAAGTTACTCAAAAGACTTAGAGGAAATAATGCTAGTGTAAGAGAGAAGGATCTTAAGTAATATGTCTTTAGAAATAAATCAAAAGTTGAGTTCTCATGTTTCAAATTTTCATGAGGACACAATTCAACCTGCATTTTTTTAAATATTCTATCACCTTCATAAAGAAGCTACCTATTCTATGAGTAGACAAATCAAGAAAAAGGATGGAGAAGAAGGAAAAGAAAGAAAAAGGGAAAAGGAAGATGAAAAAAAAGAAAGGAAGGATGAGGTTATGAGCCCCAAGAAACTTTTTGCCTAAAATTGAAGAATGCTGAAGTTATTGATACTTCTATTGGTCCAAAAATTAAAGAAGTTGCGAGCCCTAAGAAACTTTAGAGAAAGTTGATATTACTCAAGAAGAGTTATACCTTACTTAAAGGGTTATTCAAGAAATTGTTGAAGAAATAAGGGCTGAGCATGATCAAGAATTAAAAGAAGAAAGTTCCCCTGCAACCATTGAAGAAGTTGTTGAGAAGAGTAAGTTCTGATACCTGAACTTTTTGCAAAAGTCAAAAAGTGTCTCCAATAGCTAGTTTTTCCAAATAAAATGATTGATCAAACCTGTAATAAGTTGGAAAACCATTCAACACATGAGAACCATGAAGATCAATCTTGCTAAAATGTTGTCAAACATGCATCTTACAATCAATATTAGTGAACAATCAATATTATACCTTATTTGTTGGGTCAATTTGGATTATAGCTCACTGCTTATCCATTCCTTACATGTTTAGTAGGTAAGACCCAAATACCAAAACTTAAAAAAGTCCTTGTAAAAGGCGTATTATACCAACCTACAGAGTGTGCCTTAGTATTGGTAAGTGCAAAAACTACAAATGCTATTGTTAAAATAGTATTGCTAGTTCAACCTGTAAAGGTGAGGTTTCAAAATATTGGTTTATCTGATTAGAAAGACTAATTTGAAAGTACTCTTTGTAATTAGTTGATTATGGTGAAAAATCTCCCCTACTAGGGGGACAAGATGTAGCAAATGCAAATTCTCGTTATTGGAGATGAACGTAGACAAACTTATAGTATTCTCTTCTTCACTTTAGTATTTCTTTATGTTATAAAATCTTTGAGCATTCGTGCTGATCAAAATTTTGAACAGAACAAATATTGAAAACAAATTTTTGTAACTTGATCTTAATAGCTTGGAATTTCTCATTGATTACAAAGTCTATACACTATTCATTACCTTTGTTTACATATGAAAACATATTCTTTGCTGAACAAGAAAATATTTTAATTATCACTTGTACTAAATTGTCATTTCTTCTTTCTAATTATAATCTATCAGCTTTATAGTCATCCAAGATCAACATTAGAGAATGTAAAATGCCTGCATATTAGCCCTTGCACGAGTCCATGGGTCATTGATAAGAGTGATAGCCAACCCAATATATAGAAGGAAGCCTAATCCATAATATTGATCAACAAAAGGAATTTGTGAAGCCCAAGCGTAGTATAAGGAAACCAGCCTATTTGAATAACTGTATGTGTTAGGAAATATTGTGTGGGTGTAATCATGTGAGGCCTATGTGGCTACAATATCGTAAATGTTGGAAGTCGTTAGTATGCAATTGTAAGCTTATATGTTGCATTATGTAACTCATTGAGGCAATGAGAATAATCAACTATCTCTATTCTGTTATTCCTCTTTTTCTATATGCATTTCTCTTTCTCTATGTGAGTGTGAGTGGTTAACATTTTGGTGCTTTGGTTGAGAGATGACAAAAAAGGATTACGATAAGTTAGAGGACGCCATCAGCAAATTGGCTCAATCTCAACAATCATTGGTCGATAAGGTGAATGAACTAATTACTAGAGTAGCAAGCGTTGGAGGCACATCTTGCATCACCATCTTCAGGTAACTCTTCTAGTCGAAACTCTAATGTAATAAGTGAGCCATAAACATCATTTAAAGCTAGAGATACCTCGTTTCAATGGAATGGATGCCATCGCTTGGATAGTCAAGATCAAGCAATTTTTTGAGTACCATCAAATGCCGAAGGAGGGGAGGATCATGATGGCTTTCTTCTATTTAGATGGACCAGCACTTTCGTGGTTCTAGGTGGATGTACCGAAATGGTCAAATTCAATCATGGTGTAGCTTCCTTCAAGCCTTGGAGGTGCGATTTGCTCCATCATAGTATGAAGATCCCTGTAGGGCTAAGTATTGCAAAGAGGAATGGTAAACGAGTACCTGACTCAGTTTGAAATTCTAGCTAATAAGATTGTTGGATTACCTTCCCAATTCCTTTTGAGTTGTTTTATTTCAGGATTACGTCCCAATATTCAACGGTAGGTTATTGCCCTGCAATCGGTTTCTTTCACCTAAGCGATGGTGTTAGTCAAATTGCAGGAGGAGAAGTTGAATGATCTTCTAAAACTTATTCGGTCCAAATCTCCACAATGGCCACTTTCAATGCCGTTAGCCCCCAAACCATTATTAGTAGTGGCACCTATACCCTTACCACCACTGCTTCCCACTCCTACAACTAGATCTAATTTAAGAAGTTGACTTCTATAGAAATGGCAACACGGTGTGAAAAAGGATTATGCTATATGTAACGCTGTGATTTTCTTAATGTATAATGTAGTGGTTTGATAACTAAAAGTGAAAATTAATATGTGATTATGGTGTTTAAAACAAATAAATAAATAGAATTGTTGTTGTGTGGTGTTAGTTGTATGTTGTAAACTTGGAATCCCTATCTGAGTTTGGGAATTGAGACAAAGGTGTTTGAGCCAAATTGAGAGTGTTGTTGATATTGGTTTGGGGTTGTTGAGAGAAAAACAGTTAAGTGAGAACCGTTGTGAGTTTTGGAGAGTGAATAGACGAACCGTGAGCTTTAGTGGGCCTAAAGCCTTGTAAGGCCCAGGGAGGGTTTCAAAATATAAAGCCCCTTCCCTTCTCATTTCTCTCATTCTCCCATCCCCCTCCTTCTTTCATTCTCCGATCTCTCTCTCTCACTCTCTTCTCTTATTCTCTCATTTTTCTCCAAACCTTGCTTAGGCTCTTGAAATGTGAGACCCGAACCCAGTGAGGAATCATGTTTCTAAGTGTGGGAGGGCTGTTATATCTTCGCTTTCACAGAGTTTGGCTCAAGGTCCTGCACATATCCCGTTTTCTCTTTCCCAAGCTCGGATTCAGAAGCTTCAAGAGGTAAGGGAAGCTTACACTTGTTAGATTTGTGATGTATGAGCATGATTTTGTGTGAATCTTGCTTTGGGTTCGTTCCAGATCTGGTTATGCATCAGTTGCGGTTCGTTTTTTGACAAAAAGGGTTTTGAAAAGGGGTTTCCAAATTTGTGGATGATTTATGGGAGAAATCCGTATGTAATTGGTTAGAAATGTATTAAAGGTGTCTAGAACTACTTTGTGGTGCTTGGGATGGATTGATATGATCTAGAACTGCAGTGGGTCGTCTTCTGTACGATTGTAAAAAATCGCGATTTGGCGCCGAGCGTCAGTTTATGTCGCCAGGCGACAGTTGACAAAATGCTGTCTAAAATGCTGTCAATTAGCGACAGAATTTTAATTTAGCGACGAAAATTTTGCCTATAGTGACGGATTTTGTCATCGGGCGACAAAAAGTGACGCCGGGCGACAAAAAGTGACGCCGGGCGACATTTTCTCCGATTTTTGCTGATGCTCTCTGTGATGTTGACGCCGGGCGACAAGAGTGCAGTGTTGGGCGACAAAATTACAGATCTTCTTTGTGATGTTGGTGCTAGGTAGGTGACAGTTTAATGGCGCTGGGCAACAAAACCCCTGATTCTTCCCTATTTTTGAGATGTTTAGTGTCAATTTTGTGATACCATATATGGACCATTAAAGTTGAAATTTAAGAAACATAAAGATGGGGTTGAGTGCTATGGGTTTGATGCTTGGTATGATAATTGGGAACTTTGGAAAAATGTTAAAACTCCACATGTTGTTATAATTCTAAATTGGATTCTTGGTTTTCTTTGTTATTGTTGTGGAGTTGTGTGATAGATTTGTTGGAAAGTGGCAGTGAGTGGAGGGTTGCTTAGATAGGACCTTCACTCATGATGTATGATATTGTTCCTCATGAGGTGGGCTGCTTAGATAGGGCCTTATCTGTTGATTTGGATTGAGGCATGATATTGTCCCTTATGAGGTGGGCTGCTTAGATAGGGCCTTACCTGTTGGTTATGATTGAGGCCGATTTAGGGCCAATATGGTGTTGATGGATGTTGAGTGGTAATGTGAGGTAGCTGACAATAAACCTCTTTGCCACTAATTATATTAATATACATCTATATATGTCGTATGTTTGTTGGCTGTGGTTAAGTAGTTGGTGGTGTGTAGTACATGTATTCATGCATAGTTGGCGGCTAAGGTAGCTGACGATGGACCTCATGTCGTGGTGCGGGTAAGCACGTAAGTTGGATGGTGACCAAAGTTGGAACTCAGATGTGCCTCCAACCTAGTACTGGATAAGACGTGGGGTAGCTGACGATGGGCCTTTGGGGATGAGTGGATGGGCAACCCCGCAGGAGGCCAAGGCGATGCAGGCCTTGTGTCGCAGTAAGCTACCACCCGCATACACTCATCTTGACAAACCACTAAGCTTATCCGTAGATTAGAGTTTGGCAATCCCTGAATGGTGCTTAGATAGGCCATAGTAGGGGGTGAGACCTAGCTGATCGCCCAATATGTTGTAAATCTCTCGAGAGTCGTGTAATCATGCATTGACATAGTTGAGGTGATTGTGATGAAATGTGGAGTCCTGAGTTGAGAACCCTTCTGTATGAACATTTTGTATGTAGATATTGAGGACTCTGGATGTATGATAAGGTGCTATATACTCATAATTGAATGTTGTGAATTGTTGGTGATTACTCATGATTAAATGCCTTAAATTGTTGATGATCTCCATGATTATATGTTATTCCATTGTTGTAGTAAGCTTACCCTTGTCGTGTTTGTTGTTGTTAGTTGTTCCGTTGTTGTTGCTTGTGTTGATGTGCCTGTGATGATCACGTCCTATGGCGTGGGAGCAGACGACGAGGCTTCAGTGGACCGGCTGCTCAGAGATGATGGTGGAGTTGCTTGTGATGCAACCCCTTTTGTTTTAAAGGTGTTATTTTGTACAGTTTTCTTTTGATGGGATTGTATAGATTGACCAGCTATAAGGAGTGAGTTTTGTATCCCGTTTCCCTAACACTTGTATATTTTGATATATGTGTTGTTGGTTGGTGTTATCCCACTGTTGATATGATATGATGATGATAGATATACCGATGTGCATGTATAGTACTAGGAGAGATAGATGGATCTCTTAATCGATATGTATACTTATAGCATTATATACTGATATGCTATGCTTTTATTCACCTGATAAGGTGTGTGTGGTGTAAGTTTAGTAGGGTTGTTTAGTAGCGATAGTTGGGTCGTTACATTATAATTGTGATGAGCAGTTCTTTCCAGGACACAAATGTAAATCGACATGCTTACTGTTGATATGTGATGAAGAGGATGACTCGGTGAACCCAATCACTATTGTTTAGTTTAGGGTTGACTCATATTCAGGGAGGAGACCTAACCCAAGTGCAATGATGCCCAAATAAGCCTAAATGCCATGTTTGGTCTTGTTAGTCCAGAGACATTGAGAATAATGGGCCACACATTATTGAATTATCAAGTTTGGGTGTTAATGGACCACGCATAATTTCATTCATGTTGGGCCTACCACAAAGCCTAACATAAGCCTTGGGCATATTGGTAGGTAACGGGGTTGAGTTGAGTTGCTCCTTTAAATGTCCCAATGTGCCTTTAATTATCCAAGGCCATTGCTTCATTGTATATTTGTACGCTTTGCCTTTCAGTGGGGCTGACGTGGTCCTTGGAGTTCAATGGCTAAAACTTCTTGGGCTTATAGTTATTGATTATCAGAAATTGACCATGTGTTTTATGTGGGAAGGACAACTAATAAAGCTAAAAGGTGACATCA
Organism: Spatholobus suberectus; assembly: GCA_004329165.1. Lineage (NCBI taxonomy): Eukaryota > Viridiplantae > Streptophyta > Magnoliopsida > Fabales > Fabaceae > Spatholobus > Spatholobus suberectus. The sequence goes on along the minus strand of CM014731.1, from coordinate 54,017,518 downwards.
TGGTGCAACTAGCTTCAGTTTCGGCCCAACAATTGAAAATGATGATTTCAATTAATCAGGTAGTAGGCTTCTTTCATCTACAACTTATTTCAAATGAGCCAAATGGTTCAGATGGAACATCACCCATCAATCCCTTCCATCTAGACCTGTAGGTGCATACCTTTCTTCTTTGCTTTGCAAAACTATTCCAAACTCCAACTGCTTTACTGCCCCATGAGACATGTTGATCAGTCGATTTAGCTTATGCCTAGTGCTGCCTTTGTTAATGTGAGGCCTTATCAATATTCTCACTATCAGAAACAAGAAATTGAATCTCAACTCAATAAGATGCTTACTGCTAGTATCATACAACCAAGCCAAAGTGCTTATTCTTCTCTAGTTCTATTAGTTAAAAAGAAAGATGATACGTGGCAATTGTGTGTCGACTACATAGCGTAGAATGCCATTACTGTTAAAGATTGTTTTCCTATTCCCACGGTGGATGAGTTGTTGGATGAACTTGGTGCTACCAAGTGGTTTTCTAAACTGGATTTGTCATAGGGATACCATCAAATCTGCATGAACCCTCATGATATCCATAAGATGGCTTTCTGAACTCATAACGGTCACTTCGAGTACAAGGTGATATCCTTTGGTTTTTGTAATGCTCCTGCTATTTTTCAACTTGCCATGAATACTCTTTTTTGCCCTTACTTACACAAATTTGTTATGGTATTTTTTGATGATATCTTAGTGTTCAGTTCCATATGCATTGATCATCTAGAACATTTGGAGCTGGTATTTAACCTTTTGTTACAGGAGCAATTTTATTTGAAGGGGAGTAAATGTGCTTTTGCTCAAGAACAAATTGAGTATCTGGGTCATGTTATCACTAGTGACGGGTGGACAATATCTATTCATATCTATTGTACAATACCTTATTTGTTGGGTCAATTAGGATAATACCTCACTTCTTATCCACTCCTTGAGTGTTTAGGCAAACCCAAATACCAAGATTTTGAGAAGTCATTGTAAAAGGCGTGTTGTACCAACCTATAGAGTGTGCCTTAGTATTGGTGAGGAAGTGCAAAACCTACAAAGGTTAATGTTTAAGGAATATTGCTTGTTCAACTTGTAGAGTTTCAAAATGTTGGATTGTATGATTAGAGAGACTGATTTGAGAGTACTCTTTACAATCGGTCGATTATGGTGAAAAATCTCACCCTAGTGTGAGATAGATGTAGCCTCTCATCAAAGGCGAATCCAGAAAAAATTTTGGTGTTTTGTTCTCTTTTCTTCAATTTAGTATTTCTTCATCTCATAAAATCTATTTGAGCTTCATTGCTGATCAAAGTTCTGAACAAAACAAGTGTTAAAAACAATTTCTAGTAAGTTTGAAATTTCTCATTGATTATAAAGTCTATACATTGTTCATTACTTTGGTTAACATCTGAAAACATATTCTTTGTTGAGCTACAAAATATTTTAATTATCACTTGTACTAAACTGTCATTTCTTCTTTCTAATTATAATCTATCAACTTTGTAATCATCCAAGATCAACAATAAAAAACGTAAAAAGCCTGCACATTAGCCCTTGCACGAGTCCATGAGTCACATCATCCACGTAGGAATAAACAATTTACTTCTAAACCACAATTAAAATACAGAAATTCAATCAAAAACAAGATACAATGCACAATCGCTGACGCATAATTGACTAAGATTAAACCAAAATATGATAACTATAATAGGTGAACGAATAACATATTGTTCAAATACTGCCTGGAAGTGAGCCATCAATTTTGTAAGTTGCACACTTGCTGCTGCAATCTTACTCGATATCTCTTCTGCCTATAACCTTGATTGGTCTTTCTTATTCAGACTGCGACACAGACACTACGTGTTTCGGCTACTTTACAGTTTATTAACAAACATTACTGTCCCCAATCATATATATATACAACAAACTAGCCAATTTGCAGCGATGGTATATCTACCATCTATTTCTTCCCAAACTACATCTTCCACGAGGTCTCTGGTTCGCTCTTTCAAATGCCAAGCACCTCAGCAGGAGGCTGCAGAAGAATAAGAGAAACAGAATAGGATAACCGACATCTGTCAAATCGGTAGGAGAAATCGCAATCACCGAAACGAGATAGCTGAAGACAAACAAATAAATTGACAACAACACCATAGTGCCCACTATCCCTGCTGGAGTCATAATAAGGATGACCATAATTGATAGTGCCCACTATCCCTGCTGGAGTCATAATAAGGATGACCATAATTGATACTAGAAAGGAAAGCGCATTGAAAAACGCAACAGTTAAGAAATATAATTCAATGGGGATGAGGGTGGGTATGGGATACTATACTATCCACTCTGTCCCATACTTGCACCATATATATATATATATATATATTAAATTGTCTTCTATGTCTAGAAAGTACAAGCTATTTACTATTATTTTTTTATTATTTTTCTTTCTCCATTGATGAATCAATATAAATTTAAGTTCACCTAGTAAGTGACAAATAAGTTAAAGCTATAATGGTGGTAAGGATAAGTTTCATCATATAATTTTGAGAGACATGCTGGTAAAGAGTTCTATTAGGAGATTTTATTTGAATGGCAAGTAGCAACTAATAGGATTATTCAGATGATACTAATGAATAATAAGGACTAGTTGGATTATACTAAATGTCAAGGAAATTGGGGGAGTGCACTATATTATTTGTGTGCAACATTCTATTGTAAGGTTTCATTTTCCTTTCCTGGGTAGATTTTGATATCAATACATAATATTTTGCTTGAGTGTTGGAGCTCAAGAAGGAATTTTATGAATATTGAAATTTGTACGTTTCTTATTCACATAATAGGTACTTCATGTGCTGGTTTAACACATTTTGTTTGCTGTAGTAACCAAAAAAATAAAATCAAAAAACAACTCTAGCAACAAAAACCATTTGCTATAACAATTGAAAATGAATAGGAATGGCCTAATTTTTATTTTTATGTTGCTTCCATTGAAAATGAATATTTAATGGGTTAATAGTGGCCTAATTTTTTGTTGAAAGGACCTAAGCTATTGTGTTATGGATTTCAGGTTATGTTTGAATGATGTAAAGTTATGTTAAATTAATTAAGAATGAATTCTCAATTTAATTGTAGTAATTTTTAATTAATATATTTTTATTGATTTATTGACTTTACACTTGAGTAAAGTATGGGTGGCAAGTGCGACTATAGTATATTGGTACCCAACAGATACAAGGATGAAAATTAAAGTTGCTATCCATGTGAGTATAAGACGAATATGGGTACTTTTTTAAAATGCAAGTATGTGAACGAATACTATTGTATCGTACCTAGACCTACCCATTGTCATTCCTAATTGTGAGCAATATAATAACGTGGATGAGAAAATATCAGTTATACTTATATAATTAGTATTTTAGCATGTGTAATACACAAGATAAATATTTATTCTTACATAATTAAAATTCATAATAAATAAATATTTTTAAATATATAAATTATATTATAATTAAAATTCATAATAAATAAATATTTTTGAATATATAAATTATATTTTAGATTTATAATGTATAATTTAAATTGTGATATAATGTTACTGTTAAATAAAAATATGAATAAGCGGTTAAGAAGATCAAATATACAAATAAAGATAAAAGAATGGTAGTTTTAAATGGTTAAGAGAAACATTTTCTTGCTAGTTGGGAGTAGTGTGTGAAATATACATCTAAAGAAGAGAAGAAAGAGTTTCTTGAAAATGTTTAATTGAGAGAATGGGGAGGGTAATGTGCATTTTAATTTATACTACAAGAGTATATGAAAATAATTAGTTATTAATTAAATACAAACATTAACAAAAAAATTGAAATAAAAAGGAAATTGTCTTTCAATTAACAATAATAAGAAAAGATCAAATGTTGAGTTTAATTTATATACATCATCAATTAATGTATGTAAAGTAATTTTATTCAAACATTCAATAAGATTTGACTATTTTATTACATCATTTTATTCCCCAATATGATATAAAGACAGTAAAAAATCTAATTAAACTTTATAATTTTAAAGAATCAACCAATACAAACATTTCCCGTTGAATCATTTCATAATATATGGTATCAATCAATAAAAAATTTAATTAGAATACAATGATAGTGTATAAGTGTTTTATACTATCATTCAATCATAAGACCTTATATGATAAAATTGTTGTCTTTTGTAATAATTATTTTAAAAGTTATTGTATGATGATTTTTAATTGGTTGAGAGTGTAAAAATCTTTATACTAACAAAACAATGAATGAAAATTGAACTTGTCAATAAATATTGATGTAGCAATCAAGATAGAATTTAATTAAAATATATTGACAATGTAAGTATTTTTTGTTACACTACTATCCATTCATTGATCAACATATAATTGAAAATTATTGAATTTTGTAATTTACTTTAAAAGTCACATCAAAAATAGTTTCTAATTATTTTACAATGTAAAAGTTTTTATATTGATAGTATATCTAAATTAAACTTAATTATCAAGATATTATCCATTGAATATTTTAGAAGTTAGTTAAAAGAGTTTATTTTCGATATATTTTGAGTAGAAAAATAATGTTTTATACCATCAATTACTTAGAAATCATTCTAAATATATGACTTTTAAGGAAAAAAATTAATTAGAGTAGAATGACAACCTAAATGTTTTTTACAATATCATCCAATCATACCATGTACAATAAGATTATTGATTTTTGTAATAATTTCTTTAAAATCTATATGTTGAGTGATTTTTAATTTGTTAACAATGTAAAAATATTTACATTAATGGTGTATCAAAATTAAATTCTTAAAGTAATGATCACAAAAGTCAATAATCTTCAATTATATATCAATTCATAATTGAATCATTTGTAAGAAGCTTTTATAATAAAAAGCTTTTATATGAATATTCAAATGTTTGCACATATTACATTCTTTAATTAATAAACACCTATTAAATATAATTCAATTTGACATTTAAATTTAAACATATTAGTTTAAAATCTTTTAAATAATCTATCACCACATTAAAAACTAAATCTTTTTGATTAGTGTACCTGTAAATTATTCATATGTCATCAATCAGAAGTAACTTTCAAATATAGAAAGAATAAAGGATAACACCTAACAAGAGTGTTGGCGATATTACCTGTAAGTTACATTTGAGTACTGAAGCGTGCAAAATGGTATCACCTTTCTCATCCGGCCAGTTCAATATTCTTTTTTCTAATTCTATAGCATCTTTTTGGGAATTTCTCTTGAGCCACCCAATTAGGACTTGAAGAGACGCCAACTGTCCATGTATCACTGCAATATGCAATGCTGTCTCAGTTTTGACAGTTACATCTTCAATGGAATCTGGGCAAGTCGAGAGGAACTTGGCCAAAAGATCAACATCTCCTTTTTCACTTGCGAAATGCAAAGTGGATGGTTGTGTTGATGTCCATAAGGCGGAGGACCAGTCTCTTATGGTTGTGTTGTAGAGCAAGGTGGATGAGAGTGAATCCTTGCGGGTTTAGTTTCAAACCAAATGAAGGTTTCAACGTCATAATCTCATCAGCAAACTGGAGACGCTTACAAGTAGCATCCTCGGGAGGCTCAGTAGCTCCTCGGAGGCTCAGTAGCAATCGCGAGATGCTCAGTAGCATTCTGGGGAAGAAGCTCAAAAGATGCAACAACATGTAAAGGAGTATCAACAAATGGTATTGAATCTATGTCATCCAAAACTTTTGGATCCTTCTCAACCAACTGGTAGAGACTGTTTATGTCTCCGTCTTGAGCAGCAGCCTTCAACATCTCTTTAACGTTAGACCCAGGGACGGAGCTAGACATTAGTGACTGGTGGGGCCAATCATAAAAAATAAAGTCCATTTAATAAATATATGCATCAAATAAATAATAAATTACCTTTTGAGGGCTAGATAAAAAAATTAGAAAAAAATTTCCTTTCAAATATAATTTGATAAAGAGATACGTGTTTGAGGATATTTTTTATTAAAAATAATTAAGATTTGTAACATTTGTTAGCACGACTTATAAAAAAATTAAAAGAAACAAAACAATTGATATGTTTTTGCATGATATAAAAAATCACTAGATTTAAACCGGTGTAGTCAATTAATTTCAATGCAACAATGAAAGATAAAATTCTTAAAAATATACAGAAATAGGATGTGGGAAAAGATTGTTGAGAGAGATACGTATAAAGACATTTAAATAGATTTAATATAACTCTTGATTAAGAGCTATTTGATTGAAATATTTTTAACTAATATTATGAAATTAGTTTTTTATTGGGCATTGGATCTAATACAATGATGGTAAATTATTTGAATCACTTTTAGGTCATACACATACACATTAATAAACATGGCGAAGAGAGACTTGGAAATTGAAATAAATCATAAGCAATAAATTGTTATTTTGTAATAGTTGAGTAAGAAAAATAAAAATAAAGCAGAGAATAATACTTCCTAAATCACTAGTCCCTTAATTCTATTTATGGCATCAATAGAGAAGAAAACAATTGAGATTTGAAGTTCCTGAGCTGCAGCTCCCTGTGTGCAATCTTTAAATAAATGCCAAAGGATAGAATCGGATTTGCGCTTCTTCTCACCTTTGGTGTGGCGACTCTTAAGTTACCCCCCCAACATATACACGTACCTCCGTCCCTGCTCCGACCTAACTTCACTTGTCATGTTCATGTTTGAAGTTATAATTCTTTGGATGAAGCTGGAAAAGTGTGTATAAGGTATGTTTCCTGTTATTATCCACATATTTATTTGTTATATTTTAAAAAGTTTATGAGGATAGTTTATTCTACTATAAATACTGTGTATTCCATGTAGTCTAATTCACGTTCAAGATGAAAGAAAACCCATGTGGAATAATATGATATTTAGAGTAATGATATTCTCACTTAATAAATTTATCGTGACACTTTTTTTTCCTTTCATATTTTGTCTCTAGCAATGACAATGGGTAGGATCTGGGTAAGGTACTATAGTACCAGTCTCCATACCGACATTTTAAAAAAATACCCGTACTTGCCCCCATACCCGTACCTCTTTAAGATTAGCCAAAAAATAAGACATTGACTCTAATTATCTTGTAATTATATTGCTTATAATAAATAGTTACAAATTATGGAAAATTAGTATATGGACACCCAAAGTTGCACACAAGCACAATCAAAGTTGAAACTTGTATATACCACAAATATAGCAAATAATATAATGGTTCCAAACAATGTATTAAGCATAAATAATTAAATTATTAGCACATAATCAATCCATGTCTTCAATAATCAATATTATGTTTTAGTAATTAAATTAATAATTAATAAAGTACACACACACACACAAATAAGATATTTTAATTAAATTATTATATATATAATAAGTGCAAGTATGAAGTGGGATAGGTACTATAGTACCTATACCCGCACCTATTCAGATTAAAATTTGCGAGTAAATACTCGTCCCTAGACTCATCTCCTATAAATGGGTATTTACCCTATCCATTTGCGAATATTTTTGCGGGTGCCCATAAGTCCAGGTACACTTTCCCATCCCTATTTGTCTCATTTTTCTCTCTTCTCTTTCTATTTTTGTAAAAATTGCTGTGAGAATTTTAAGTAAAAATAAGATTACTTAATTATTTGTAGGTTTATACCAAGGTCGGCCCTGAGCCTAGATTGGAGGAGCGACGGCCTGGGCCAGTGCTAGAAGGGGACCAAAATATAAATTATATGGAAAAAAAAAAGTCTATATAGTTGTACAGTAATTTTTTCTATATTATTTTATGTTGTTTTGATAAATTGATTGAAATTATTATCTCATTTCATGTCTCTTTTTATTCAAATTAAAGTGTGACATGTGATTAGAAAGTATGGCTTTATTGGTTGTTAGTTTTTTTTTCTCTTGATGTATTAAATTCATAAATCCATGTTAAATGAATTTTCAGCTTAATGTGACATATCAACATATGTAATGAACCCATGATAACAGATATGAAGTGCTTGCTTTTTTAACAAGATAAGAAACACAAACCAAAACTCAAATTATAAAGAAATTAAAATTTAAAGTTAGTATACCAATAAGGAATAAAAATATATGTAAGGTTTAATCTAAAATGATGATATTTTGTCACAATAGAGATAGAGCTAAAGCATTTTTTTTAGGAGGCCAAATACAAAAATTAAATTAAATTATAATTTTAAAATTAATATATTAAATTTAACTAACAACTAAAAAATTCATAATAGTTAACACATACCATAAAAACCAAAATTATATAACCAAAATTATATAAATTAAACTAAAGATGCAAGATTATAACGTTATAGTGGGGAACAGAGATTTAGTTTTTAAATTCATAGTAGCAATTAATGATAGAAAATCTTTATTATATTTATATATCATGTTTAATGTTTTTAAAAAGCATAATTGACCCTCAAATTTTGTCAAAGCAAAATTTTATTTTTAACCTAATAATAAAAGGAATAATACATTCTCTGCTTCAAACAATCAAATAATATTTTTTTAATTTACTTTTTTTATCAAAAACATTTAGAAAAAAATAGAGAAGCCTTAAAAAATTATTGAAAATGATGGTTGTATACTTTTTGAGAGACGTATCCATCTTGAGTGGCAAAAGAGGTAGGAAGATGAGAGAGACAAAACGTGAGATATATAATAGAAGATGCAATGAGAAAGAAAGAGATAAATAGAAAGGAAAAGAAAATTGGAGGAGTTATAAGAAATAAAATTGTATAAACTGATTATTGAAAAATTATACATACATGTTGTGTGTATATGATTTTTTTTTCTTTTAGGGGTGACCTTACATATAGATATTTTTGTGTGTGTAATTTTTTTTTTCTCTAAAGGGGAGCATAAGTTAAATGATAAACAATAACATAGGAATAAATTGAATGAAAAATATAATACTTCTTTTTAAAATTTGTTAAAACTATATTATTTGCTTAATCTAATAAAATATATCATTTTTAATAAAATTACATATTTATTTTTTATGCAATATATATTTACTTTTTTGAATACTTGTATATAAGAGACCTTGTCTATTATTTCGTCCTAAACCCATTAAATGTCGTAACCAGCCCTAGTTTATACGAAGAGTGTATCATAATTATTATTGTAAAACAACACAAATTAGTTGTTTCCAGCTTCTTCTAAGAGGTTCCAATAGTAGTTGACTAATATGATGAGCAGCATTCTGATACACTAATTCATCAAGAAAGCTTCTACTATAAACGAATTAGTTTGTCAGCTAATTAAACTAAAATATGCGAGTTCAAGAAAGGTGTGAAATGAAAAAAAACCAACTTACTATTAACGCTCCGAAATAGTTGGATTAATTCTGCCAGTCACAACCACACATGCACAGGGAGGGAATGGCTTTGATGTTAGAGGTTCTCTTTTATTCTTCTTTTATTTCCTGCTACAAGGAAGTCAGATCCACACATACTTATATAGCTAGAGCACCGTCAGTGCCGTCATGAATGGTCCCTTATAATAGCTATTTAAATGCTGGGGCCTGGATAATAGTCTTAATTTAAAGAGATGTGATACATGTACAATAATTTATGTAACAATTTGTACAATAATATTTTTTGTATTTATTTTTCTCCATCATTATGGGATGTAATAAATAATATGCAGGAAAAAGATAGATACAAATTATTGTTGTACAGCCTGTTATATGAGTTATAGTATAAATAACATTTCTCTAATTTAAATGAACGCGGTATAGTTACAAGTGTCTGTCATTTAATACTTCTAAAAATTTATTTATATTATTAATAAATATTTGTTATTAAATTAAATTATTTTGCAAGCAATACTGTCCGAAGCTGCTGCAATGAGTCCTGATTTGAATTTTCAGATTAGCTTAGATGAGGTCTTATTTTCGGCATGCATTCCTTTCAATGAATGAATAGTTGAGGAATGTTAGCAACACTCTTTCATATATTTTCTTTGTAACATTCTTTTTATTATTGACTAAAATTTATTAAAAACTACAAATTTTAGTAGATCTTATTTTAAATTAGAAGAGAAACTCATTAAATGAAAAGTAAAACTCACCAAAATTTGTGATTTCAAATAAATTAATTTTAATTAATACTAAAGAAAATATTAAAAAAAAATATTTAAGAAAATATTGCTAGCATTCCACATGAATCGTTTTGTCTGGAGGATCCCACGAAATGTATTAAGATTTGTGTAAGGGAAGTGCCATCATGATGTCAGCAACTTATGTATTGCTGACTTGACTTGGCGTCAATTTGGACATTTGTGCATGTGTTGGGTGATAGTTACTATTTTTCTATTAATCTTAGTGTCAATTTTGAGGAGAGGAGTGTTAGTATACACTCCTCCAAATATACTCTTTTTCATTAATTAAAAATTATAAAATTATAAGAGAAATTTATTAATAGGATGTGAGAATTATAAAATATTGTAATTTTTAATAAATTTTATCTAATAATGAGCATGCATGTTGAAAGAGAAATGCTAACAATACTCTCTTTGTAGCACTTTCTTTACTATTGTCTAGAATTGATTGAAAATAATTTTTGGTGGGTTTCACTTCTCCTATAACGAGTCTCTATCTTAATTTAGAAGTGAAACTTACTAAAATTTAAAATTTTCAAAAAATTTTAACTAATAATAAAGAGATTATTAAAAAAAAATATTACTAGCATTCCTCATGTTAAAAAGAGTGTGTCAAAAAATATGCTCTTAACATTTTTTACAATTCCTCTGCTTGGTATTCTTAGCGGGTATTAGCTTGTCTCATATGGTAAGGATCATGTTTAGGTGGTTCTTTATTTTATTGATGCAGAGCTTTTGACTTACTGTTATATTTTCGTAGGTGATATTTTATGTCTCGATTATTTTCATGAATAGAGGTTAATTGTAATATTTTATTATGTACTTTTTCTTGATAAGCAGAAAAAAAAAGTCCGTTAAATATTATGTACTGGAGTCTTGAATTAGAAATTTCTTGTACTCAATTTAAGCATTTTTCTTATTAATAAAATTTTTAGCTTATTTTTAAAAAAATATACATTAGGTTTTAAGTATAATTTTATTAACTTTCTGGATCTTTTGTCTCTTTAAAATAAATTTATCAACATAATAAAGACTATCAATTTTAATTTTATATCAAAATTATTTTTGTATTTATTTTAATGGTTCTATCCTTTGATGATTGTATTGATTTCTTTTTTAATTATTTATTATTAGTTTTTAACTTTCTATTTCCTAATTATTTTTTTCTTTTTCTCTTGCCTCTCTGACTACCCTTTTAGACTTTTCTATTCTTTTTTATGTTTATTATTTTTTATACATATTACAGAGTTAATTTAAATCATTTTCAGAATATGAAATAATTTTTTATTTTTTTATTTGAGTCTCAGAAAGTTAAACGTTGGACTAAGATGGTCTGAAAAAATACTATATTAATTTTGAAATTTTTAATATTTTAAGAGATTAGCATTGTAATGACAATAGTCTGGAGTTATTTTTGAAATTAAAAATATTAAAAGAAATCTTAGTAAAAATAATTAACATTCCATTAAAAGTATTAAAAATACATATTAAAGAGTGGATTTCTTATCAAATGCATATTACCTATAAAACATTATTCACAATCTATAATAGTCGTTATTGTCAAATAAAATATTTTAAATTAAAATTAGTTAAATCTTATTTAAATTTGATTATATTACAAGATTAAATTAATTATAATAAAGTATAATATCTATTAAGAGTGGAATATTATTACTTGATTGTAGTACATTATTGCTATCCCTAAACTACACTAGGTAGGAGTCTCGAACACTAAACGTAAACTTCCAACACAGGTTGTGGAATTCCAACACAGTTGTGGAACTTTCATGTAAGCTTCATGTCTAGTACTTTTAACTCATATCATCGAAATCAAAATATTTTTCATTTCATATTTACTGTCTTTTTAATTATTTTAAACAGTTATATTTAATTTTCACACCATCTAGAAAAATCCAAACATTCTTAACTTCTCCTTTATTAATTATCGTAACTTCTCTTTTATTATATATTTATATTTCTATTTAATGTTCGCCCGTATTTCAAACAGGATTATTTTGAAGAAAAATACATGTAAGAAAAAAAAATTGCCTAAAATCTCATAATCCCTAGACACGTCGTTCTTTGAATGTTCCATAGATGTTACTTAAATTTATGAAAGAAGCTATATGATGAATGATACTTTGCTAAATCAGGTACGAAAGAGGTAAGAATGAGAAATCATACTAATTACTAGGGGTCACGTCAGTATATGTAAATTTCTAACACAAGTTGCGGAACTCTTATGTAAGCTTCTTATCTTGTACTTTTAAGTCGAATCAACAAACCTAAATAATTTTAATTTCATATTTACTATCTTTTTAATTCTTTTCAACAAGATTATGGATTAGTTTGTTGCAGATTAAACTTAAAATTAAAAGTATTTACCCAAGTAAAACTATTTATTTGAGGTTGTTTAACTTATCCTAAATAAAAACAGGATTAAACAATCGCATCAAAAATGATTGGTGCAATTTTCTACGTTATACCAACTATTTTTAAATATATAGAGAATTCCATCAATAATCTTTAATGGGGTTATTTAACCCTATTTTTACTTGGGATAAGCTAGACAACCCTAAATTAAAATTGATAGTGTCATCAACAAATCTAAATAATTTTAATTCTTTTTAATTATGGTATCGACGAAATCTAAATTCTATTTTAATTTCAAATTTATTGACTTTTTAATTCTTTTCGATATGATTATATTTTCACTCCTTTTAGAAAATTTCATTCTTAACTTCTCCTTTATTATCTTAATTTGACAAATTATCTTCGAAACATGTTGGTAACCAAAAAAAAAAAAATCTATATTTACCTGTGATCTCATAATCCGTAGGCACGCCCTTTCAGAATGTTCCATAGATGTAAATTAAATTTATGAAAGAAGCTATATGGTAAAGGATATTTTGCTAAATCACATACCAATGAGGTAACCATGAGAAATCACATTAATTATTAGGGGTCTATGTTAGTAAATGTAAATTTCCAACACAAGTTGAACTTTCCCGTAAATTTTTCTGTCTTTCTTCTTGTCAACACCTTTGTAATATGTTTTGTAGACAACCCAAATAAATTCTCTCGATTACACAACACAGCCACTGGTCACTCCTACCATGTCAAAATGAAAAAAAAAAAAAAAACCTGCTCCTGGAAAATGGAAGTATATAATACAGATGTATTAGCAGTCTGAACTATAAAGCACAAATCAATTGAAGATCTCATCCTCAGACTGGCTCACTTTTTCATCATCAGTCGTTATATCGTCTGCTTTTCCTAGTCCAAATAGCATATCTTGTCATTCATATCATCTTTTATATATGTCTCAACCATGATCATGCACGTTGTGTCATCTGGTTGAGATCGATTGGCTATCTTTCATAAGCTTGAAAACTCTCCATTTCCATCATCCTCTGCCTATGCACATGTATCTGCATCTTCCATGAATATGATTTTCCACTTGTAAATGACCTTCAATGCATTTCCACCCTTCACTTTTGCTTAACAATTGAAACAAATAAAATTGTCAATGATCGTCATATCAGACCATAGATACGATATATTCAACATGTTAAAACAAATAAAGTATATAAATATATTTTTCAAAATTTGCTCAATAAGTATCCTTGCCACAAGAAAGCACAATATTAGAAGATATAGTCATGTATATTTTATGGAATTACTGTTGTAGTGTCTGTTTACCCCGTAGTTTTGTAGTTTAGCTTGGCCTCCCACTCATCAGAAAAAAAAGAAAAAAGTATTCTATTTTGAAATATCACAATTTTTTGTGCAAACAAGAAAAATAAAAATAAAAAAGTAGTCTAATTAGGTGTTACAATATAATGAAAAAAAATGAAAATCTACGGTCAAAATTTCTTTGAGAAAAAAAAGAAGAAAAAAGAAGGTTAGTTCAATTAGAATAAGCAAAGGTAAAAAAAAAAAGGCAAAAGTCCAGGGCCTTTCCTATGTTACAAATTTTGCAGTGATTAATGTTGTAGCAACTAATTAAGATTAATTTTTATTTGCAAACTTATAAAGAGAAATTTTTTTTAATATGATATAAATAAAAGAGAAATATATTGAAAAGATAATAAAAAATATTAATAAATAATTATATGACTTAGTACCAAAATTTTTATCGTATGTTCATTCTAAATGATCAAGTTTCTTAAAAAATAAAATTCTTATTATAAACCAATGAAAAATAATAAAAAATGACTTTTTTTATGAAACAGCCATGCAATGCACGAGTTTAAGTGGGTGTTTAATTCAGCATCAATTACGCGTCAATTTTTTACGTTTGTGTAGAAGCTTCTTTACGCAGCTTCTCATTTGTTACGTTTCTGATCCATCTTTGGAGAGTTTGATCCTAAACCAAACACACTGATCTAGTTTGTATTAATTCTTACAGTTACAACCAGAATGCACGATAGTTATAATTTTTTTTGTAATTTTTTTGTAGTTTCTACCATTTTTTTTTCAAAGAGATTAACTCAAAATAAATAAAATATTATAAAGACTAAACAAAAAAATGAATATATTACAAAAATTAAAAAAATAACAAGGATCAAAATATAAAAATAAATTTTATAAGAACTATTTAAAAAATAATTTTATAAAAATAACATATATATATATATATATATAAAACAACACCATATTTAAACCTTGAGTAAATAGTTACTTTAGTTCTTAAAATTAAAAGACACTGTCACATTAGTTATTGAGTTGAAAGAAATTAAAAAAGAATTCCTAAAAGTATAAATTGACAATCACATTAGTCTAAATTTTTTTAAAAAAGTATGACTTAAGTAATAGTATTAACATATATTTAAAGACTAGAATGCCAATAAGTAGTTAAATTTAAAAATTTATTTGACATACCAAAAACTTATTTTACATTTTCTTAATTTTAAGAATTAATGTAAGAGCACCCCCCCCCTCACCGTGGGAAACTGAAACGAAAACGGTTGTTTACTCTTAAAACTTTTTTTTATTTCCAGATACAAGGAAGTCAGATCCATACATATACACTTATCCAGCTGGAGCACTGTCAGTGTGTTGTCATGAATGGTCTCTTTTAATAGCTATTTAAATGCAGGCCTAGGAAATCAATGTCCACATATTACTTATTCCCTTCGTTTCATTTTATATGATGTTTAGGACTTGCTTGGTTGTTAGGATATGATAGGATAACTATCCTATTTTGTTATAATTTGTGGTTTGTTACGCTAGTAGAATATGATAATGCTATCTTATTTCTTATCTTATCTTGTTACTTTAGTGTATTTTTTATCCTAAAAAAGAGCTGGGTTAGAAAACAATAAGATAGGATAAACTCTCTTTATATATATATCATAAATATAATATACAGTAATATATATTAATTTATTTATAATAATAATAATTTTGACAAGTAAATTTAAAGTATATTATTAATTAAAATATTAAAAATTAAATAGTTACTATTCAAATTTTTTTAAAATAAAATTATTTGAATAATAATTATAATTTTAAAAATCTTATATAATTTTTTTATAATTTTAAAAAAGTAACTAAATAAATAAAAAATAATATTGTATAGTCTAGTTAAAATTGTAATTTTTTTGTAAAAAATAAAAAATTAAATTAAAAGTTACTTTTAGAAAATTATATGTAATTTTATGAAGCAATAATTTTGTCATTTGAACCAAATTTATATTTTATCTTATCGTTATCTTGTTTGTTATTTGGTGTGCACCAAATATTAAATAAGATTATAGCTTATCCTGCTCTTATCTTACCTTGCTTTCATATCCTATCATATCTTATCTTATCCTAACCACCAAACAAGTCCTTAAGGTCTTGCACAAGCATTAAAAAATTTAATTAATATTTTAAATTTCATAAAAATTGTATGTAATTCTTAATATATCCTTTATCTCTCTAATTAATTAGATTTTTTTCTTATTACTGTACAGTAATAACTACACCTACTCAGTGTAATAATGATTAAGGATATAATAGAAAAAAATATTTAATGTTTCATTGGTATTATAAAATAACAGTTAATTTGGGACAAATTTTTTTTTACTAAAACGTAATATAAAATGAAACGGAAGAAGTATTCAGCAAAACCATCGTCAATGTCCACATACAAAGCATCCACATTCCGACATGAGTGGTCTCTAAAATGACTGTCTTAAATGAGTGGTCATGCACGGCAACTCGATTCGTTTGTTTGTTTTGGCAAGTTCTGCAGATACCTTTGTTATATTTTTATCCTCTTTAAATTGAATATTCTGAGGGAGACTAATTAAGGCTGAAAACTGTAATTCTTGGAATTGGTTAATAACAAATTGCAGAGATTTCAAGTATTCGTATGCCCGTTGGTTTTACAATCCTCCAGCGTGTCTAGATATATTCCATATGGCAGCGGCACACAGGCAACTTACTAGCATTTAGTGGTGGGTATTACAAATCCCAGCTCTGTTAAGTATTACAAATCCCAGCTACGGAGGAGGTTTTGTGTTACAAACTCAACTAGGTCTGAGGCTCCGCTGTTTGGTCTCGTACAGTGACGGGGTCTAACGTGGGAAAGCAGGGAATATCTCCCACGGTAGGAGAGATTTAGAGACCATCGGATAAATTCATTTAAAAATCAACGAACAGGATGTCTTTTATATAACCGGTTGAGAAAGTAATATGCTTTTGGTTTTTTTTTTAAAAAAATAATCAACGTGTAGTTTTAAAAATACGTGAACAGTTTTGTCCTCTTCCTTCCCACAGTGAGACTTGACCTTCCTACAGCGAGATCCGACCCGGTGAGATTCAATTTTCCCATTTTCGTTGGAGGAATCGTTGATCTGTTCTCCTCTGTATCTTGCGACAGGGTGACCCGAACCTAGCATCCGACACGACAGCCTCTCCACTTCCCCTAATCCAGCGTTGCGGTTGACCGGAGGCAGCATTGCGCTCCCCTTTTTGATAGCTAGCGGTTGGTTCACCTTTTTGTGGGTAAGGACACAACAGCATGTGGTGGGGGCTTAGTCTTTCTGTTGATGTATTCCACAAAGGGATTTCGTTGAATCTATATTGCGAAGTGATTCTATAATTTGTGTGGTGTGATCTAAACCTTCCCTATCTCTTTAAGCCGTTTCCATGGGATCCAATTTCTTTGTTGCTCTTCCTTGCTACGTCCGTCAGAACAGCTAAAAGGTAGCATTTGCAAACTCTTCCTAACACAAGTTCATGTTTCTCACTAAAAAAATCCGTTAATCAGCCTTTTCCTTTTTTTAGTTGTAGGAGTTTGTTTAATAATATGGGCATAGTTTTTTTGTTTAATCAAAAACTGTTGCACTGGCGTGGAGGTGATCAGATTAATTGTCCTCAGCAAATAAATTCTTTTAGAGAGTACTCCAATTTACTGAAATCATGTGTTTGATTGTGCTACAATGAGTTTATTATGAGATCTTAAATCTTAAATGGCCTGTCTCTAGTTCAGTTACAAATCTTTTGTCTGCATTGTGTGACATTACAGGCAAGCACGTGGTAGGAAGATTTTGATTCAGAACTATCCTCTGCACGACGGTGTTGAATAGTACACTGTTAGAAGATACTCTGTTTTATTGCATCGGCATGTAGTGGTCATTGAATGCGCTCACATATATTCAAGGAAGACATTTCCTGCACATCCCTGAGAGGAGAGGGCCATGCAATCCTATTTTGTGAAATCTTGTTGCATTCCTCAACTATACAATCCGTTTTGTGTTTGATTTGCACGTTGCATCACAAATACAAAGATATTTTACCTTGCTTGGTATAGGAGACAAGAATGACATGAATCATATTGACGTATTTTATTTGAAGCCTTAAGCTCTGTCTTGGGAGTTATACCGAATATGATTAATAGTTGTGAGAAGTAATGCTCCACGCACAGTATATTTATGTAATGCTCATTGGTAAATATTTTGAACTTTATGTACCAAAAAATATTTTGAAATTTACAGACATAACATGACAGCTATTACCAGCACGCTGCAAATGTATAAAAAATGGCGTGCAAGTAGATATTATATCTAAAATCAATATCCATAGAAATTCAACAGACCTAGCATCGTGTTCTAGGTCACCCAAACCAAAATTTGTCACACCATATAAGTTAACACTATTAGTGATATGAGCTGACGCATGTATATCTTGCAACTGCAAATAGTGTTCTACTGAAGGACACGCACTATACATCAAGATATTGTAATTTGTCCTCGTATTTTAACAGAAAGGGGAGGAAGATTAGTTTTCATCAAGATCACTGAAGTCAGGTTCCGGGGGCTTTTGGAGTCTGATCATGTCCCTGGAACTTGAACCATGAAGCCTATGAGCACGAAGTGCATTAGCAGCAAAGCGAGAAGTGTAGATGGTGGTACCAAGTCCAAGGCTAGAAGAAAAATAAGTCCCAGTACGCTCGACCAATGCCCTTGCTGAATCATCACCTTTTTCATAATCAGAATCACATAATTCTTCTTCCTCCTGCGTTGTTCTGCAATCTTTCTCCTGCAATGACGCCTCCATGCAGCTTGAAAGTAGATAATAGAAACAGGTACGCTGAACCTGTCTACTGTGAATGTACCTAAACTGGGAAGCAACAAACTTCAACTCCTCTGCTCCCAAAGCAAATGCCTCCTCTGCTGAGCCTGTCCTCGTTGATGATGGCAAGTTAGCAGCAGATGTGGGGTCCAATGCCAGTGTTAGTAGCTCTTCTCCACAAAAGTCAGCTTCCGTCAGAAGACCTTTGTTGAAAAAGCCACTTCTTCCACCATCTGTAGTAAGTAGTAACACGCTCTAGACGCCCACGTATGATGAAGAGCATCTCATTTACTGGATCCCCTTCCTTGACTATGCAAGTGCCCTTTGTATATAAACTAGGCTTCAATCGCTCACATAGAGCATCCAGTAAGCGTTCATCCATGTTGGCAAAGAGAGGAACCTGAATGAATATATGTCGTCATATACACAAGATTAATGAGAAAATGAAGACTTGCAAGTGGCAGTGACACTCATGCGTATAGTATCTCATAAAGCACATGGTGGTATACTCAGTACTCACTCACCCTTCTGACTAAAGTCAAACAAAGATGTCGTTTGATATCTCTCCTGAGATCTTTTGGAAGACTCTGAACTAAGTTCTCTTCATCTACTCCACGGGTGTTCAGCCATTTTGTATTGGTCATAGCGTCTCACTCTTTCCCTTAACTCTTGAGGAAACAAGCGATGATGCATCCACTGCTCAGAGTCACGTCTTTTGATCCTCATTTCCTCAAGACAAACTGACATTGATTGAAGGTAGGTCTGTCCAGTTGCAAGATAACAGAAAGATTAGAACTATTGTACAAATTCGTTAAAAGTACTTTCCTTTTAGTGACAGGAAACTTGTAATGTTTATATCTTGTTAAAGCATGGTGATAGTTTGACATTGACCCATCCCTTAAACATGTCAACGCTCACATGCTAAGTGAACCAGCCCATAAACTACAACTCAGGTCATTTCAAATAGAAGAGGAGCAAAGAAAGATGTTGGTGGTAATTGTGTTGAAGTTAAAAAAAAAAAAAAAAAAGCAGTGATGTAAAACAACATTAAAAAATCTTGTAAGTCTTTGGCAGCTGGAAGTTTTTTTCATGAGTACAGAAAACACTGGAACGTGATTCAATTCAATAATATATATAACCATCTCTTTTTCCAAACATATTGTTTAAGAGTATATACAAATGTCTTATTATAATGACTCTCCCAAGTCCCAAACTAGTTGATTGATTTGAGTTGGAATAGTGCCTCACTCTCTTGGCACGCACGCAGGTACGGTCTTAAAAAAGTTTAGCCAAAATACGAGAACAATTGCAAGTAGCAACTAATTGCTCATAAAAATAAGAGAAACTCATCACAAATAAGAGAAACTACCAAGTGGCCCATTGCAAGATCAAAAGAGAATCCCAAATGATCAAACACGGCGTCAATAATCAAGACGTAAACCATTGAAATTACCCAAACAAAGCATTACGACAAAGTTGAAAATCGCAAAATGGAATTCTTTACATCCAAGGCAACAAATTTCAGGGGCAAAATAGAAAACCGAATAAATAAATATGGATTCAAACACCTATCAACTAATAAACAAATTAAAGACAGAGAGACACCTTGTGGATTCAATGTACGCCGCTCTTCTTCTAACCCAATAGCAACGTGACGAATACGGAGCGATAGCAATAATCAAAAACTAAATAAAAAAGAAATAAAAAGATATTCATCATTTTAGACTGAAATCAAAATCTAAAAGGAATTAGTGATAGTCGAAACCTAAATGAAAAAGGAAAAACCAAAATTGACGGAAGAGTCGGTCCTGAAGATGACGGAGGAGAGTGGGGTCGTTGAGGAAGAGTCGCTTCAGTTCCAGAGGCAGATTTCCACAAGGGAGGGTTTGGGCGACGAGACGTACCACCCAACCCTGTGCATGAGTCACTACAAGAAACGTGCCAATTAGTAGAGGTTTTTTATTACGTTTAGTAGAGGTTTTTGACCTCCGCAAATTAAATTGCGGAGGTTTTTAAAAACCTCTGCAGTAATATTTGTCACAAGCAATTCACAGCATTTTTTAAGAATCTCTGGTATTTGACTTGTATTGTGGAAGTTTTGTTACGAAGGTTTTAAGCCTACCCTATTGGTGGAGGTTTTCTAGTGGAGGTTTTTAACCTACACTAATAATAGAGGTTTTTCAATGGAGATTTTAAACCCACTAACAGTGAAAGTTTTTAATGGAGGTTTTAAACCTACATTGATAGTTGAAGTTTTTTTGTGAAGTTTCTAAACCTCTATAATTTCAGGTTGTTTTGGACAAGTTTTAAACCCCTAATTTAATAGTTTAGGAGGTTGAAAATCTCTTCTATATAAAACAATTTTTATCTCACTTGTATACTCATTTTAATTTGATAATTTACATGTACTACAAATTTTCCATTTGGGGGTGCAATAGCTATAGACATTTTAATAAAAAATACTCATATCATGAATGAAGAAGTTTCATTGTCATTAACCAAAACAATGTAACATGGTTCAAAGATTTATAATTCAAACATCTATTGTAAATCCAAATACAACTTAAAATTCAGAACAATGTAAAAGTGGTATCATACTAAACTCAAAATCAAAATACATAACAAGCAAACTAAGGATTGCTAGCAGCAAATGATCCTCTTCCATCCAAAGGTGTATTAGGAACACTTGAAGCATCATTTGGCTGAAATAAAAAAATAAAAACACTTAGTTAGAATAATCAAAAGTACAAACATTGGAGTAATTAAGAGCAGAAAAGTCGTTCAAAGGTGAGGGTCTTCATCAAATAGTTTTAATCTACATGAAGGAAATAAATTTAAAAATAAAAATAAAAATAAAAACAAAGAAAGGATTATGCTACATTAAATAGTAAAAGAAAATTAGATGGGTAAAAGAACACAGTTCCACCAGCAAGACTTGATCAAGTGACACCAAGTTCCTTTTAGGACACACTAGGCTACTACTAATTAATCATTCATCACAAGTGCTGAATGATGATATAATAACATTGTCAAAGAGAGGAGGAAGACCAAGAAGCAATTTCAATAGTCAAGATAAACAACAAATATATGTAAACAGGATATGAAATAACAATTTGAGGTCTACACACAAGAATTCCCACCAACATTTACTCTATTTTCTATATAGAAGTCTGAAGAGAAAGGGCTAAGTAGAAAAATTGACTTAAGAAAAATTCAACACTAAAAATGAGAAGAAATACTGTTTGTTTAATGTAAGTATATAACTAAAATTAAATTTGAGTGAGAAGGTACAGAATATATTTAGCATATGAAACATTTCCAAACAAAAGTGCAGTATTAAAATTCAGCAAATTGTTAAACCTTTCAAGATACTTTCAGCACTTTAAACCTTTCCAAACATAAGTGCAGTACTTAATTATAGCAAATAAGTAAACCTTACCTTTTCAAACCTTACTTAATTCCAGTGGCTGCATTTGATCTATCACAAGCGGCAGAAAATAACATTGACTTTATAAAAAAAAATGAATATATATGAATGAATGCAAAGAAATACAATGCTTTGAAAAATAAATTATGCATTGGCTTAAAAAATAATCCATTTAGAATCAAATTCAAATATAATGTAGCAGCTTTTAACCCTTATAAATTATATCCCTCATGTTGGTCACTTTCGGAAAGAATAGTTCCCTCCGTGTCGATTATACTATTATTATCATAATACTATGTTATATTATTAGTTAAATATTATTATTATTATTGTTACATACCAATGCAACAATGTATAGGAAGTTCATTTAAGCTACAATGTTGTAAGTAAGAACCTCAAGCCTCGTTAAGCTTCCCGAGAAACAAGTGTTAGCTAAATTAATTTCTTAGTGAGGAATAAATTGGTGAGCATACATGGGGGGCAGTGAATATAAAGCTACCTTCTTTTTGATGTGCATGATATGAGATGAACTTAGTAGAGTCAACTAATTAATTTCAGCATATAAGAATATTATTCTGTTCCTAATTATCCGTGCACTACAGACGAACAAGGTAAAGGAGAGAAAAAAATAAAACAAAAAAAAAAGTGTTTCTCTATTGTGGCAAGAGAAAGACATGAAAGTAGAGAGAATTTCTAATAAACAGAGAATTGATGGATTGACGAAAGTACTATTGGTTACAAGGATTTTTGAAAAAAAAATGCTTTGTGGACAGAACAATATGCTCTCCTTTTTGTGTCATCTTTTTCCTCTCTTTATTTTTTATTACTGTTATATGTTATCATTATCTTATCTAAGACTTGCCTTTCAATACTTCCTGCATTTTTTTACAATTCAATTTAAAGGCAAATTTGTCTCGACTCGAACAGATTAGTTATGATGGAGGAAGCCAATCACATTTTTTTGCACAAGGATATTATATTTTCCACCATTAAGTTATTAGGCCACTTAATTATTGGATGACTTAATTATTGGATGACAAAGAAACATCTAAGTGTGAATGAAATCAATTAAAGAGAAATATAAAGTTTGGTTAAAATGAAAAATCTTGTTTTAGAGAGAGTGGTGTGGGGTGATGTGAGAAGTGACAAGAGTGATTATGCAGTGTGTGCTTTTGTGTGATAGGTGAGGTGCGTCCTCTATGTGTGGAGAGGTGCTAAGCTGTGAGGATTGAATTCGTGGGTAAATGTGACTGCTTTTGCCAATTTAGTGTTAAAGTGTGTGTAGTGTCTATTGTGAGAACAAGTGTTCGTGTGTAGTGAGAAACAAATTGACGAATCCGTGTCTTGTTATAAGGAACGTGTTTGGGGAGTTAAGAGTGAGAGAGAAAAATCCTGACTCGGTGTGATAAGTGATGATAAGCAAAATCCTGACTTTTATGAAAATACTAGTTGAAGACCAAATAATAGCATGAAAAACACAAGGGAGTGGAAGTCCTTGTATTGAAGAAGCATTAAGCAAGGAGGAGAAACTAAAATAACATTCCACCATCCAGAATTTGTCTACCACCCCACCCACATGACAAAGCCAAGATAACAGTAAAGAATGCTAGAAATACCCATAACAACATAAGGCAAAAGCAGAGTATATTACATTGTATCAGCTTTCCTAAGTATATCTATGTACCAAATCGAATTATAACACCCAACAATGTAAAGTATATCTATGTACCAAATTCGATTAAGGATTATATCACCCAAAAATTATAATACCCAATTTAAGGCAAGCAAAATGTATATTAATCAATAAAAGAACAAAAAGCCTAAACCTATACATTCAAAATAGCATATCGCAATAAAAAGAAACAGAGATAACAATCTGGCATATAGTAGTAACCAGTAAGAAGGCCTTAATGAAATAGCCAATTGTCATAAGGGGGCCTTAATGAAACGTGACCAAAGATAACAGTCTAAAGAGACCAGATTAATATTCTCAAGCCTTAATAACATTATTGGTCATAATCCTAATCTTAACCAGTAACATTACCGTGAAATTAAATCAACCAGGTATATAAGTTATAATGACATAAGTCCCACACTTATCTTTCATAGTCATTCCTTAGTTTTAAGTTTAAACTAATAAGAACCTTGTACATGAAACCCAATCTTAGTAACGCACATACTAGAGTTCGGATTTTCTAGCAAAAGAGACCTTCACCTTGTCATTCACTTCACAAAACTTCAATCTTTCAGTGAAAATGCTATCCCCAATCTGAACCAATAAAAACACCCAATCAATCACTAAAAAGGAAAAAAAAAGAAGAAAAAGAAACAAAATAATCATGCACTGAATCAGTGAAAGCTTGAAAGTCGAACCTAAACAACAACGAAAACAGGCTCATAAATACTATCGTCCTGTCGAAAGGGACCCACCACTTTGTACCCAATAGCCTTCGCTCCTTCTTCCTTCTCCTCCACAACCAGCAACTCTTGAAATAAGGGCAATAACACATTTGTGAATCTGTAAGAATGAGAAACGTAGAGGAGTGTATGAGTTGAGAGAGCTTACGAGTCGAGAGAGCGTATGAGTTAGGCGGATAACAAATAATGTACGAGTTAGGAGCACAAATTCAAACGAGTGAGAAACTTTAACTTAGGGTTTAGGAATTAGAAGAAGTGCGGGAAAAATTTAGGAGATATTTGGTTTCATTTTTTGTTTTGGAGGAAAAGGGTTTTGGGTTGGTGGGATAAAAGGGGAATGGGAAAAAGGAAGAAATTTAATTAGAAGAGGTTATAAAAAACCTTCGCAATTTAAATAAAATTTGGCATTTTTTGCCTCAATTTGAGACGAACAGCAAAAGTGCTAGATTTTCATTAATTTAAGGAGGTTTTTATAATCTCCGCTATTTAGCTTATTTTTTGTAGTGAGTGAGGCGCGTTTGGAGGCAGAGGTTGTGATGTTTAGGGCGTTGGATGCTCTGTTTGCGAAAAGAGGCAATGAGCTATAAGACATTGATATTCTGGTGGTGAATTGCAGCCTGTTCAACCCTAGCTATTGAAAGCAATCCCAAACAAGCATGTTTGGAGACGAATAAGAAATTCAAATTTCTTTTATGAGAGGGGTTTCTTATTTTACTTTTCAGCGTGAGTTGTTTGGCAGTCTCAATTTTTTTAATTTCAATTTGGCGCGCAACATTTCAGTGTTGGATAACTTTTAGTTGGAGGGAAGCAAACATTTTCAGTTTCACATTTGTAGGCTAGGATAATGTTTTTAAAACTAGATCTGTCATTAAATTAGTCAAAACACTGGTTCAAGATTTAATAATTCAACTTGATTGAATCATGATTAAACCAGTATTAATAAAATAATAATGGGTAAAATATGTTTTTGATTTCTCTAAAATTTGTCAAATTCGATTTTAGTCCTTGTAAATTTTTTTTCCTATTTTGATTCCTCTAATTTGAAAATGTATCATTTTTAGTCTTCAAAATAACATTTAATAGTGGTTATAAAGCGCTTTCTAAACTACTTTGAGAACCAAAGGTAGTGTATTTTCAAATTAGAGGGACCAAAATAGGACAAAAAATTGTAGAGAGACTAAAACCGAATTTGACAAATTTTAGAGGGACCAAAAATATATTTTACCCAATAATAATAATAATTAAATAATATATAAAATAATGTTAAATAAATATAATATTATAACTTTATAACACTAAAAATTAAAATAAAACATCATTTTATACTTATTTATAATTCTTATTAAATATATGTTTTTATTTATCTTAAAAATATTTTAAATTAATTTTTAAAAAAATGAAAAACACCTATTCAAATATATTAGTTTTAGACCTATTTTTAAATTTATAATGAATAATTTAAATTGTAATATAAGGTTAATAAATTTAGGGTTAAAATGTTAGGATTCACAGCCGTAAAGTTGGTATTTGAAGGTTGAAATGTTAGGGCTGATGACAATTGACCATGTTAGATTGATTGTTAAGAGCGGGAGTGAAAATGTTAAGAGAAGTGTTTGGGTAGGAGTCACTCGACAACGAATAGTAAATAACCGTGTTTAAAGACACCATATTTTAATCACATTTTAATTATATCTTAATTAAAATGATTTATACAAAATAATTAAATTATAAATTTTAATTTATATTATTTAGTGTATATTATTTTAACATGAATTAATGTAATTAATACTATTTATTTTAAATCATATTAATTTGTCTAAATTATATAAATATTAATAATAATCTATGTGGATTACCACCGAGCGCGTGGATTAACCGACGTAGGATTGTTCCAGCTTAACGAGTAATCTTGAGTTTAAGTCTTTAGTATGCAGTTGTATTAAATACTTAGAGAAAGAGTTTTACTGCCCATAGTAGTTCTACCTGACTCGAGTAAAATTGTCTCCAGTAAAAGATATTTGTGGTCTCCACAAAAAAAAAAATGATTATAAAATAATTTAATAAATTAATTATAATTCAGTGCTAACCCTTATTATATAAAAGTCCTTACCCTAAAGCTTAGCTTAATGTAAGTACAATAATATTGTCAGCCTGTTCATCTGAACCTAAATCCTGCAGTCATGTATTACTTATTGTGAGAATATTCACTTGGAATTAACCTTAAGCTCACATATCACCAAACTTATGACTAGTGATCTAAAGTTGAACCTACACCCTAGTACAACCAAGTTTAAGAACACTAACCTAAAGCTTAACTTAATCTTGTATACCTCTTAATATAAAAGTCCTAACTTATAACTTAGCTAAACACGTGTACGATAATATTGTTAGACTGTTCATCTT
Organism: Spatholobus suberectus; assembly: GCA_004329165.1. NCBI lineage: Eukaryota > Viridiplantae > Streptophyta > Magnoliopsida > Fabales > Fabaceae > Spatholobus > Spatholobus suberectus. The sequence continues at coordinate 53,990,509 of CM014731.1, read as the reverse complement.
AACCTAACCCTATAATTATGTAGTATTTATTGTGAGACTATTCATTTGACCCCACACTCAAGTACATATCATCAATTTAAGACCACTAACCTAAAGTTGACTTTACACCTTGATATGACCAAGTCTAAGAATACCAACCTAAAACTAACCTTAATCGTTGATACCACTTAGTATAAAAGTCCTTATGCAAAGCTAACTTAAAGTTGACCTTACACCTTAGTATTGCCGAGTCTTGCCATAGTTATGATAATATTGTTAAACCATTCATCTTAACCTAACCCACCATTTCAATGAGGTTGGGTCAAACATCATTCGATCACTTAGTCTTCATTGGGTTTGGATCAAAGACCACTACTTCACTTAGGTTTCAATGAGTTTGGGTCGAACATCTCTGGAACACATAGACTTCATTAGGGCTAGATAAAACTTAATTGCATCACTTGGGCCTCATTGGGCTTGGGTTAAACACCACTTGATCATTTTAGCCTTCTCATGACTACATCAAACACAACTAACATCATTTGGGCCTCATTAGGATTAGGTCAAATATCACTAATTCACGTAGGCTTCAATGGGTTTGGGTTTAACAACAGTGTACTTTGTTTTTGCAATAATTTTACATTGAATGTTTGAATTGCTTGGTAATACATTATGCCTTTTGTATTGTGATGGAATGTTTTTGTACATCTTGGACTCTTGGACTATTTTTGTTTGTACAAGTTTGGAAAAAATGAGAACGAATCAAACTTGTTTTTAAAAAATAATAATAATTACATAGATAGCGCTTATTCTAGGAAGCGCTCTCCATATTCTACACAATATACAGTGTTTCCTTGAATAAGCGCTCTATATCTTCTAGTCAATATATAGCGCTTTTCCACATATGCGCTATCTATATTCACATCTATATATAGCGTTTTTCCAAACAAGTGCTATCTATCTACTCGTCAATATAAAAGCGTTATCTTTAAATATACAACCTCTAAATAAAGAGCATTTTTAAGCGCTATCTATTAACAAAATAAGTATGATCTATAATAATTTTTGGCGTAGTGTCGGTAGTCATAAACTTGGTAATACTTAAGTGTAGGGTTAAGTCCAAATGAATAGTCTCGCAATAAGTGACACATGAGTGTAGGGTTAGGCCTAGATGAATAGTTTAGAACTATTGTCACATCTATGTCAAGGTCAACTATTGGTAAGGACTTTCATACTAAGTGGTATCTAAGATTAGGGTCAGCTCTTTGTCAATATTCTTAAACTTGGTCATACCAAGTGTAGGGTTAAGGTCAACTTTAGGTTAGTAGTATTAGACTTAAGCACAAAAACAATTGATGCTTTACTTTTTTTTATTGGCATAAGCATTTCTAAAAGGAAATAAAGTTCTTATGTATTAATTTGAAGCTTGAAAAGTTATTCATGAACTTAGGCTTGATTACGTGAAAATAGATATTTACTTGAATGATTACATCGTTTACTGAGGTGGTTATTTAAAATCTACGTCTTATCTAACTTGTAGTGTCCTTCAATATAAAAATGTTTAGGGATAAATAGTTTGAATTTAAATTTGATGTAAGCATGATAAAAGTCTTTGCTAAAAGCTTAACTTAATGTAAGTATGATATATGGTTGTAAGGTTAGATTTAGATGAATAATATGACAATATTATCATACCCATGGTAAGCTATGTTTTGGATAATGACTCTTATAGTAAGTGGTATTTAGGGTTAGGGTCAACTTTAGGTCAATATTCTTAGACTTAGTGATATAGGGTGTAAGGTCAACTTTAGTTCACTAGTCTTAGATTTGGTGATACATGAATGTGGGGTTAATTTTAAATGAATAGTCTCACAATAAGTGATATATGGTTGTACGGTTAGATGGAGGAGAATAGTTTGGCAATATTATCATACTTACATTAAGTTAAGCTTTTGGTAAGGACTTTTCTCATACTTATATTAAATTTAAATTCAAACTATTTATCCATTAATCTATGTATAATGAGAAGTACTACATGTTGGACAAGATTTAGATTTCAAATTATGTGCTTGGTTGGTTTTATCATTCTAAGTCTAATTTTAGTAGTTTTTAAGGCTCAAGACAAATTTAAAAAATGTGTTAACTAGTTAACTCTAAGATAATATCAAGAAATATGCTAAAAACAAACTATACATGAAAACACATGCTCTTGAAGTCTTTCTTATTTTGCCTTCAACATATGTGAATTATCATCATCAAAATATCTTGAGTTAATTACACTACCCTCCCCTGAGAGATATGAATATAACAATGCCCTCCCTTCTTATGTTGAAAAATACACTTTCCTCTTATAACAGATTTAAGTATATGACACTTTACTCCTTTTTTAAAATTTTTGTTAAAGTTTGGTTAACTTTCATTAAAAAAAAATATTACTAAAACATCCTTTACACTACCTCCACTCAAAAAATGCAAACATTACACTGTTTCCCCTCATGTGATAAAATACACATCCTCCTCCCTTAACAAATGCAAATATATTATACTTTTACATTATATATATATAAGTAAAATAAAACTAAACACAAGTATCAAGGTAGTATTTAATTGATGTTATTAACATAGAATTTTTATAAATATTTAAATAAATTGATATTTTCTTATATAGTATTAATTATTATATTTATTAAATATAATTAATTTTAATAATACTACTAAATATTATAGTTATTAAATATAATATTTAATGAATTTAATAAATGTAATGCTAATATATATATATATATATATATATATATATATATATATATATATATAGAGTATAACTTTTTAAATGAATTTATTTATATTAAAAATATATTATTAAATAAAATATAATTATTACAAAATTTAATATAATATATATAAATTGACACAAACACATACACACATATAACTTATCTAATCATTTCCATTTTTAATTAACATTCTAATAAATTATTTTTAATTATTTTGAATTTAATTATATATTTTAAAAAATCGTTATCAAGTGAGTGAATGATAACTTAGTAAATTTAAAAACATTTTAGCATATATTTTAGTAAAAAATATATTTTAAAATCTTATAGTGAATATTCTTTAGTGATGTAAGTTAGATAGACTAAATTATATTTTAACATAAGAGGAGAAGGACAGTATGATACTCACAGCTCTCAAAGGAGAAAAGTATAATTTATTCTACATTTTAATAGAAAAAGAGAAAGTAGTGTAATACTTGCATTTCTCATGAGAGGGGAGGGTAATTTATTTAAACGTGTTAAGTTAAATGAACTAAATTGGTTATTTTAACATAAGAGGGGAAAACAGTGTAATATTTGGATCTCTCGAGAGTGTAATTTACTTAAATTTCTTTAATATCATTTACAAAAAATAATGATCATACATATCAAGTGTCATAATTTCGGTGAAAGAACACACTTTTGATGACTCATACATAATTAGTTTAAATAAATAAGTAAAAAAATTATATAACTAATTAAGATTTTAAAAAAATAAAAATAACAAAAAAAAAATTGAGTATAACTGTATACATGACTAGAATCTGAAAAATAATATAAAAATAAAATTATAAAAACAATTAACGATGAAATTTAAGAATAAATCTCTTAATATTAATGAAATTTTTGAAATATATTTAACAATTTTAGCTTTAAAAAAATACATTAATAATGTTAGTCACATATTACAAGAAAAGGAATTTTCAATAAAAAAATATCTTCACATTCAAAAGTAAAGACTTTAATTTATGAGAATTGTTTAACTGGTGGCCAATGAAATGAAAATAAATAATTAGTTTTAACAAAAACTCAATTAATTAAAGTTTATATAGTAGGGCACCCAAGAAACAAGTTTACACTTTATAGAACAAAGATAATTACATAGTTAATAACTTAATATAGTTTTCAGCACATTTATCCATATAATAAAATATATCGTTATTACTATAATGTCATAAGAAATGAACTATTGGTAAGGAATCCAAGTAATTTTTTTAAACATTAAAATAATCCTATTAAAGAGGTTCACAAAAACGAAAATTAACTCAACTTAGTTTAATGCAATGTACTAACAAAATAAAAAACTCAAATTCACTCTTGCAAAACTACTGTGATCCAATGTCAAATACTTCCAATTAACAAACAGACTAAGCAGTAGCACTAGTAGACAAAAAGGCACTTCCAGGTTCGCGATTGGCCTATGGTCCATGGACCCAAGAAGCTTTGCATTCACGCCATCAAGCACAATTCTGTTCTCTGACTTGAACTTGAGATAGTCAGACCCACTAAACTTGGTGAAGCCCCATTTCCTGCTAACAATAATCTTTTGACAACCAGGGAACTTAAACTTAGCACGACGAAGGACCTCCTGTGCATGATGGCTGTTACTCAGTTATGTAAGATATTAAAAATGAACTGGATGGGCTTTGTCACTTGATTATTTTTTAAAAATGAAATAGGCTCACTATTGCAATGCGGGATGGGCTTCTGATATATATATTTTTTTGTAATATACTTTTAATGTATATTACAGCATTTGTAAAATATTAGTCATTTTGTAAAATTAAAAAATACTAATCATTTTATAAAATGAAAAAATATTAATTCTCCAGAGCTGATATTAATTTATTTATCAACATGATAGAAACTTGCATCAAGAATATTATAGTAATAGATTAGAGTCTACGAAAATAGCTCTACAATGTTGATTTTACTTGATATCCTCACACTTCCCCTGTGTGTGTGTAACTTTCTGTTTTCTGTATAGTGACAACACTTGGAATGGGCTACTTGTTATTTATATATTCTTTGCCTTCGTAGAAATATTTCTCAGTGCTTATATGCATTATTGCTGTATTGCAAAACTTTCTTTCCAACACAAGTGATGTCCATTGAAGATTCGTGTTCAAAAATTTAGTATAGTGATAACCTTAGATATTGTCAAGGCGGGGCTCCACTGCTCCTTTAAGATATCAAGACAAATACTACTACTGTTGTTGATATTTGGGTGATAAAAACTTTAGTACTAAATGCAACCTGCAAGAAATAAGGCAGACAGGCAGAAAAAGAATAATAGTTATGTCAAATGAAATATTTTAAAATTAAAAGTACTTAACTTTCATTTAAATTTTATTATATTATAAGATTATCGATACAGTGAATCTAGGTATTCTCAAATCATTGATAATCTAACAAAACATTAACAAATCTTCAACAAAGATATTTTTTTTGAGGAAGACACAAACCACGGGTTCTCAATTCATGATCGATTGCCCCAATAATTCCACAACAATTGATAATCGATACAATGAATTAATCAAGATAATTTCAAATCATTGGTAATCTAACATGATGTAAATCCTTCATTTCAGTAAACTATTAATCTAAGTTGTATGTATGTAGAACTATATATAATTTTCTATATAAAGATTTGACAAGGCAATAAAATTGGTATGATATCCAACACTTATAATAAAAATTATTGCCAGATATTTACATAAAAATAACATTACTCAAGATCTTTTAATTAGTGAATGACAACACCAAAAAAATTAAAGGGCAAACCAATAAAGGAGATAAATTAAGAGAAATAAATGGTTTGAATAAGCCAAAAGAGTGTGATTTTTTTTTTACCAAATTACTGTACTTTATTTTTAAAATTACCAAACTCTTATACTTTTTTAAATAATTACCCACATATGATAAGTCGTATCTTATGAGTAATACAGCTTCCATGTAGGTAAATTTTTAGGGTAAATATTTGAACTTTGAATTCTATATATACATTGTCAGTTTAAAATTTTTTATATTATTAATCAATCAAAAATTATGAGAGATATGATTTTTAAAGTAATTATTGTAAAATTCAACAAATTTATTATACATGTCAATTTGTGATTAAATGATAATAATGCAATCTTTTTACACTCTCATTACATAGAGTATTTTCTCAAATATTTTGATGGAAAAGGAATATAGTAGTAGTACATATCATCACCACCAACAAAATATCTTTGATTACAAGGAAAAACCCACTAAAAAGATCGGCGGTAAGTGGGATTGACATCAACCAATTAATCGATCCTCATCCTTAGGCATATGTATGATTTTGTACCCTACCCCACCTTCATTTTTCTCATTCTCTACTTCTGCACTTAGGCATAGTGTAGGTGTGGTTCCTGTTGTTATAGTTCCACTCATGGTGGTGCTACTGCTAGCTCAATTTCAATGTAGATCTCTTTCACTTCAACAAAAGCTTGAAATAGACTTGAAATGTTAGCGTCAGCCTCGACACCAATGCTACCAGTGTCGGCTTGGCCAACACAAATTGTAACCAATTGTTTGTATACCATTTTTTAATTTTTTAATATTAAAATAAGTAGCTTCGGCTTGATGCACATTCAAAAATTAGCATTAGCTTTGATTGATGTTAAAGGAAATATCAATTAATTGTGGACCTTGGCCAACGCTAATAAGTGAGGCATTGAACCAACGATTAGCGTTAGTATTGAGTGTAGCATTAGCCTAGCTGACGCTAAGTGTCATTAAGTGCTTTCAAATTTCTTTCTCTATCTTTTGTTCTCCTTTCTCTCCATCCTACTCTCTCTTTGTCTGTCAATGACTTCATACCACTATATTGAAGTCTTACCATCGTCGCACCCTAACCATCGTATTGCACTAGTAAGTCCCTTCTCATTCTTTCTCTATCTCTTTCATTATCCCTTCTCTTTGTCTGTCTGTCTGTCTGTCTCTGTTAGTGAGTTTCTACCACCATATTGGAGTCGTGCCATGGTCGCGCCACCAACGTGCCACTGTGAAGCCAAGTAGGTAACCTCATCCCTTCCTCTTCTAAATTGCTTGTTATCCTTGTTATGTTCTAACTTAGCCTCTGTTCCAAAATTGGTTTTGTGTTGTTTCCTTTTTGACTCGGCTACTATTGTATTTGGTGTTGAAAAACAAAATTGTTAAGTTAGAGGAAAATTAAATTGTTCTTTTTTTTGTTTTTTGTCTCCCTTCCACCTAAATGCCATTACGCATTTTGTTTTGGATTTGTTTGTTTTACTTATTGAAATGGTTACATGAGGAGAATTTCTATGATAGATTGACTCTTTAATTTGGGTGCTTTTGAAACTTCATAGCCTATGAAACTATAGCCCGTGAATAGGTGCATTTCGGGAGTTTTAATTTCTTATTTAATTTAAATTGCTACCTTAGGTGAAAGATATTAGTATTCCATTTTTGTTTTTTTTTTTCTTGTGTTTTAATGAGTGAAATGGAGTTTTAAATTACTTGATTTGATACCAGTGCTAAGTGAGGGAAAGGGCATAGGTGTGTATGGAAAAGAGACAAATAGAATTTGGCTCTATAAGTTCTTGACTATAATTGTAAGTTGGATCAGTGTTGCCAACATTTTTGTTCTACTTTGTTTTTGTATAGATTGTGTTTGGAGCTTAAGGTAGAGCTTAGGTTAGGAGGTGCAAGTGTGTAAATAATGTTTATATTTTTATTAAATACTGTATATAGTTATGAACTTTGTTGTGTGAATTGATTTGCTATTTGTTAGTGGAGAGCAAAGCTTAATAGGTGTGATCCTATATAATGCAACATGCTGGATTGTGTGTTGGTAATTTAGTAAATTTTGCATGTGATTCCTATTTGTTAATGGAAAGCTAAACTCAATAGGTATGATCCTATCTAAGATCCAAGTCCTGGATTATGTATAGGTAATTTAGTAAATTTTGTATGTGTATATTGTTTGTTAGTAGAGAGCTGAGCTTAATAAGTGTGTTTGTTACTTGATTTTTAGGTTGTTATAAATGTATAGTGTTAGTTTCTGTTATTTTTCTAGGGAAAAAATTGGGAAATGTCTAAAATACAAGGGTTATGCTACTGAATTTTTTTCAAATTTGTGCAGTACCCCTATTTTGAATGTAAACTTAGTTTATCTTATTTATTACAGTAAAATAATTTGGAAAATATCCAAAATATAAAGGTTATGCTGTTGCATTTTTTTAAAATTTATGCAGCACTCCTACTCAATATTAATTCTATATGTTTCATGTACAAAATGGACCATAGTTGAATGTATGATAAGGCTAATGAAGATAAGTGTGGGTTGAAAGATGGATTTGTGAACAAAGTTTGGTGTTTGTACTAAAACTAATAAAGCAACCAAACTATGTAAGTAATGGAGGGATTAGGTAACCGTGTGCAAAGTGGAAATGCTATAAGTTCAAGCAACCAAAAATGGCGAGGGCTCACCTATACAAGTGGGGTTTAAGCTTAATTACTTGATTTGGATTGAATATGGAGAATAGATGCCACATATACAACAATGGGGTCCTTCAAGCATTCAACCAAGGGAGGTGGAACATGAAAATCAATTTCAATTAATGCATCAAATGGTGTACAATGCATTGAGGCCAATTGTCAAAGATCCTAATATCAATGCTAACGTAGAAATTGAGGTAACCTTTATGGAATAGATGCCCAACGTACAAGCTCAACAATACTATGATAGATTGGCCAAAGCAAACCATGCCATTTATGTTAAATGACGTAACATTAGGATCTAAATTACCTCAAAAGCACTACGAGGCAACAAGATTGGTGTCTAAGTTAAGGTTGTAAGCTATGAAGATTGATTGTTAAAATAACAACTTAGTGCTATGCAACCTTTTTCACAAAATGAGATATCATGCCCCAAGGCTTGGGGTGAGAAGCCAAAAACCGTTGTTGGTGAAGAGAATGTTTAATTTACCAATCATTTCCATATTACAGAGATTGTGTGCATCAACACAAACAACTCCTTATATGAGATGACATCATGAGAACCAACAAAGTGAGAGTCTTCTGCACCATCCGTCTAATGGAAAGGCATGGAAACACTTTGACTAGGTATATCTAAAATATGCAAGTGAGCCAAGAAATGTAAGATTGGGTCGCTTTAAGCTGATGGGTTTATGCCTTACATTCAAGTGTCAACTTCTCCTTAATCATGTTGGCCATTAATAGTTGCCCTATACAATCTTCCTCCTTAAATGTTCATGACTAGGCCTTGCATGTTTTTGACATATCTAATACTTGGGCCATCTAACGTAAAAAAAAAAGAAAAAGATGTTTTCTTATAGCCATTAATTGATGATCTGAAGAAAATGTAGAGTGAAGGCATTTTGACTTACAACATCTCCACAAATAGAATTTTATGAAAAGAGCATGTTTAATGTGGACAATAAATGACTTTCAAGCGTATGGTATATTATTTGAATGGGGAACGCAAGGCAAAATGGCATGCCCTTATTGCATGGATGAAACAAATGCATTCTCCTTGAAATATGGTAAAAAATTGTAGGTTTGATTGTCATTGTCGGTTCCTCCCACACGATCATTATTTTAGAAAAAGTAAAAGGTCGTTTAGAAGAAACACAATTGAGGAAGATAAACCACCTACCATGATGATAGGTGAACATATTTTGCAATTTCTTTATGATTTTCCTAAAGTGACAAATGATGGCTTTCCTAACCAAATTGCAGGGTATGGTCAAATTCATCATTGGACAAAACGAAGTATATTTTGGGATATTCCATACTGGAAGGACAACTTGCTAAGGCACAACCTTGATCTGATGCACATAGAGAAGAATTTCTTTGATAGTGTGTTTAATGCTGTCATGAATATTTTGGGTAAAATAAAGGACAACGAAAAGACAAGATTGAACTTAAAATTGATTTATGCACACAGGCACTTGGAGATGCAACCTTTGGCTAACGGCAGGATAGGGAGGCCAAAGGCAAAATACACTTTGACCCCTACATAGTCTAAGTCAATCTATGAATGGATTGCAAATTTGAAAATGCCAAATGTGGCTATGCTTTAAACCTCGCAAGATGTGTTGATGTTGATAAGGGTAGGATGCAAGGGATGAAGAGTCATGCGCCTTTCAGTCATTGCTTGATTTTGTTTAGAAACCTCTTGCTGAATTAAGTTCATTATTTAAAGATCTATATTGCAATACACTAAGGATAGAGGACTTATATATCCCCCATTATTATATGCAAGTTAGAAAGGATTTTTCACCAGCTTTTTTTGACCCAATGGACTATCTACCAATTCACCTACCACATGAAACAATTCTTGATAGTCTAATTCAATACTGTTGGATGTATCCATTTAAAAGATAACTGGTGATATTTTTTAAACTCTTACCTCATTTTTCAACTAAAGTCATAGTTAATAATCATTTAACATGCAAATTCATGGAATAGTCAAAGCAAGTGGTCAAGAATAAGGGTAGGGTGGAAGGTTCTATATGTGCTACCTACTTGGAATGTGAGACAACTTTTTTTTGCTCTCATTATTTCAACAACTCAAGCTTGTTGCCAAGTATAAGTTTGAGGAACACTACTTATGTACATGTCCATATCAATTGCAACGAGGTTAAAACATTTTTTCAATAACATATCCTGTGTGTTAGTATCCTTCATTTTGTTTTCAAAACTACATATTGACTAAAAAAATGTGATTTATTTTAGATATTGTCAACAGTACCACTCAATTAATGATTAAGATACTTCTAGTAGTATCAATACATAGTTTCTTGACTGGTTTAAGGAATATGTAACTTAATAATTAATAACTATATCATCATCAACATACTCTTCACATAATTAACCATGCATGTATCTTTTTCATAGGTATGTGATGAGAGAAATGAGGTGATGAACAAAGACTTAAAGTACCTAGCTTGGAGTCCTTATACGAAGGCAAAATCTTGGAACATATACTTGGTTAACAGATATAGATTTGAAACGCAAAGTTGGAGTAAGGGTAAAAAGACCTTCAATTGCAGAGTTCATGTAAAGGGTATTATTATAGGAGGAGAAGATGATTTTTATGACATCATCCAACATATCTTAGAGTTGAAATATAGTGGTTTAAGCAATAAGATATGTTTGTTTTATTGTGAATGATTTGATCTAACGAGGAATAAGGGCACAAGTGTTCTATTGTGGTATAATATTGTTAACATTAACATGTCCACAAGGTATAGTCCATATGATCCACTCATCCTTGCACAAAAGGCAAGATAAGTGTACTTCAATGCATGGTTGGTGGGCAACAATCATAACAAAATAGCGAAGTCATGTCAAGGTCAACAACTCATAAGTTAAAATGCCTTATTAGTTTGATGACATATCCTTCATTCTACCAATTGTGGACACTGAATGTATACTTGGATTAGTTGACGAAGATACCACAAAGTATGAAGAGATTGTCACTGGTAACCTTTAGCAACTGAAAAATGACGATACAGCAAAGGAGGATGAGGAGAAAGACATTTAGGAAGACAAAATTAACCACAATGAAGGGAAGCAACAAGATATTAATGAGGACAATGATGATGAAAAGAAGGATAAAGACATATTTGACAAAGAAGATGATTAGAATAGGTGGTGTAAGTTTACAGTGCACAGTAATATTGAAAAACACAAGTGTTTTTTTATGACAATTTATTATATGTACGTAAACCTTAAGTTATATATATATACTATATTTTGCAGTATTCATGGTAGAATGAGGAAGTTCTCAAGACAAAAGGAAGGCACTTGACTCATCTTATGACATATGCTTGCATTTTTATTTCTTTGGGACTTGTTTCATTAGATTCTATGTCTTTTGCTAGTGTTGCAATGATTGTGTGTGGATAAGAAAATCTTTAAGTTTGGGGTTGTTTGATGCATTGCATTTTATCCCATATTTTACATATTAATTTATGTCGGTTGACATGCATTTTGAGTCAATTAGGATTAGTTTCATCCTCATTTTCTTTAGGTATGTCATTTGGAACTTGTAATGAGAAAAAAGAGAAAAACTGGTGAAACTTGCAACCAGAATGAACCACGCCCAAGGTGTGGGAGCCCCCATAGATATGGTAGCCATCATAAAGCTTAAATCTTCAACCAAAGAAAACCACGACCTGCCCATGGTTTGAACCACAACCAAAGGCACACTACAGAATTCTTATTTTGCGAATTTTCTAATTTGTTTTAGTTGGGCTTGAACCCTAATTGTAGCTTAACTATATATAGACCTTTTAGGGTTAGGAAAAGGGTTCTAAAACCTTACATATTGACGATATAGAGCGAGAGCTTGGATTCTTTTCTTCTTGTACTCTTTCTAGGTTTGATGCTTATCTTTTCTTGTTCTTGTTTTTGTTTTCATGACTATAATTGAGTAGTCTTCTTGTTCTAGGATTGGATGTAGCCCTATGAATGTCTTAATGAATTAATTCCACATTATCTTTGTGTAAAACTTGCTCTTCTCTTAATTTCATTTCTATTGTTTATATTATGCAAAATGGATTGGCCAACATTTTACACAACCTTAGGAATTTGGGGAAGAATTGAAAGGTGAACCAAAACACCATATCTATAGGAAAGGAACTTATGTCTAAACTACAAAAGTAGGTTGAAACCTTCGAAGAACAATAGTTAACAAAGAGTTTAGTGGGTCTAATTAAACTAGCCACCATGAAAGTAGAGGGTTAATTTGATTAGATACACCTCCATATCTTGAAAGGGAATAGAGGGTACCTTGGGTTAATTTATCTTCAATAAGAACAAGTAGAAGTGCATAGTTAGTGGAATTAATTTGTTGATTGTCATAGTGTGAAACCCAATCTTGGAAGTTTTCCCCATTATTGAATTTTGCTTAATTTTTAATTGCTTGCTAGCCTTATTTAATTTTTCGTTTGCCAATTCTTTTCATAATTCAAATCTCATTTCAAAGCAAACCTTTCAAATTTAATTTTAATTAAATAGTAATAATCATTAAACCAAACATGTGGTCCTTAAAGAAAGAACGACTTGAAAATACTGTACATTTGCGATACTGCATCACCTTTTCTTTGTTGTCCCTTGGAGTTACTATTTGGGGAAAGTGCTTCTCAAAGCTATCATGCACTTGAGTCATATCCCTTGTGTTTTATGTAGGTCCAGTACATCATAGAAAGATATTCACCATTTTAGAAGGCATAGAAATGTACAAAATGGATGACTAGGCCTGTGGGAATGGCAAAAAAAGTTGATATTTGAATGTGAGATGACTCATTAAATGATCAATTTGGAGGTTTGGTAGTTCCTTGAAAATCCCTCACTGTAGATTGATGCCACCTAGTAAATTTTGTGTAAAAGTGCTTTTAACCTAACAGTTGATCATGCACCTCGAAATGATCAATGTCGTCTTAGTTTGTTGTAATTCATTTGCCAAGCAGAAAATTAGAGTAAAGGCAAAGCATAATATCTTGCCTTAAAAGGAAATCTCATTTGGTATCATGAGTTTAAAATTCATGATTTTTTTAGTGATAATAAATTTTTAATCCATGAATTAAATTTTGAGAATTTAATTATTAATGTTATCACTACATGAATTTATAATTAAGGATATTTTATATAATAAAGACTAAAACATAAATTTTATTCGTAAATTGGCTCTTCCAGTCTATTTTGTTCATGATATTTTAGGAAAAAAAGGTGAAAATGAATATAAAATACATATAGAATCATGAAGATCTTTAAAATGATTCTTACGCATAAAAGCAATTAAATATTTTGAAGCTTAGAAAGACTAGGTGTAGAAGTTACACAGAAGACTCAAAGGAAATATGCTAATGTTAGAGAAAAGGATCCTAAGTAATATGAAGACTTTAGAAATAACTCAAAAGTCAATTTTTCATGTTTCAAATTTTCATGAGGCAAAAATTCAACCTGCATTCCTTTGAATATAATTCTATCACCTTCATAAAAAAGATCCTTAGTCTGAGTAGAAAGATCAAGAAAAAAGATGGAGAGGAAGGAAAAGAAAGAAAAGAAGGAGAAAAGGAGGAAGAAAAAAGAGAGGAAGGATGAGGATGTGAGCCCCAAGAAACTATAGTCCAAAAATTGAGGAATATTGAAGTAGAAGTTATTGATACTTTTATTGGTCCAAAAATTTAAGTTGGGAGGGAGACCTAATAAACTTCAATGAAAGTTTATGTTACTCAAGAAGGGTTACACCTTACTAAAAGGGTTATTCAAGATATTGTTGAAGAAATGAGGGCTGAGCATGATCAAGAATTAAAGGATCAAAGAAAGTCCTTGACAATCATTGAAGTAGTTGTTGATGGAGTAAGTTCCAATACTTGAACTTGTTGCAATAGTTAAAAAGTGTCTCCAAGTATCTAGTATTTCCAAATAAAATAATTAATCATCCATATAAAAAGCTTGATGAAATTCAACACATGAAAACCTTGAAGATCAATCTTAGTGTTGTCTAACATCTTAGAACCAAGATTAGTGAACAATCTATTCACACCAATTGTACTATACCTGACTTGTTGGAGCAAGTAGGATAATATCCCTTCTTATCCGTCCTTGAGTGTTTGGTCAGACCCAAATGCCAAAACTTAGAAAAGTCCTTGTAAAAGGCTTGTTGTACCAACCGAAAGAGTGTGCCTTAGTATTTGTGAGGAAGTGAAAAAATTGAAAAGGTTAATGTTAAAGGAATATTGCTTGTTTGACCTTTATAGTTTTCAAAATATTGGTTTGTGAGATTAAAGAGATTGATTTGAGAGTACTCTTTATAATCGGTCGATTATGATAAAAAGTCTATACATTGTTCATTTCTTTTGTTTACATCTGAAAACATATTCTTTGTTTAGCTAAAAATTATTTTAATTATCAGTTGTATTAAACTGTCATTTCTTCTTTCTAATTATAATCTATCAACATTATAATCGTCCAAGATCAACACTATAGAATGTAAAAAGCTTGCACATTAGCCCTTGCACAAGTCCATGAGCCACATCACACACGTAGGAACAAATAATTTGTTTTTAAACCACAATTAAAATACAGAAATTCAATCAAATGCAAGATATAATGCATAATTGACAAAGATTAAACCAAAATATGATTACTATAATAGGTGGCTGAGTATTGTTCAATTGCTGACCTTGAATTGAGTCATCAATTTTGTGAGTTGCAGACTTGCTACTGTAGTCTTACTTAATATCTCTTCTACCTAAAACCTTGATTGGTCTTTCTTATTCATACTGTTACACTACGTGTTTTGGATACTTCACAGTTTAGTGATAAGCATCGATGACTATCCCTAATCATTTATGTATACAACAAACTAGCGAATTTGCCGCTATGGTATATTTACCATCTATTTTCTCTTGCACTATATCTACCATGACGTCTCTTGTTCTCTCTTTTATATGCAAAGTACGTCATGGCGTGCAACAATAATAAGGGAACAATAATAGCAAAAGCGACAGGTGAGACAACCTTGGTAGGAGATATGACATTTAGAGAAAGGAGATAGCTGGTGGTAAACAAATAAATTGGCGACAACAAATAAATTAGTTGATAGGGATCCTTGTAACATCCCGGGCGCTGACGAGGGCGGGGAGTGATCGCCGGTGCAAAAGAGATGAGGCACGGACAATGAGCGGCTCCTGGCAGGCTTCCAGCGGGAGGGGTACATGAATGAATCGAATACAACCCCCGAGAGGGATCCAGAGACTGTACGGGTATGGGACTGTACAGTTGAGGATAGCTTAAAGGAATAATAATAAGTGCTACCTATACCAACAAGATGCATCTACTTTTCGGTAGCCCATCACTTAAGAACTCCATAGTTAAGCGTGCTTGACTTGGAGCGATTTAGGGATGGTGACCTCCTGGGAAGTTTCCCGGGAAGCGTGTGAGTGAGGACAAAGCACGCTGAAAAGTCTTGTGTTAGTTTGTGGGGACAGTCACTCATCCTGAAAGCGGCCGGGCGTTACAATCCTCATTTCACTTCTAGGTTTTATGAGAGTTTGCAACAAGCCCCGGGGACTAAGCTAAGACTAAGCTTAGCTTATCATCCTCAAATTGATGGACAATCTGAAAGGATTATCCAATCCTTAGAAGGTTTTCTTAAAGCTTGTATCTAAGAATGGAAACGTAGCTGGGATCAGTTCTTACCACTAATCAAGTTTACCTACAATAATAACTTTCATTCTAGCATTGGAATGGCTCCCTACAAGGCTTTGTATTGGAGAAAATATAGGACTCCACTTTATTGGTATAAGACTGGGGGATCTCTGATAGCTAGACCTGAAATATTACAAGAAACCACGGAGAAAGTTAAACTAATTCGAAAAAAGATGAAAGTATCGCAAGATAGGAAGAAAAGTTATTTTGATAAAAGAAGAAAACCCCTTGAGTTTCAAGAAGAAGATAATGAATTTTTGAAAGTTATGCCTGTAACTAGGGTTGGCAGAGCCTTAAAATCTTGAAAACTTTTCCCTAAATTTATTGGTCCTTATCAAATCCTTAGAAGGATTGTCTATTGCATATCATATAGCGTTACCACCCAATCTTTCTAATCTTCATAATGCCTATCATGTTTCCTAACTTCATAAATATATCCATAACCTTTCACATTTCATTGAGCTTGATGTAGTACAAATATGAGAAAATCTTACTTATGACGTATCTCAAATAAATACCTCTGGTGAAGGTTGTATGGAGTCAAATCGATGATAGAGATGCAACTTGGGAAGTAGAAAGCAAGATGCAAGAACAATATCCTCATCTTTTCATCAGTAAGTGAATTTCGGAGACGAAATTTCTAAAAAGGGTAGCAATGTAACATCCCTATTTTGTTTATTAAACTATTTTTTAATTATTTATTTCTAGAATTAATAGACAAAAGTAGATAGAAGTGTTTAAGATTTATTTTTAAGTCATCAATGTACTTAGAATAATTAATAATAATTTTAGAAATTTTTCAAAAATTTATTGAGATAATTTTTGTAAAGTGTCAAAAATACCCTTGGTTACTACAGCAACCACTAGAGCTTTTTGACCTCAAAATATTTTTAAAATTTTATACTAAGTATCTTTTATTATAAAAGTTTTATTTTGAAAGAAAAATAGTGAAAAATATAATAATCCTATTTTAATTTTTCAACTGTTTTTCTAATATTTGACAATGTAATTTTGAAAAATTGGGAAATAATTTTAAAATTTTGATCCCCATCATTATGCTCAAAATTTTAAGAGCTATTTAATTGTGATTTTTAATAATTTTTCTGAGCCAGAGCTTGAAAAATTAGAAAATGACAATTTTGTCCCTATTTCTCAACATTAAGGGTTAACATCAGAAAAAGATTTAATTGAAATTGAAATGTCAATTTGAGCTTCAAATTATTTCATATATTAAAGTATAATTTTAAAATTTTCTATGAATTTTCTAGAATTTTTGGATAAAATGACTAAAATACCCCTAACTGTCTATTAAGCCTAGTAGGTATTAGTTTAATATCCAGAAAAGGTGAAAATCATAATTTTTGTGTATATATGGGTAAAATATTTAATGTTAGAATTTTCACAAAAACTTTGGTATTTATTGAATTGAAATGGATTTTTTATGAATTTTCTAACTTAAAAATACAAAATAAATACATATAATTTGAAATATATTAATAAAAATTAAAGTTAATTATTAGAAACTTAAAATAATTTATTTGTCCAGTTTTTCATTTAATTACATTTTTTTGATATTAAAATCTATTTTTTCCAAAGTTTAGGTGGTTTTATCGATATCAACTAATCAAATACAGTCAAAATTTACATTGAGGAACTTGAGGATAGCTCATATAGCACGTCCCCAAGCTTAGGAGGGGAGATTCACCACCCTAAATGATGTATGTGTCCCTAAATTGGATTAAAAATAAATAGATAATAATGATATAATGGATGATGTAAATGGTGAGACCACTACTATAAAAAATAGGTTTTAAAACAGGAATTTAAATCGATTTTTTTGAGTTCGATTTAAAAAAATGCAATGGCATTTTTGTAAATAAGTGAAAACTTTTTAAATCAGTTGCGTAAGGACCGATTTAAAAAGATGTTTTTAAATCACTTTTCATGCAATCGATTTAAAAAGTGATTTTTTTAAATCAGTTCTCATACAATCGATTTAAAAAGTAAAACTTTTTAAATCGGTTACAACCAGTTCTAGTTGTAACCGATTTAAAAAGTGATCTTTTTAAATCGGTTCTCATGCAACCAATTTAAAAAGTCTTTTAAAATTTTAAATCTCTCTTCTTTAATCTCAAATCACATAAAGTTTAAAGGCTTTGCTCGACCTCTGTCAAAGCAAAGTAAAGCCTTCTCCTCCGATGGCAATGTCACCATTGATCACTCCACCGTCGCCAATGGAGATCTACAGCTTCATCGATTTGAATTACTTAGTCTTAGTCTCCCTTCAAACCAACCACCATAGAGAATGAGAATGAAAACAAAAAATGGCTACAACAGTGATGGTAATGAAGTTTTTGTCTTTAACGGTCTAGTGCTCTCAGCCGTCAACTAAGATGGAGTTAGAGGAAGGTTACACTCTTTGGGAATGACGCTGGTGAATGGTTGTTGTGATTTCTCTTTTGTTTTGTGAATTTGTTGGATTTGATTAGATTTGCGATAATTTTGCTTTTAGTTCAGAAGTTTGCTCATGAAGTTTAGTAGTTAGGATTATGAATCGAGAATAGGAAAGCTTGATCTTGTTTGTAGAAAATGAATTGATGAATCGAGAGTGGGAAAGCTAGTTGAGTTGTGGTGCTATGATGTTTGATTGCATGGTAGCCCTCATTTAATTCGGTTATAGAATAATTGAGTTAAAAATACTTTTTTAAATTTGTTTAACATCCGATTTAAAAAGTTTTTATTTTTCATATTGGCTGTATCTAAATCGATTCATCAACCGATTTAAAAAGTCATTTTTAATCGATTTAAAAAGTGTTCTCTGCACTAGTGGACACCTAAGCCTCCTTTTCCTCTATAAATACCTCCATTCATGGACAAGATTTTCACCATTCTTCTCCACCATAAGCTAGAGAGCTTCTCTTTCAAATTTTCTCTCTCTTATTTTGCTTAAATTTTACTAGTTTCCATTAACTAGTAAAAATTCTCTTCATTAGAGTTTTGCACCAACAACTCCATCCTCTTCATCAATCACCTTAGAGGTAATGGAAGGAGTGAGGTTGGTTCTAAATTATTGTCACTTTGTATGTTGATAGGAAGGGTTTTTCCCTAAACCCCTTTAAGCTTAAGTTTTATTATTATTATTATTGTTATATTGTTTGATGTTAAACTTTAATTTTTGCTAAGTTGTTGCTCTACTCAAATTTAGATTAGTAAATTATAATTGCTAAGCTGTTATTCTCCTCAATTTTAGAAAATAAAAATGCACTTGCTAAGTTGTTACTCTACTCAATTTTAAAATATTAAAATGCAATTGCAAAGTTGTTACTCTGTTCAAATTTAGAAAATTAAATTGTATTTATTTAGTTATTATTCTACCAAAATTTTAGTAATTACTATGTTGTTATTTTGTCAAAATTTTGTTACTATGCAATTTTTGCAATATAAGGCAGATTTATTAATTATACTGGTACTCAATTAAATGAGACTAGGAAAACCTCTATTTGAGAATTTAGGAAGTGATGAATTAGTGAGTAATGTAAAGTGTGTGACACACTGTGGCATGACACCTTACTAGGGAAGCTATAGTTTGGTACGCTAAGGAATGAAAGGCAGGAACTCATTTGCTGAGGTCCTAGGGATAAGCATCGAGTGGTGAAGATCCCAATAGTTAGGGTAGCACTCTTGAGCTGGGATATTTGCCTAACCAAGCTTGATAACCCTAACAACTGCTCAGCATTCCAAAATTAGTTTGAGAGTATACCTTTGTAAATGGATATTCTAACTGTTATTTTCCTCAATGATGATGAAGATTGTACCATGTGATGATGTTGATGAGGTATATGCACTCCTAGTCACTTCCCAAGTTTTGTTGAGAACTATTAGTCATTAATGGGAAGTATGGATCCATACCTAGTTAAGGATGGTCTGATACAACTTAGAATAACCTTAGGATCCCTTTTATTATCAGTTGTGTTTTATCGTTGTTTTATTGTAGATTTCCTACCATACATGTGAAAGTAATTTTAGAACAAAACACATCGCTCCATTATTTTCTTCTTTGTATGATTGATTGTGATTATTGAAGATGTTATTAACACCTCGTGATGCTGAGTACGAGTTAGAGGACATCTCAACGGGGGAGAACCTAACCACCTATAGTAATTTTCTTTTTGTATGCGGGATAAAGTAGATGGACACTACTCTATATAGGACCTTTTTGATGTACATATTGGGTTAGATAGTGTCTACGTATTTTTAATTTTTTGTATTTTATGACTATCATGTATTATCAAGTCATGATGTACAGTTTATGATATATATATATATATATATATATATGTATATATATATATATATATATGTATGTATGTATATATAGTCTTATCTTACATCTTTTACTACAATTTCCATATTCTTTTAAGTTTGAAATTTCCTATTGTAAAAGTGGAAAAATTTTACATGCAGTTTTATTTACTTGAACTTAATAACTAAATTAATACGAATTGTATTTTATATGAATGGGTGTTATAGTTTTCCCACTCGATACGAAGCTCCGCAATGAGCTTCTCCTATTGCTTCAATGTCTCTCTTTGCTACTATAGCAATGTAGCAAGATTAGCCATGGTCACTGGCAGTGCTAGAACACTGTTCACTTTAGGTCCTCTCTCAGGCGTGATAGAGGTCTCCTCTCTATCCTTAGGTAGCGGTGGTGGAAGCTTCAGTGGCAATGGTGCCACAGTAGACTTGCATTTCCTTGTGTTAACCATCACAAAAACTCAGTATCCAAGAAGAAAAGGAATCAGAAAATGATTCTCACATATGGTGCCAATGTTGTGAGGTAAAGTGTCAGGAGAGGAGGCAAGATCTCCAATGAACTCCTACGGTGGTGATGAACTTCTCTAGTAGTAGTACCTGCAAGGATTCTCATACTTAAGTCAGTAAGAGTATGAAAGTGAGGTGAAAGTGAGAGAGTGATGTGTATCTTGTACATAAAGCCCCTTTATATAAAATGTCTTGGTAGGAAAAGCCGTTAGAGTGGCTTAGATGCCACGTGAGAACGTGCGTTAGGGTGTCACATTAAGCCTGTTTCTTGTCATAACGAGGATAGTTATGCCGAGATAGTGGTGATGGACTTAGCCGAGGTAAAAGCGTTAATCGGATAACTTTGATTACTAGGCCCGCTGTAGGTTGTTGAGGTGGCCCTTAAGTTGGTCACGAGGGTGGATCGACTTAAGGATTTGGGGGCCGGGGTATCCCCAGAACATTACCAAACAATATATATGACAAAAAGTTGTTCTGTAACTTAAGTATTTATCTTATGTTATGCCTTAGTGTGTACCAAATGCACCCTAAGAAAAAAGACCACGATTATTCAACATTGCCATTGCATGAGTCTCCTCATTTCCTTTTCTTTTAGTCTAGGTTACAACAATTGAATTCTTTTGACAAATAAAGAAAATTAACTTGCTGAAATTTTGGCGCTAAGAAAGATATGAACACTCACGGAATAAATTTTTATCAACTGTCACAATTTATTGTAGATGCAATATATACAGTTTGGCCGTTGTTAATAGCCAATTTTATTCACCACACTACAGCAAAGCTCGTTGTAGCTTCTAATTTTTTCTCACAAACTAGATAATAACAATAGTTAATATAAGCTCTCCTATATATACAAGTAATATTCGGTCATCACCTTCCTAAATCCACAAAAGACCATCTCAGAAATAACTCATATTTTTTATACTGTTTGACAACAGATAAACTTGGGTTTTTTACAGGCAATAAACAGCTGTCACGTTGACCAAAAAAAAAAATGACACTATGAATTCTTAAAACTAAGAGCTTAGGAAGTTGGCGAGTAAAAGAAGATTATGGGTCTTGGGTGCCACGATCAACAACCTCGCCTAAGAAGTCGGACAAGGATGATGGGTGTGTCCAACTAAAAACTCAACATGTCTGTTACCAAATACATGAATAATAAATAATTAACGACTCAACATGTCTCGGTTTGCTTAATTGCATGTGCTTGAACCTCAAAACACGCATAAATTAAAAAGTCAACACGTCTCATTTCCTTTTCTACCACAAAACACACCATCAGTAACCCCAACTGCGTCATCCGGGCACAAGTTACGTATAATTTATACCAATTTGTATTATAATGTGTTAAGCAAACTAATTAGTGAGAGACTCGGTGTTGTAAGCTAAAAGCCCCGTTAATTAACTCGATGTTTATTAACTCCTTGACTAGCATAAGAAAGTAGACTTTGTTTTATGTGTGTATTGTTTTATGATCAGTTCTACCATGTTCTTTGTAGGAAATGATACATATGTCCATCCACTTTGTCATATATAATCTTAGATTCAATGAGAAATGAATCAACGGTTATTGTTGCATCTTACATACCTTTTAGTTTATTTTTTTTCCCCAATCAAAATAAAATAGAAGGTATTTATTATTTTCTTTTTACCTCACAATTGAAAATATCACTTTTTTTTTCTTTATATAGAAACTTGTGTTACCTCTCAATGAGATTGTAGCTCAAATCAATTCCAACAGAGTCTTCTAGAAATATTACCGTTGTTAGGAACAAAGGTTTCGACAACACAAAACTCTTCACAAAGCTACATTGAATATCAAAGCCAAGAAGCACCCCAAAATAATGAATGTCAACACGTTGGAAGCTGCGGCTCGACAGGGCAACATAGAGATTCTCTACAGAATGATTGGACAGGATCCGCGTGTTTTAGAGTACGTAGATTCAATACCATTTGTTAATACTCCTTTGCATATTGCTGCATCTGCAGGGAACCTCCGTTTTGCTAGTGAGATTATGATATTGAAACCTTCATTTGCTTTTAAACTAAATCAAAATGGAGTTAGCCCCATCCACCTTGCTCTAGAAGAAGGCCATTATAGAATAGCCCTCCGCCTTGTAGACATCAATAAGGATCTCGTCCGAGTCAAAAGGAATGAAGGTCTCACTCCTCTGCATTGGGCAAGTCAATTTGGAAATCTGGACCTTTTGACAAATTTCCTCCAGGCTTGTCCAGATTCTATTAAGGATGTGACCGTTAGAAGTGAGACTGCACTGCATTTGGCTGTGAGACATCAACAGATGGAGGCTCTTAGGTTCCTGGTTAGGTGGCTCGAGACAAAGACAAAGGAGTTACAGAAAACCATGCTAAACTGGAAAGATGAGGATGACAATACTATTTTACACATTGCAGTAGTCAACAATGACATGGAGGTATCCTTTAATTTATCTTTCTATCAATTTATCTATACATATATATAAATATATTAGTTGAAGTTCAAGTAAGTTTAAAAAGCTATACTAATGGTATATTTTAATAAAAATTCTAATTATAACATGTTAATATATTCCAACTAAAAAACAAATAAGTGTACTATAGCAAACTCTACAAATATTTGCTAATGTATATTCACTTATTTTTTAATTAAGATATGTTAGCAAGTTACACTATGAGTATATTAAGATAATCCTTAGTTATAATTTGCTAACATATTTTAATTAAAAATCAAGTAGGTGTAAATTAACAAATTTCATACAAATATATGCACACACGCACACACACGCACACACACACATCACTAGAAAAAAAATTGTAGAATACAAAATTAATTAATCTAACTGTCAAATTGAAAGTTTTTATAAAGTTGATCAAGTTTAAAAAATTTCATGCAAATCAAAAACTAATTGTTATTTCATTACACTACTTTATTTTGACAATTGATATGTTCTTTAAAATATAAGTAAATATATATTGTTAGATAATATACCAATAGATGTCCAATTTACTTGAAGTTTGATATATATAACTAAAAAATTAATATGAAATGGTTCAACAATTAGCTTAATTAATTTTATATTATACATGCTATTGTTAAATGATGTACATACCAAAATTTAACATTTAATATCAATTGATCATGTCCTGTACACCCACACACACACACACACATACACGTGTGTGTGTGTGTGTGTGTGTGTGTGTCTATATGTATAAACATGTGTGTGTGTGTGTGTGTGTGTGTCTATATGTATAAACATATGTATGTGTGTGTGTGTGTGTGTGTGTATATATGCACACACATATGTGTGTGTGTGTCTGTGTATATGTACTGCTACATACCTAGCAAAGAAAGAAGTAAACCTATTGCCCTTTCTTGTAACACTCTTTTAATTTTAAATATAATTCATATTTAATTAATTATTAAGTTAAGTTGATGAAAATGTGAGTAAATTTTTTTTTTGATTTTATAATAAGAAAATTATAAAATTTAACAGAATTTGTAAAGAGAAGTGAAATAATAAAAACTACTTATGTATATATATCAAACTGTACATCATGGTTTGAGTAATACAGTCAAAACGAAAATAAAAGTATATTAAAAGACATATACTACCTAGCCCGATATATACATAAAAAAGATCTTATACAGATCAGTATTTATCTATCTTATCCCTTAAGGAAAATATTATAAACTATGTATATAAATTTGGAGGAGTATCCTCTGACTTGTCCTCAGCATCATCAGGCATTACCACCATCTTTAAAATCACGATTGAACATGCATAACAAAAATAATGAAGTGAAGTGATTTGTTCTAAATCACTTTCACATGTATGGTAGGAATTAAATAAAATTAATGAAGGGAACCTAGGATTTATTCTAAGTTATACTACCCTTGACTTAGTATGGATCTATACTTTCCATTAATGAGTAATAGTTTTCAACAGAACCTAGGAAGTGATTGGGAGTTTATATACCTCATCAACATCATCACATGATACAGTCCTCATTATCAACGAGGAGCAAATATTAGTCAAGATGTCCATTTACAGATGTATACTCTCACACTAATCCCAGAATGTTGAGCAGTTGTCAAGGTTATCGAGCTTGGTCAGGCGAATATCCCAGCTCAAAAGCGCTACCCTGGCCATTGGGACCTTCACCACTCGATGCCTACCCCCAAGACCTCCTCAAATGGGTCCCTGCCTTTCATTCCTCAGCGTACTAAACTGTAGCTTCCCTAGTAGGGTGTCATGCCACTGCATGACACTTGCTTTATATTACTCACTAAACTATCAATTTCTAATTTCTCAAACAGAGGTTTCCCTGGTCTCAATTAATTTGAGCACCAGTACAATCAACATTTCTGCCTTATTTTGTAAAAATTGCACAATATCAGAATTTTAACAGAATAACGATTTAATAATCATATAAAATTTTAGCAGAATAACAACATAGCAATTATAATTTAATTACTAAAATTTTGGCAAAATAAAAACTAAATAAATACATTTTAATTTTCTAAATTTGAGCAGAGTAACAGCTTAGCAAATGCATTTTAGTTTTCTAAAATTAAACAAAGTAATAGCTTAACAAATATAATTTAATAATTTAAATTTGAACAGAGTAATAATTTGGTAATCATGATTTAAAAATCTAAATTTGGGCAGAGTAACAACTTAGCAAAAATTAAAGTTTAATATTAAACAATAATAACAATACTAAAACTTAAGTCTAAACGAATTTAGGAAAAAACCCTTCTTACCAACATGCAAAGTGACAATAATTTAGAACTAACCCCACTCCCCCCATTACCTCTAAGATAATTGATGGAGAGGAAGAAATTGTTAATGCAAAGCTCCTAGGAAAAGAATTTTACTAGTTGTTGGAAAATTAGCAAAATTTTAACATAAAAACAAAGTAAAAGAAATTTTTTCTAGAGAGAGAAACTCTCTAAGAATTTGGCTAGCTTGAGAGAGAGGAGGATGTGTGAAAATTTGAAAACTTTGAGGCCTATTTATAGAAGAAGGAGGAGGGGGGGGGGGGGGGGGGTGGTTAGATGTCAAAAAAATTTACATCATCCATTATGTCAACATTATGTCATAAATCCAATTTTTATTTATTTTTAATCCAATTTAGGGATACATAACCCAAATAGGTGGTGAATCACATATTTTAGGGTTGGGGACGTGCTCCACCAGCTGTCCCAAGCTAACATGTGTCAATTTTTATCTATAGATGAATTAACCGGTACCGATAAAAACGTCTAAACTTGAAAAATTAACTTTTAATATCAAAATAATGTATTTTAATGCAAAACTGGACAATTACATTATTTTTCATCAAAAATAAATTTCTAATAATAAATTTTTATTTTTATTAATTTATTTAAAATTATATGTATTTATTTTGTATTTTTAAGCTAGAAAATTCATAGAAAATCCATTTTAATTCAATAAATACCAAAATTTTAAAAAAAATTAAAATTAAATATTTTACCCATGAGAAAACTAAAATTATCATTTTTACCCTTTTTGGATGTCAAACTAATACTGGCTGACTTATTAAACACGTAAGGGCATTTTGGTCATTTTACACAGGAATTTCAGAAAATTTTCAAAAAATTTTCAAAATTATATTTTAATATATATGACATAATTCCAAGCTCAAATTGACATTTTAATTTCAATTGAATCTTTTCTTCTTGTCAACCTTTAATATTGAAAGATAAGGACAAAATTGTCATTTTCTAATTTCTCCGGGTTCCAGTTCGGAAAAATTATTAAAAATCATGATTAAATAACTCTCGAAATTCTGAGCAAAATGGTAGGAGTCAGAATTTTGAAGTTTCATCCCAATTTTTCAGAATTGCATTGTCAAATATTAAAAAAATAGTTAAAGAATTGAAATAGAATTATTATATTTTTCAGTACTTTTCTTTCAAAATAAAGTTTTTATAATGAGAGATACTTAATATAAAATTCTCAAAATATTTTGAGATAAAAAAGTCTCTGGTTGGTTCCCATAGTCAACTAGGGGTATTTTTGTCATTTTACAAAAATTATCTCAATAAATTTAAGAAAAATTTCTAAAATTACTATTAATTATTCTAAATACATTGATGACTTAAAAATAATTTTTAAACATACAAAATAATTTAATATACAAAAGTAGGGGTGTTACATTCTTACTTTAATCTTTGACTTTATAAAATTCTACTTTAGTTTTTGATATTGAATTTAGTTATCTTTTATTGTTTCATAAAAATTAAATCATAACATATTATAAAATTAAGAATTAAAGTAACAAATTTAAAAAATTAGAGACTAAAATAATAGACCCTTATAGGGCCCACAATAAGAGTTTATTAAAAAATTCTAAATAAGTAAAACGAATGACATGTTCTTGTCAGGCAAAATTAACTACCTATTATACTTTAAACAGAATATATAAAATATTTAACAAAGGTAATTTTTTATGCTAAAAACACTTAAAATAGTGTGGTAATTCTAATTAAGTGTAATAAATGCTTCTCAACAAATATTTTTAAGACACCTGATAACATGACATTTTCTTGGAAACTCGTGGGTGGAAAACGTTTTATAACTGGTTAAATTTAAGTTTATGACTTCATGCTCTTAACAATCTCGTCATTGTACAGGCAATCACATTGTTGATAAGGAATTGGCATATGGATTTAGATGCCAGGAATTTGGAGCGCCATACGGCATTCGACATAGCACCCAACGATGATATCAGGAGGATACTAGTCCAGGCTCGAGCAAGAATTAGGATTTCAAGGAGAGTTGAGTCGTTAAGAGTATCTTTCAATGATTGGTTAATTCGCAAAGCTGGTCTAAGACAGCCTATGTCAGAAGGAGCACGCAGTGCGCTTTTGGTAGTGGCCACTCTTGTTACAACTGCCACTTATCAAGCAGCTCTAAACCCCCCTGGTGGATACAAACAGACTAATGATGGGGCTAACAATACTCTGAGTTATGGGGCCTCCAATTCATCACTTATTACTGGAAATGACAGGAAGTCAGTCATGTCAAACAAAAACTTCAATCAGTTTTCGACCACAAATTTGGGTGCTTTTATTTTATCAACTTTCAGAATTATCGGTCTATTGCCGAAAGATGTTGCCTGGATTCTTCTGTATTTCTCAATGGCACTCCTCATGGTCAGCTACTTGGACTCTATGGTGGTTATATCTCCCAATCATCTTACCGAAACCGTCATTGAGTTTACTTCCTATTCCTTTTTTGGAATTTTCGGGGTGTTAGTGTTTCTAATGAAGGTTTTCGTAGATTAATTATGATTGGTTATTCAAACCACTTGTATCATCTAATATGTATCCCTTTTTATGGGTTTGCACTTTATTTTTATGCTGTTGTCTTCACTAAAAAATCTTTAAAAAAGTAAAAGCTACTTTATAGGCGGATGTATTACTTGCTAGGTATTTTTAAGTGGTTGAATGTTATGTTGAATGCAAAAATAAGAGAGTAACGCTATTTTTATTTAAATTATTGTTTTATCTTATACATTACACAAGATAATATTTATCTTTATATTATTAAAATTCATAATAAGCAAATATCTTTAAATATATACATTATATTTTACATTTACAATGAACAATTGGAATTGTGATATAAAGTTGTTTTTAGCTATTGGTAATTTTTGAAAAAGAAAAGTATTAAAATTTAATTTAGAGATAGAGATAAAATAGGCTATATTGAAAGAGATATGCAATTAAGAAAATTAGGTATATAGATAAAGATAAAACAAGGATGATTTAATATGGTTGAGAGAATGATTTTTTTTTTTTTACTAGTTTCAAAAGTAGTATGTGAAATGCACTTCCAAATGAGAGAAGAGAGAGAATGTTAAGAATGTCTAATTGAAAGAGTGAAGAGATTAAGAGCCTCATTTTTCAAATTATATATTTTAATTTATAATATAGAAATATATATCTCATAATAATTTTTATTATAAAGAAAGAAATAGAAAGGAAAGAGAAATTATTGGATAAGATGAGTAATATGACAATGAAAGATTGAGAGAAAAAAGTGTTTTAAGATATTTATGAGAAATTACTGTGTGTTGGCGCTAAAAATGTGGAGAGAGCCATTTGCTATCAGTTAGAGCCTATTAACTGATGGCTAATTTAGCTAATAGTTAATAATTGAAGTGGGCTTGAGTCAATGATAGTTTGGGTGTGACCCAAAACTGCGAAAGCCTGGTGACAGATACATGCTATCGGGGGAGGGGGAATTTGAATGTTCTTAGTAGTTGAGGGCAATTTCTAGCGCACTTATAATGTCTCCCTAGAAAGTATGATAGCTATAGTTATTAGCATGAAACGACTGTCATGGGGAGAGTAAAGGGGTTTAAATATTTTGTTTTTTGATGTAAACAAGGTCCCCAACCATCAATGAAATTTATCCTTCTAGGTATTTACTTTTTCAAAAATTACAGCTTTCTTTACCGCTTTACTTATAGCTTTTTTTTACTACTTTCCTTTATATTTCAATTATTTACAGCTTTCCTTTATCACACTTCAACTTAGGAGTAATGTAGCATAGAAACCTCAATTCTACGACTGCTAGAAAGCTCTTTAGCGTAGACTAGGAACCAATTCGAGAAATAAAATACCTTCCTTGAGCTAATCTCCTGAAAAGAGAAATCATCCGCCGGTGATTAGTTGTTCCCACGGCTAGCTAGGAGA
This sequence comes from Spatholobus suberectus, assembly GCA_004329165.1. Classification (NCBI taxonomy): domain Eukaryota; kingdom Viridiplantae; phylum Streptophyta; class Magnoliopsida; order Fabales; family Fabaceae; genus Spatholobus; species Spatholobus suberectus. The sequence continues at coordinate 53,960,923 of CM014731.1, read as the reverse complement.
ATTTCTCACACCATCATAATTTTGGCACATCCTATGGGACCTTAATTTCACAACAACTGATGTTTCCTTCACTTTGTCGGATCATTCTTGGTGTATACAGTTACATTAGTGCTGAGATCTTGCAAAGATGGAATCAACCTCTAGAAGGAAACCATCAAGTGCTAAGCACGTAGTGTAGCCAAATATAACCACCATGGCTGCTACAATGCTTGTAATGGCTATAGGCACAACTTCTGTGGTCCATGTAGCAACTGGGCAAAAGGGGCCATCTTGGCCTCCCCTTAATGTTGTCTTGTAAAAAGACACGACCAGTGATAGGGGGTGGACCGGTTGGCATGTGTTGCAACTAGTTATCCTTATGGGATGCCAATTAAGGAGCAGATAGAGAAGGGAGTACATGATATAATGCTACAAATCTCAAGGTAGTTAGGAGACATTGTTAAGTCAATGGTGCTAGGTGATATATAGAAGGTGCGTGAAGAAGAGCGTCGACAGCATGGTCATCAAGAGGCATTGGTTGCCTCAGTTCATAAGAGCCATTTTGGGTAGTCATGGGCTTCCTCTATACAGTCGGGAGTAGAAGTTGTTAGGTTGCCACCTCTTAGTTTGGCACGGTTCATATGGCTTATAGACCTCCTAACATTGTTGCCTCAGTTCATAAGAGCCATTTTGGGCAGTCGTGGGCTTCCTCTGTACAGTTGGGAGTAGAAGTTGTTAGGTTGCCACCTCTTGGTTTGGCACAGTTCATATGGCTTATAGACCTCCCAACATTGTTGGAACTATTGGTTTGCCTTACCCTGTAGTGATGGCGCCAAACCTTGAGTTTTCAGGTCAAGGAATTAGTATGGGAAGTAGCAGTGCATTTGGAGAAAGGGGAAATATGTAGTCGATTGGTTATTAGCCACCCCTTGGGGGGCAAATCAACTATTAACCCACTTATAAGCCTTAATTTTTTTTGTCAGTCGTTCACGCAACAGGTAGATGACCAAATATTATGACCACACCAGGGACTCCTTAACCCTATTTGGGTAAAGCCTAGGCCCATCGCTCCTTCTGTTATAGACCCTAGCATAATAGTCGAGGCGAAAGCATTTTAAGGTCTAACTAAAGCCAATCGACAGGCTTATTTATAGGAAGCCCTATCCTGAGTGGGTGGATAGGATGGTAGCCTTACTGAGCATTTTCAAAGTTCTAGATTTTGGGATGTTCTCAAATGAGTATGTCTAGTCAACCACAAGGCATGTTAGTCGATTTACATCTTAATGTGGGGAGGCCAGTCAGAATGACTATCACAGATTACACCTATTTCCTCTGTCTCTGATTGGCATCACTTTTATGTGGTATTTGACTTTGGCACTTAATTCGGTTCAAAATTGGGTAGACATAGAGAGATGTTTCCATGATAGGTTTTACTTACCCTTGCCGACTTGTTGCTGATTTGATGAATACTTGACAGTAGGCTAGTGAAATAGTTGTTGAGTACTTGGAATGTTTCAAAAGGGTGAGAAGCAAATGTAACATTCAGTTCCTGAAGCTAAGCATGCAAACATAGTTGTCGACAATATGCATCCCTTGCTGAAGGAATCGCTCACTTAGACTATGTGGACCTATAGTAGCTAGTCACCAAGGTAACTAGGGTGGAGTAGTTCACCAAAAAAAGGGAACAACGTAGAGCACAAAGAGGTGCGAGGAATCCTCAAGCTATATCCATGATAGGTAAGGAGGTAGAGGAATCATTAGAAGAAGACTCAATGACTGAGCAGATAGCACTGAATTGCTCAAAGGGAAGTTGTACATTTGCCATGCTTTAAGGCCATCATAAAGTAAGGAGGTTGAAGGTAAAGAGCCCTATGTGTTTGACATTTCAAGGGCTGACTAGATCTTTGATTACCTAGTGAAGGACCAACAGATCAAACTCCCAAAGGGATAGAAGATAACTCCTCTAGAAAAGTTGGAGAACGAAAGGTACTATAAGTGGCATAATGTTTATAGTCTCTCTACGACCAATTGCTTAGTGTCGACTGCTGCAGTTAAGCAAAAGCAAATACTACCTCATAAACCTGGGGGACATCCCAAGTATCATTGACGGCTAAAAGAAGCCAAGCTAGAAACAAAGTGGAACTAGAGGAAGGAGAAAAGCCTCTGAAGTTGTTAATTTTCCAATGACTATAGTATCCTTAGCTGAATGATAGGCGACAAAAGTTGCCAATGCAACCTGAAACTACATCCTCACACCCCACTATAAGGCGCGTGGCATAAGTGAACATGAGAGGGGGAAGGTCAACCCTCAAGATTACCTTAGTTGATCGAGACAGCTTGAAGGGGCTAGGATAAGGAAGCCAAAGGCTAAGGTAGAAAAAGGACATTGGTTCTTGAACAAGTGCGTCAAGGATCGGTCAATTAAAGACAAACCTTTAACAAGAACTCAAAAAAGGAGACTGTAGAGGAAGAGGACATTACAGAAGTTGAGAGGGATGATCGACACGCTTTTTGATAGTTGTCAAGTTAAGAAAAAGGAGGTGCAATCACCCAAGGTCGATGGGAAGGAAGGAACTTTTCACTACAAGAACTATTCATTCGAGGAGAGTGATGTTAGTTCTCCCTTGAAGTTAAAAGACTATGAACTAGATGGCTTATTGCTTAATGATACATGTATTCCAATGAGAGCCGTTGGGGTGCTTCCAGTTGAATTTGCTAGTCAAGCCGAATAGTCATTAGCCTTTAAAGGTGACATGGAAGCTAGTGAATAGGAATAGGCTAGCCTAACCAATGAGGCTACATCTGAAGATGCCATCCCTAAGTTATGCAAGCTGACAGATAATATGACTAGGCACCTCAAGCCCATCTATGTCAAGGTCACTATTAATGGTAGGCCTTTCAATCAAGTGTTCATAGATAATGGGGCATTTCTAAATGTAATGCCTTACTTGACAATGAAGAAGTTAGGCAACTCAGAGAATGATATGTTGAATACCAATATGAGAATGATTGCATTTATTGGGGACCCCACAACGGCTATGGGAATTCTAATAGCCAAGATAACAGTTGGTCCCAAGACAAGCATATTTGCTTTCTTTGTGCTGGATGTAAAGCTGTCATATTCTATGTTGTTGAGTAAAGATTGGTTTCATCCTAATTTATGTGTGCCATCTACCCTATACTAAATGTTGATTTTTTAGGTAGGCAATAAGGTGGAAGTGTTGCCAACCGATAAGAGTCCATTTTCAACTGATGTAGTAGCAATAAAGGCTACTTTTTATTCACCTTAGGTCCAACTAATCATGGTTTTTGGCTTAAGAAGTAGGTCAATGCACAGCTTGAGGATACAAAAGAGACCAATGAAGGTGCTCAATGATTTGATCTAGAGGATGAGCCAGCATTTCCTAGGTGACATAGCTGACGAAGTCATAAGGGAAATGCTTGAGGGGGAAGGTAGAGTCTATACTTGAGGATTATACCCAACTGATTCAGCAACCATTGCCTTTGTTCGAGGCTTATGACCCATTGATGGATGCAAACTTGGGAACAACTAATAACCTGTGGATGACCAAGATGAGCGAGCTACTAAAGAAGATGAGTGGTCCAAGTTGGTGCTGCTAATTACTCAATTTAAGGACTGCTTCAATTGTGATTATCACAAGATGCCAAGATTGTCGAGATCCTTAGTGAAGCATAGGCTACTTGTTAAGAAGGGCCACAAACCACTTAAACAACCTCCTAGGCGTTTCAATCTAGAGTTACTACCCAAGGTAAAGGACAAAATTGAGCACTTATTATCAATAGGGTTTATTCGGACAGCTAAGTATGTGGATTAGTTGTCAAATATAGTCCTTGTCATAAAAAAGAGTGGACAAGTCTAGGTATGTATTGGTTTTAAGGACCTGAATTTGGCTATCCCTAAAGATGAGTATGCCATCTAGTCGCAAGCATGTTAGTTGGTTCAGCAGCTAATAATGGCATGTTGATCTTCATGGATGGTAATTCATGTTATAGCCAAATCTACTTACTAAAGGAAGATGTCCATAAGATAGCCTTTTGGTGCCCTGCAGCAATTGGTACTTTTGAATGGCTAGTTATGCCGTTTGGACTCAAGAATGTCATGGCTAAGTATCAAAGGCTACGAATCTATATTTCATAATCATATTGGCAGGAATATGGAGGTTTTCATCGACGATGTGGCGGTGAAGTCTGCCGATTTTAGCATTCATTTAGCTAACTTGGAGCAGTCCTTCACACGAATGACGGTGCATGGACTGAAGAAGAATCTGACCAAGTGTGTTTTTAGGATCACGGCAAGCAATTTTCTTGAGTTTTTAGTACCCTAGAAGAGCATAGAAATAGACAAGAATAAGGCAAAAGGCCGTCAGGATGGCATCTCCCCTCGAAACAAGCTAGAGTTACAAAGCCTTATTGGGAATATTAACTTTAGCAATTCATAGTAAATTTGGCTGGCAAGTTAAAGTCATTTTCTTCCTTGCTATGGCTGAAGAAGTAAGAAGACTTTGTGTAATGGGAGATCAACAGGCAGTCTTTAATCAGATCAAGCAGGCATTGGCAACACCCTTGATGTTGTTCCTCTATCAGTAGCGAGGCCATTGAAGCTTTACATATTAGCTTGCAAATGAATCTATTGGATGCTTACTTGCGTAGGATGCCGAAGATAGCATTGAGCGAGTTGTGTATTACTTAAGCAGGTTACTCCATGATGTCGAGATGCACTATACAGCGATTGAAAAATTATGTTTGTCCTTGTATTTTGCCTGTGTAAAACTCAAATACTATTTTTTGCCTAGAAAGGTATTCGTAGTCTATAAAATAGATGTAATTAAATACTTGTTGAATAGACCTGCCTTTTAGGGTCAACTAATGAAATGGGCATCAAAATTGAGTGCTTTTTCTTTAAACTATTTGCCACTAAGAGCTGTCAAAGGACAAGTTTTGGCTAACTTATTGGCCCAACATTTTTGTCTTGAAGTTAAAGACCTCCTTTTGACAGGCTCGATGCCTACTTAGGACAAAACCCTAGATCATGATGTTTGACGAATCTACAACTCATTTAGCTGTAGGGGCAAGATTAGCCATTACCAACCTATGCAGCCAACTGAGGAAATTTAGTTGTGAATTACCAGCTGATTGTTTCAACAATTAGGCTAAATATGAAGCATTGATACTGGGTTTGAAGATTTTATTAGCTGAAGGAGCCCAATTAGTTACGATATTAGGCGATTCCCAATTGATAACTAAATAGTTGATTGGGCTGTATAGATGTTGTCACCCTAATTTGGTACATTTACATGAAATGGTTGTTTGTTTACTAAGACAGTTCATGGATGTCAAAGTAATATATGTGCCAAAGGAAGAAAATAAGGATGCTAATAGCTTAGCTCAACACACTTCTGGATTTAAGGAGTTAAAGGTATTGGAGGATGACTACTAGTGGCCAGCTGTGGCACCCCATTCACATTGTACATAATTCATACTTATTTACTTAAATTAATTAATTGTTGATTTAAGTTAATGAAAATGCGAGTAATTTTTTTCCGATTTGTATAATAGAAAATTTTCAAACTTGAGAGAATTTGAAAATGGTAGTAAAAGATAAAAGAAAAGGTTTTCATATATATATATATATATATATATATATACACACATCATAAAATTGTACATCATAGTCTTATACATACAGATGAAAGTACAGTAACTATAATACAAAAAGATCAAAATATTACGTCAAAATAGTTATTACTTATCCTTAGAACATCAAAAAGATCCTAGTCAGAGCATGTCAGTCTACCTTATCCTAATAACAAACCATCAGACTAGGCTTATAAGTCATCATCCATGGCTGGATCCTCATTAATTATGACCAATCATGCATAAAAGAAAAGTAATGGACTAAGGTGATTTATTCTAAAATCACTTTTACATGCATGGTAAGAATCCTACCATAACTTACAGATAGAACACAATTGACAAAAAAGAAAAACCTAGGATTTCTTCTAAGTTGTACTAGACTACCTTTGACTTGGTATGGATTCATATTTTCCCATTAGTGAGTAATAATTCTCAACAAAACCAAAAAGTGGTTGGAAGTATATATACCTCTTCTCATCATCACACGGTACAATTCTCATCATCATGAGGAATAAAATAACAGTTTAGGACAAAATAGTTCATTTAGAGGTATACTCTCATACCAATCCTAGTGATGACTTAATAGTCGTCAAGGTTATCAAGCTTGTTCTCTATAAAGATCCTGGCTTATGATTGCTATCCTCGCCATTTTGACATCACTACTTGATACCACACCCTTAAGACCCTCTAGGTCCTTGCATACATCTCTCAGTGTACCAAACTATGGCTTTCCTAGCAAGGTTTCATGTCACTGCATGTCACTTACTTTACACTACTGACTAACTTATCAATTTCTAACTTCTAAAACAAAAGTTTTCCTGGCCTCATTTAATTTGAGCACCACAATCAACATTTTTGCCTTATATTGTAGAAATTACACAATAGTAATTTTAAACAATAAAAAAAATCACATATTAGTAATCATCAAAATTTTAATAGAATAGCAATTTAGTAATTATAATTTAATTACCAAAATTTTAGCAAAATAACAACTTAGTAAATATATTTATCCTCTAAATTTTTGCAGAATAATAACTTAACAATTATAATTTAATTTTCTAAAATTGAGTAGAGTATTAGCTTAGTAATTACAATTTAAAAATCTAAATTTGAGCAAAGCAACAACTTAGTAATTATAATTTAATAATTTAAATTTGAGCAGAGTAATAACTTAGTAATTATAATTTAATAATTTAAATTTGAGCAGAGTAACAACTTAGCAATTATGATTTAATAATTTAAATTTGAGTAGAGTAACAACTTAATAAAAATTAAAGTTTAGCATCAAACAATAAAATAGAACATACTAAACTTTATGCATTGAAAGGTTTAGGGAAAAACCTTTCCTACCATCATGTGAAATGACTATAATTTAGAACTAACCCTACTCCTTCCATTATCTCAAGGTTAGTTGATAAAGAGGATGGAATTATTGGTACAAAGCTCCTAAGAAGAGAAATTTACTAGTTAATGGAAAACTAGTAAAATTTAAGCATAATACTAGAGAAAAATAATTTGTAGAGAGAGAAACACTCCATATAGGTTTCGGCTAGCTTTGGAAAGGTGAGGATGTGTGAAAATCTGTCCAAAATGCATGGGCATTTATAGGAGGAGAAGAAGCTTAGGTGTCTAAAAGGTGATGTCATGTATTATGTAATAAAAACCTATTGTTATTTATTTTTAATTTGATTTTAGGGACACATATTCAACATAGGACGTGAGTCACCGATGCTAACTAGGACGTGTGGCATAGTGAGCTATCTCAAAGCTCTCCTATGTCAATTTTATCTAAAGTTAAATTAACCGATACCGATAAAATTGTCTAAACTTAACTAATTTAGCCTTCAATATCAAAATAATGCAATTTCATACAAAAATGAACATGTACATTAATGAGTTTCTAATAATTAATTTTAATTTTTATTAAATTATTTTGAATTTATATATATATATATATATATATATATATATATTATTCTTGAGCTAGAAAATTCATATTAAATCCATTTTAATTCAATAAATTTTCAAATTTTTATGAAAATCCTAAAATTAAATATTTTAACTATAAATGCAGTAAGATTATCATTTTCACTGCTCATGGATGTCAAACCAATATTGGTTAGGTTTATTAGACACTTAGGGGCATTTTGGTCATTTTACACAAGAATTCTAGAAAATTCTCAAAAAACTTTCGAAATTATATTTTAATATATATGAGATGATTCCAAGCTCAAATTGACATTCTAAAGTCAATTGAGTCTTTTTCTTATGTCAGCCTTTAATGTTGAAAAAGAGGGACAAAATCGTTATTTTAAATTTCTTTGGGCTTTGGCTGGAAAAAATTATTAAAGATCACAATTATATAGCTCTCGACATTCTGAATTTAATTGTAGAGAATAGAATTTTGAGATTTCTTCTCAATTTTTCAGAAATAAAGCTTCAAATATTAGAAAAATAGTTAAAAAATTAAAATAGGAGTGTTACATTTTTCACTACTTTTCCTTCAAAATAAATTTTTTATAATTAAAATATACTTAGTATAAAATTTTCAAAATATTTTGAGATCAAAAAGTCTCTAGTTGGCTCCCGTAGTTAACTAGGAGTATTTTTATCATCTCACAAAAACTATCTTAATAATTTTTTTAAAATTTTCTAAAATTTTTATTAATTATTTTAAATATACTGATTATTTAAATTAATTTTTAAAAACTTCTAATTATTTTTGTTTCTTAGTTCGTTCATCTGGCTTTTTGGGGAAGAGATGGTCATCTTACAATTTTTCGAGCTTCGTTTCCTAAAAATTATTGAAAATCTAAACTAAGTACTACTCACTAATACTAACGTAATTGTAGGGATCAAATTTTGGAGATTCCCATCCAGTTCTCTAGAAATAAATGCAGAATAATTAGAAAATTAGTTCATAGGCAAAGTAGGGGTGTTACACCAATTGTGGTGCCAAATGGAATTTCCACAATGGTGCAAGACTGGCAACAAGAGTTGATATGTCATTTGGAAGATCCATCGGCTAAGGCTGATTTTGTTCTAAGGAGAAGAGCCTTAAAATTTTTGTTATTAGGTGGAGATCTCTACAAAAGGATAGCCGATGGATTATTGCTAAAGTATATAAATGTTGAGGAAGCTATTAGAATTGGTGAAGTATAAGAGGGCTATTGGGCCAAAAATGAGAAGGCTCATTTATGGCCACGACTATTTTTGGCTGACCATTTTGACTGATTGTATTAAAATGCTAAAAGATGTGAAGCCTGCCAAAGGTTTGGACCTTTGCAGAGAGTTCCAGCTGAAAGAGCTCTATAGTGTAATCAAGCCTTGTTCTTTTGGAGGCTAGGCCATGGATCTTATAGGGAAAATCCACCCTAGTTTGTCAAAATGTCACAGCTTTATCATTGTCGCCATTGATTATTTCACTAAATGGGTAGAAGCCCTACCGATGGTGTTAGTTTCTCAGCTGGATCTTATTAAATTCATCCAAAATCAAATCATCTATAGGTTTTGAATTCTAGGAACCATCATGGCTGACCATGGGACCATGTTTACTAGCGACAAAATGGTGGCTTATGCTCAACAATTAAGAATCAAGCTAGTCTATTCGACACCTTACTATGCTCAAGTGAATGGACAAGCAAAGGCTACTAACAAAATAATCACAAATTTGATCAAGAAAGCCATGGAGGATAAACTGAGGAAGTAGTATGAGGCATTACCTAAAGTCTTTTAGGCTTATAGGAATATAAAAATAATGCTATTGTTGTAACATCTCTACTTTTGTATATTAAACTATTTTGTATTTATTTTTGAAAAACCAGATGAAAATCTCAAAAGTTTGATCCTTACAATTACATTCATTTTAATAAATAGTACTTGAGTTTAGATTTTTTTAATAATTTTTTGGGAACAGAGTTAGAAAATTTATAAAATGACCATTTTGTCTTTAAAAAGCTAGATAATAGAATTAATAAACAAAAAGAGTTAGAAGTGTTTAAAAATTATTTTTAAGTCATTAATGTACTTAGAATAATTACTAATAATTTTAGAAAATGTTCAAGAATTTATTGAGATAATTTTTGTAAAATGACAAAAATACCCCAGGTTAACTACGGGAACCAACCAGAAGCTTTTTGACATCAAAATATTTGGAAAATTTATATTTAATATATTTCATTATAAAACATTTATTTTGAAAGAAAAATAGTGCAAAATATAACAACTCTATTTTAATTTTTTTCAATCATTTTTTAATATTTAACAATGTGATTTTGAAAAATTGAGAAGGAATTTCAAAATCCTGATCCCACCATTATGCTCAGAGTTTCAAGAGCTATTTAATCGTGATTTTAATAATTTTTCTATGTCAGGACCTGGAGAAATTAGAAAATAACGATTTTGTTCCTATTTCTCAACATTAAAGGCTAACATGAGAAAAAGATTCATTTGAGATTGGAATCATGTCATATATATTAAAATATAATTTTGAAAATTTTTTGAGAATTTTTTGGAATTTGTGTAAAATGACCAAAATGCCTTTAGGTGTTTATTAAGCTTAGCCAAAATTGGCTTGACATCCAGAAAAGGTGAAAATAATGATTTTAGTTTATTTATGGGTAAAATATTTTATTTTATAATTTTCATAAAAATTTTCTTTTTATTGAATTAAAATAGATTTTTTATGAATTTTCTAGCTTAAAAATACAAAATAAATACATATAATGTGAAATAAATTAATAAAATTAAAATTTATTATTAGAAATTTATTTTTGATGAAAAATAATGTTTGTCTAATTTTGTATTAAAATGCATTATTTTGATATTAAAAGCTAATTTTTTAAGTTTAGGTGATTTTATTGGTACCGATTAATTTAGCTATAGATAAAATTTACACTGAAGAGTTTAAGGGACAACTCATATAGTACGTTCCCAAGTCTACGAGGGGTGATTCACCACCCTAAGTGGTGTATGTGTCCCTAAGCTTGCATATTTGTCCCTAATTTTAAATTAAAAACTAATTTAAAGACTTGAATTTTGCATCACTGGTTAGGTCATTTGGTCGACACCTAAGAATCCGTCCTCTTCTATAAATAACCCCTCCTTACTTCAAATTTTCAGTATCTCATTTTCCTCTCCCAAGTTAGACGAAGCTCTTTCTAGCCACTACTTTCCATAAAAAAAATTTCTTACACTAACGTTCTATTACTTTACATGAAGCTTTTATTCTAAGAATAGTGCACCAATAATTCTCTCCTCTTCAACAACTCCCCTAGAGATAATAGGGGAAGTGGGGTTAGCTCTAAATTATTATCACTTTGCATGTTAGTAGGAAGGGTTTTCCCCTAAACTTGTTTAGGTTTAAGTTTTATTATTATTATCATTGTTATACTATTTGATATTAAACTTTAATTTTTCTAAGTTGTTACTCTGCTCAAATATAAATTATTAAATTATGCTTACTAAATTGTTACCTTACTCAAATTTAAATTATTAAATTATACTTGTTAAGCTATTACTCTGCTCAAATTTAGAAAATTAAAATGTATTTATTTAGTTGTTATTCTGCCAAAATTTTAGTAATTAAATTATAATTACTATGTTGTTATTTTGCTAAAATTTTAATAATTACTAAGCTATTATTCTGCTAAAACTTTGTGATTACTAAATTGTTATTTTGTTAAAATTTTGGTATTGTACAATTTTTGCAATATAAGACAGAAATGTTGATTGTATTAGTGCTCAAATTAAATGAGACCAGGGAAACCTTTGTTTGAGAATTTCGGAAGTGATAACTTAGTAAGTAATGTAAAGTGAGTAACATGTTGTGACATGGCATCTTACTAGTGAAGTTACAGCTTGGTACGCTGAAGAATAAAAGGCTGAGACCCATTTGCAAAGTCTTAGGGGTAGGCATTAAGTGATGAAAGTTCCAATGGCCAAGGTAGCACCCTTGAGCCAGGATATTTGTCTGACCAAGCTTGATAACCCCGACAACTATTCAACATGCAAGATTAGTTTGAGAGTATAGCTCTATAAATAAATATCCTGATTGTTATTTTCCTCAATGGTGATGAGACTGTACCATGTGATGATGTTGATGAGATATATGTACTCCTAGTCACTTCTCAGTTCTATTGAGTACTATTACCCACTAATAAGAAGTATAGATTCATACATAGTCAAGGGTAGTCTGATACAACTTAAAAGGAACCTTAGGTTCCTTTCTATTATCAGTTGTGTTTTATCTTTGTTTTATGGTAGATTTTCTACCATACATGCAAAAGCGATTTTAGAACAAAACACCTCACTCTATTATTTCTTCTATATATGATTGATTGTGATTATTAAAGACGACACTAACTTCTCTTGATGCTGAGTACAAGTCAGAAGGCATTTCAATGGGCAAAGATCTGATTACCTATAGTCTTTTTTTTATTTTTGTATGAGGGAATAGGATAGATTGACACTGTTCTGTATAGGACCTTTTTGATGTACATATTGAGTTGTATAGTGTCTATCTTTTGATGTATTTTTAGTTTTGTTTATTTTATGACTATTATGTATTATCAAACCATGATGTACAATTTTGCGATATATATGTATATACAGTCTTCTCTTTCATCTTTTACTACCATTTCCAAATTTTGTTAAGTTTGAAAATTTTCTATTATAAAAGCAAAAAAATTTTACATGCATTTTCATTTACTTAAACTTAATAACTAAATTAATATGAATTATATTCAAAATTTAAAGGAGTGTTACAACTGTTACCACTCCCTTCAGGCTAACTTACGGCTAAGATGCAGTTTTGACGTTAAAGATAAATGTTAAATCTCTACGAGCGGCTAAATAGAATCATTTATTAGCTAATAACTATCAATACTCTCTAATATTGGAGTTAGAGTCAGCCAATAAGGATTGTCTAATGGCCTTAGAAAATATTAAGCGCAACAAGGAAAGGGGGTTTAGAAGCTACAATAAGCATGTCCAACGGAGAACATTTGCCGAAGGAGACTCAGTGTGGAAAACAATTTTCCCAATTGGTCATAAGGACCTAAGATTTGAAAAATGGTCTCCAACATAGGAGGGGCCATTTATGGTTAGGAAAGTGTTGGCTAACGATGCATACAGGTTAGTCGACATACAGGGTAATAAACACAATAAAAGCATCAATGCTTGATTCTTAAAAAAATATTATCCTAGCATCTACAAAACTAAATGAAATTGTCCTAATGGCTACAAGCCAGTCATCATAGGTACCAAAGGCATAGTGGCCCAAGAAAAAGTTAGTTATACCTATCGTAATCAGGATCACAACAAAATGGCGAAAATGAAATTAAAAATAAAAGAGTTACTACCATAGTTTATTAAGGGAAAACATAGAAAAATCCTAAAAAATAGTCTTGAACCAAATATTGGATTCGGGAGTCAATTACGCATAGAAAAGTGTTAGCACCCTACGACGTTTGTTATAAAATGGTTACCTCTTAATTTGATGTATGAAAATGTTAGTTGTCTTATCCTCTTACTTATAAAATTATTAATCCTATATTTTTTTATTTAAATGATAGATTTATTATTTATATATTTTTTTAAAAAAGATTTTTATTGTTACGAATTTATTTTTATTGTTTTTGGGATCGATAAGAATGGATTCTTGCTCCTATGTATGCTTCGGTACAATGAGGAAATCAGACTCACGTAGTTCTTTGGGATAGAAAATCAGTTTTGTGGGTTGATTTTTTTAGTTTATATGTTTTTGTTTTTATTATTTTTATAAGAATTATCAAGACATTAAATCTTAAGCTTTTATAGAGTATCGCCCACAACGTTAGGCAGCCTAACAGATGCAGAATACTCTTACAAAACAAAGTTATACAAGATTTTGTGATATTCAAGTAGGTCCTAGACCCAACATGATAAATTGCTAAATCTATTCTTTTTTTTTTTTAAGTTTAATCTTATTACTTTAAAAAAAACATTGTTTAATCTTATTATTTTAAAAAAATTGATTAAAAAAATATTTTTAAAAAAATTACTTACGTTAATTACTAAACAAGTTTTTATTAAGGAAATATAATCAAAATGCTATATATTAAATAGATTCAGCTCTGATTTATGAAAAGGCTAAGAATTATTGAATTACATATTATTTAAATGCTAGGTGTCAAAAGATATTTAAGTGTGGCCCATCATTGAGCCCCAAACAAGGAACCTCCTCCCTTTCTTTTTACTTTAACGGATCCAGAGTGGTGGGCTGGGCCCATCGCTGAACACAGAATGGAGAGAGGGGTAAACCCCTTTTTGTTTCCTCATTTTTCGTAGCTTTCCCAAGGTTCACAGGAAGACCCGGTACGGTGGAAGCGCACACTCTCTCGCAAGCTCCGACACGGCGAAGAAGAAAAAGGGTTTTTCCTCCATAGGATTTCTCCAATCACAAGATAATGGATGTGTCGATATTACGCCAATGCGACGGCTTTCGCGGTGGTCAAAGAGATCTTGCAAGAATGATTCCACTTCGTGGTGGTGGCAAAAGGTAGAGGAGTTCCGGAAACTACCAATCCTGGTTTCTTCACGGTGAAAACATAGGGAACATTGGGGTTAGAATAATGGTTCTGATTTGTGTTGCGGAGAATGCACGAAGAACAGAGGAACGACGAGATTGATGGATCCGAATTGATTTTTCAAATGCAATCCTTAGCAGCAAGATCTGTATTGGTTTTTATTATTTTTTATTGTTTTACTTTTATGAACGTTTGAATACTAATATGGACTCTGAATTAGTGGGAGTGTGAGAGTCGTTGTAATTGTGAGTGTGTGACAAGTGATTCGATACCTTAATGGCTGAGAAACAGGGAGGGAATATGTGCCATGATATGTTGCTGTGAAGAATTTTGTGATGCTTGCATAGCATTCGAGCTTTTTTTTTTTTTTTTTTGAAAGAAATTATAATCTACAGCTGATGTAGATTAAAGATTTTGATATAATAGAATTATCTGTACCTATTCAAATTACAAGGACAATCACAAAGCACATATGCTTATTTTGTATTCAACCAAAAATGACGTTCAATCATTTGCAAATAGCAACTACAGATGAGAGAAAACAAACAGAACAAGCAAATACAAACTCATGATTTCAGCATCCAGAAATGTCACACCTGTAGAGCAAGTATTGAAGGAGGAATTCTATATAATCATTGCCAGAAACAGAGTAAAAAGAAGCATAGTTATACCTCAATAGCTCAACTTTCTCTCTAATTCTATAACATTCTCCTCCCTTTCTTTGCTTTGTTTTTTTTTCTTTTCCCACTAGAGCTTCCCTTTCAAACCAATGGCTTCTCCCCTTTGAATCCTCCCCCTATTTTTGCGTTCCCCAGCTTTTTTTTTGTTTTTCGTTTTGCCCCCCTATTCCTTTTTCTCTATTCCTATTTATAACTCAGCAAGCCTCATAACAGAAAATCCTTCCCGATTCTTCTCTTCTTCTTTTTTATATTTTTTTATTTTCATTGTGTTATTACGATTATGCTGGTGCCATTGCATACATGGGTGAAGTTAGTTTGTTCAATGTGTGTGATGCTTTGCAAATGTGATACTATCCATGAGCACTAATTTCGGAATCGTTGTAAAACTGGGAGCATGCTTATGACGGTGAGGGATGCACATGACACACATGAATGACGTGTGTGAGCCTACTTAGCGAGAAATCAAAGACTTGAGCTGACTCTATTTTCCTTAGTTTTCTTCTTTTCATTTCAAATTTATTTATTTATGAATGGGCCTATACATGCAAGTCCAAACAAAAAATTTTAAGACCCAATTGTCTTTAAAAGAACTCTCCCTTTTTATTATTATTATTATTATTTACTAACATTATTATTTATTTATTTATTTTATAAACTTTTATTTAATTCAATTTTAATACTTTTAACCCAGATAAAATTGGGTGTTTACAATACCAAAGGAAAAAAATGGGATGAAAGCAAACTAAGCCTCTAGAGTCGAGTTACTCGCGCCTGCTGCCTTTGTCTCATTGTCTGATGGAGAGATAGTTGAAGTTACAAGTGCGGCTGTCGTTAACTATTGAGCTCACAACACCATTCAATTAAAGCCAGGCCACTCTTGGTTAGCATTGTCCATGCCTTTGTTACTGCTTTCAAAGTCCTTCAGGAGTACCTCATTTTATTTGGCTAGAGTGCCTATTTCATCATCCAGCTTTAAGGCCTGCCAAAACAGTTGAATCCTCTTGTGACTATGCTTATTCAAGTGCATAATGGTGTCAATCAAGATGGGTTGAAGTCAACTAATTTCACATTGAATTTTCTCCAAATCAGCTTAGAGTTCCTCTAACATGGTTCTGGTTTCTTCTTAGAAGCACTTATCTGCCTGTCACTTTGCCTCGACGGTCTCAAATTGAGCCCTCACATTGTGCAGAATAGACTTGTTTAGCATTTGCTAAAAGATACATCCTTCTTTGGGCATCTTTATCATAGTTAAAAGACTAGAGGCATCATTCTCATCAAAGCATCATTTATAGTTTCACTTCTCCCAAAAGCTTTTTCCTATCCAATGGCACATTGAGTACTATCTCAAATGCACCAGGTTGTTTGAGCAACCTATATTTGTAGCCACCATAACTCCAAGAATTTTGCCAACAATCTCTATAGTCTCCAACTTGGTCAATATCCAGAATTTCCTGACTAATTTTGGATGAATATTCTTAGTTCTATCAAAATACTTATCACGTTTTTCAAGTTTTCCCTGACATCAACTCCAATGGCTACCATCAGCATCTAGGCCAAACTTGTATTTTATGTAGACAATATCAGATCAAACGGCCTATCTTCAATACTTACTAGAGTAGGCTTGTGATTATGTTTGGGATTAGCTTGCCTTGTGAGCGCCATTGTCAACCAAAGATTAGGGTATTGGATTAGGGTAGGGTGTTTTGAGAAGTGAGAGAGAAAACATAAAGGTTTTCCTTTTTGTTAAAGATTTGATGAAAAAGGAAAGAGAGGATTATATATATATATATACATATATATACATATATATATTCAAAAACCTCTCAGTAACCATACTAAAGACAAATTACTTTTTGAAGTTTTGAAAACATAACCAATAAATGTTCACCGACTTAGCATGGAAGAGATAAGATAAATAATAATCACTATAACATATATTATTTGCTTTATCATAAAAGTGATTAGACATGTGTACATAATACAAAAAGAATGTAATGAGTGAATGCACAAATAGAACATATGCATTGGACGTTGAAGTATTGGACGCTAATGCATTGGACACTACTCATGGACTGTGGATGCTTCCATATACAAACCAATCATTCAATCCTTTATAAATTCCATACCTAGATGACCTCGAATATGGATGAGTTTTTCTTAGGAAGGGATTTTGTAAATATATTAGTTATTTTATTTTTAGTGTTAATAAGTTGAATATCAATGATTCCATTCTGAACATAATCGTTAATAAAGTGATGTTTGATTTCTATATATTTAGCTCTAGAGCGCAAGATAAGGTTTTTTGAAAGATTAATAGTAACAATATTATCACAAATTATAGGAATTTTACTCTCATAAAGATGATAATCCTTGAGTTGATGTTTGATCCAAAGTAGTTGAAAGCAACAACCTGCTATTGAAATGAATTCTATTTCTGTAGTAAATAGTGCAATTATGCTTCATGTTTTGCTAGTCCATAAAACAAGATTGGCTCTAATGAAGTGACAGCCTCCACTGGTACTTTTTCTTTCAATTCTATCTCTAACATAATCAGCATCATAGTAGCCAACTAATTTATATACTTTAGATTTCTTAACACACAAATCCATATTAGTAGTACTTGTAACACCCTAAAGGGTGTTACTGTAACTAAGTCTAGATTAATGAGAACAAAAAAAAATAAAATTGAAACAACATGTGAAAGCTACTCATAAATATAATTGGATTTATATAAGAATAATAGAATAAAATACCATACATGCCTAATACAACTCATCTATCACCTAAATGTGTTGTACAAAACATAAAGAGGAATACAAAGAAACAATATAAACTAGACTACATCTTCTTACATGTAACTTCAAGCTCCATCTGCACATATCTTCACCTATATCCTAAAAAAGAGAAAACTTAAAGGAGTGAGATATAATGTCTTAGTGAGTGCTCTAAGGAATCTATGGCTAGGTTAGACTCTTCTATCTGAACAACTTTATCACTTATCTATCATTTAGCCTCACTAGGTCTCTTATTCTCACATTTGTTATGCTAGTTTACTATCTCAATCTCAACATAAGAACCCATCCTCATTACTTGTACTTTTTTACCACAATCCTCTATAGTATTTAAATCCTTCGTGTTTAGCATTTACCCTTCTTCCTTTTGATATTCAAAATTATCCTCTAGGTCAAGTCTAATGCTACAGACACTCTAGAATACTCTTGACACTCCCTTAACACTTACTTTAATACTCTCAATTTGTTATCTTTTACCTGTCTTATACCTTTCTATTATACCGTGTGGGAATTCACCCTTTATCTCAATCACAACTATTATTTTTATCCAACTAGAACTTTCATAACACTATCCTAGAACATGCATTTATTTCACATCCTTCACCTAGTAACTAGACAAACATCTCGTTTTACTTCATCAAATAGGAATAACACACATGCATAATATGATCACATATACATAACCTTGACACTTCATTACAAGACACAATTACATTTTCATGTGTGTACACATAACTCAATTGCCCATGAACAAAGTTATATAGACTTCACACAGTTACAACATAATACACTTCAACATTTTATGCTACAACAGGATGCATATGCATGCTATGTTCCTAAATCTCTACTCATGCACATGTGGTCTCAATTTAAACTTGTCGAAAAGTAGACTAGGACTAAGTGCACGACTATAAGAAGCGTCATAGGTACCGATGCGTTCAGCTTTCGCACCCTCAACTAGTATGATATCCCTTGGTGACTAGTCAGGATTACTCAGTTTTGCTAGTATGTTCCAACTCCATAGGATCAACATAGGCCGTTGGAGTTTTCCAACTGGATACCATCCCTAAAGCTAGGGTTAGATAACCCATCACAGCCTTTACCAACCAAATTCATACATACTTTTCAATAGCATAATTATCTCAAATGTTGTAATGCATGTCTTATACATACAATACACACAAGTATCCTTCTGGACTATTTATCTACAAATGAGTGAGTCTCATCCTCACCTCTCATAGGCTAGGTCCCTCACAGAAGAGATATCACCCGAGGTCATTCTCATCTCTCACAAGCTAGGTCACTTATCACAATAATATCAAGTCGTATCATTTATTTCATAGCATAATGTCACAAGTTACAATCACAACCAATTTAAATTTTTATTATGGCTTAGCATTTGGATTAATTGAATGTTTATAAGGCTTACTATTGGTGTCCTAGCTGAGTTTTGCATGTTTGGATTCAATTGGATTTTAATGAAAATCTTAATTATTTTTGGATTTTTATGGGTTTTGACCTTTCATCCTTTTGTGGGTCATAACATGGGCCTTAAAGATGTGTTTGAGGTGATCTTAGTGTCTATAGAAAGATAAAAGGAAAATCTAAAACTTTCATGAAGAAGTTGTGAGCTTATTTGGCCTAGATCATAAATGAAAATTGACTAAAAGTTGGACACATTGTTTCCCACTAATAGCCAGACATAGATGCGATATTTTGGGCATATCTTGAGTTCTAGACATTATTTTTGAGTGATTCCAACACCTTAGTTAGCTAACATCTAGGATTTTTTTATGAAGATCACAAAGCCTAATTCAATCATTTTCCTACTCATTTTTGACCATTAAGTTGACACACGCTATCAAAGAGGTAAGCATGGATGTGCTCATCACTTGGCAAATTGCAAAAACTTAATTTGTGAACATGGAGGCTTTCTAATATGGTTGTATTGCTATTATCCTAATGTCCACTCTACTCCAAATCAAGGATTTCCTACCAATCTAACTTGTTCTCATTTAAGCCTAATCCTTTAATTCTTTATCCAAAATAGGGAAAACCCTTAAATTAACCTAAGCCCTCACAATAATCTCATTCTATCCTCAAACAATCATAGGTTAATTCACATCAAATTCATCTTAAGGAAAACCAACATAACCATTCAAAAACCCTAACCTTAACTGTATAATTAGGATGGGCAAGAAGAGGGAAAACAACATAAATAATGGATGTAAAGGCTTGGGGAGGGTAAGGGAGAACATTCCCCTTTAGGGACATGCAAAGCTGAGTTCTAGGACTTGGGTACTCTGCTCTTTATTCCTTCTCTTTCTCTTCCTCTTCTTCTTCTTTTTCTCCTCATTCTCTCTAACTTCTTTCTTCTTCTATTTTATGATAGCTAAACCTAACTCTCTTTCTCTATTCCTTTCTTGTAACATGTGGGTGAGTTTGTGGCTTAGTGAGCTTTAGTCCTCTATTAGGCTTTTGATGCTCTTTTGGGTTCTATTATAACATTCCTACTAATTTTTAACACTAAGTAATCAATAACAATAACAACAACAACAACAACAACAATAATAATAATAATAATAATAAATACAATAACAACAACAACATAACACAGGAATAATAATAATAATAATAATAATAATAATAACAACAATAACAATAACAATAACAATAAATATAATAATAACAATAATAGGAATAATAATAATAATAATAATAATAAGAGATATAATAATAATATAATAATGACAATAACTCTCAAGGCTTCTTTTATCCAATAACAAATGGGAAGGGTTCTAATAAGAGCTACCTCATGGTTTATTTCTAGTACCTCAAATTTAGAATGTTACAATACTTTTCAAGTAACTAAAAATTCTTTTGACAACAGTAAGATATGTTTCTCTTAGATCAGATTGAAATCTAGCACATATATAGACACTGAACATAATATCAGGTCTGGACACAATTAGGTATAGTAGTGATCTGATCATACCTCTAAAAACAGTTTGGTCTACCTTTTTTACATGCATTGTCCAATGCAAGAATTGAAGTTGGATGCATAGGTGTGCTTATGATTTTAGCTTCATCAAAGTTGAATTTCTTTAAGAGTTCCTTAGCATACTTTGTTTGACATATGTAGATGTCATCTGTTGTTTATTTGATTTGAAGTCCCAAGAAGAACTTTAATTCCCTCATCATTCTCATCTCGAATTCTTTCTACATAAGCTTAACAATTATTCACAAAGAGATTCATCAATAGCTCCAAATATGATATCGTACACATAAATTTGAACAATAATAAAATATGAGTTATTGTTTTTGCAAAATAGAGTAGTGTCTATCCTTCCTTAAGTAAAACAATTTTCCATAAAAAATGAACTAATTCTTTCATACCAAGCACATAGTGCTTGTTTAAGACCATATAAAGCCTTTTTAATTTTAAAAACATGTTTTTGGAAAAGCATCATTCTCTATTGAAATAAATAAGTCAGTATACAAGAAGAAGGGTTGAATTCTGTGCTTTGAAAAGGTTTTTCGAAAGCACATATATAAGTTTTGAAATAAGACTTTTGAAAGAAAGTTTAAAAATGTGTGGACGCCATAAAAAGATAAAGGGTAGGAAGCAAAAACACTAGATATATTTATACTGGTTCACTTTATAACTTCGAGCTACGTCTAGTCCTTTCAGTCCCTAAGGTGTTCCACTAACTGTTTCAATTTACAACAAGTATTCTTGACTTCCTATTAAGGCTTACGACAATCAGTAATCCACACCGAGATTACTTAACATAGTAAAGTATTCTTTCTTACCAAGCCTCTTTAGACTCACATAGATCAAATTTGATCTAAGGTATGTGATGGAAACTGCTCATAAAGCAAGGATATAAAAGTTAAATACAGGGCAATAGCTTTGTTTTCAAAGTGTATGAAAGTTTAGGATTGTCCAACAAAGTTTCTTCACATAGATTTGTAAATGCTTCTCTTCGTGCTTGGTTCTTTAAAGAGGTCTCCTTTATATAGACTCTAGAAAATGACCATTTAGGAAGGAGGAAACAATTGTGCTGAGGTGTAGCTCTAAGAATGAGCTTGTACATACCTTCTTTAGCCAACAGGGGTTGTCCTTTAGTGTACTAGAGAGAAAAAAAAGTTGTAAAGTCATACAATCCTACATAACGGCTAAAAGCTACTTTTTTATTGCATAAAATTCTCTTTACAATCTTTTTGTGAAAACATGCCATTATTGTCTATAAGGATAAGAAGAAAAAAACAAATATTCTCTAGTGACAAGATAAGGATAATTCAAAATAGGACATGTCATCATGAAGAAGGTTCATCTTAGGTCATTTAAAAACTTAGTAAATTCTTGAATTTGTTTTGTACTATGTTCCTTTTTAGCATGACAAAGGGAATGGGCGATAAACATATAAGAGATGCTTTGAAAACTATCATTTGGACGGTTTGTGTTGGAAGCTTGTTTTAAAAGCATATTGCATGCTTGATAAAACTATTTGGACAATTATCCAAAAACTTAGTTAAATGAAGCATACGTGGATTGTCCAAGTTAAAACCAAGTTGCTTTTTATGAAAACACATTGTTAAATATAAAACTTGAAATGTGTGTGATTATAAAATTTTAATTGTCTTTGTTATGATCAATATATTTTTTAAGGATTGGACATTTCACACGTCTTTGGTTCCAACAATCTCTTTCTTTTTTATGATGATAAACATTATAGAAATTTTGTTCTTGGTTTTATAAAAGCGTATAAGGAACATGATAAAAAATGATAACTTCCCCTAAGTCCATGCCTTATCAACTTAGATAAGCAAAAATTGCATATCAAATGTTAGAAGACGTTATCTTAGATAGGTAATAGATAAGGGATCAGAGCATAAGATGCAACAGATAAACATACTATAAGATCAAAGTATATATAAGAAATCAGAGCATATGTATTAGAGTATGTAAGATATAGATATGCAAAAGATCATGCCATAAAAGTGCTAAGAATTGATGTATTAATGGCTGACATTTTGATCACCACAAAATTTTCCCATGTTACTTCCCCTTTTAACACAATTAAAAAGAAGTGAACAACATCGTTATTAGAATAAAAAAAAAGTTAATAAATAGATTGAAAGAAATAAAAAAATATTTTAAGATTTTGGTGGAGGAAGTGGTGGCGTTGGTTGTTGTGAGGCTTGTGGTTGCTAAGAGGCTTGTTGTTGTAGTTGAGCATTGACTAGAGCTTGTACCATATCTTCCAAGCGTGAAAACAAGCATCAACGTAGTCAACAATGGAAAAAGTTGGTGCAAATGAGGTGGTGGAGGAGGATGAGGGTGGTTGGTAAACTACAAGAGGTTGTGGTTCAGGTATAGGTGTTGCTAGAAGGATAGAAAGTGAAGATGATATAACTTCAGTAATAGTTGTGGGAGGATGAAACTTACTAGGTGGAGGTAGAGGTGGTGTTTTTAAGAAGTAAACATTTTTAAGCAACTTGAACTCCTATGGAAGGGGGTCCTTGTAGTATTCATATAAATGTTCCTACGGGAATAGACAATCTTTAATAGGGCCTTCATAGTAGTCAAAAGGGAAAGCAAGGTATTTAGTAAGGCAATGTCTAGACCATGAATGTTGTTGTCTCCAAATTGAGGAGCAATGGACAATGCCAATAAAAAGTCATTAAAATGAATAACTCTAAGTGGGTGTAGAGAAGAGGAGCTTTACTTAGGCATCTTGACATCAGCCTTCTCTATAGAGGAAAGTCCACCCATGGATGCTTATTGCTCACACTTCCATAAATAATTTTCCTAAACAGCTAAAGTAGTGTCTTCATGTGTAGTACCTTGAGGCTATTATTCTAAAATCCGTGTTGATGAAAGATCTAGGTAAGCAAAAAACTCAGGCTTCAAAGGTGGAGGCATTATGGCTTTGTTGATTATGTGTTTTGTTGTCTTGTGTTTATTCAAATCCATCATAGGAAATCTAGGGCAAATTCTATCATGGTAAATAAGAATCTTGGTTGAATCTTCAACCCATTGAGAAGAAGGATATCCCACTGAGTCTTCAAATTTGCACTTGCTTTGACAAAATTCGTTACTAGATGAGTATCCATGTCAAGAACGAAACCAAGTTTAATGGAAAGATATACATTCTTTCTCCAGATTCTCGAGTACTTCTAGCTTTTCTTTCTACTTCTATTACCAGCTTTGTTTTCTCCTTATGCTTATGAATTTTATGTTGAATTCTACGCATATGTGCATAAAATAACCAAGCTGGAATAACTTTTCTTGGATAGATCTTCTTTGAAGGAAATCTATTCAAGGGCAAAGAGACAGAAAGGGGTTCATGCTCATTTTGGATCTCTAAAGATGGTGTGGGTCTATCTGTAGGGGGTATGTAAGTGTTTAAGTGAGGGTTGGTAGGGTATGTAATAGGGAGAAAATGTAATAAGGGTGTAGGTAGGTCTAGCTTTAAGATGATGGTGAGGGACTTGTGTTTCAAAAAGAGGACAGGCCATTCTCTGATTTGCTCAAGGTTCTCAACTTTTCCTTCAAAAACAGAGTTAATATCCAAATTCAAAACAATTACTTTTTTGGTAACAAAAACTGGTATCTGAGAAGGTTGAATTCTCTCTTCAATAGGTACTTCCTTTTCATCCTTGGTTAAGGGTCTACTCCATGATCTAAGCAAGATAGACATACCAATGAATCCTTCCATGCTAAGGAGAAGGGTGTTTGGTTCAGGTTCTCCAATTGGTGTAGAAATAAGGTTTAAGTTTCAGGGTCATGAATGGCTTTGCTTGTTTTGGCTAAAAGTCCTTTCTTTTGCTTTTGGGTTCTCTTTTTAATGGGTTTAGGTTGTTTGGCTTTAGGTTATGTTTAAATGATGGGTTTTGGTTAGGTGATGGTTTTTGTTTATGATAGTTAAGGGCTACAGGGTGAGTGTATGATGGGTGAGTTCTGTGAGGGCAAGGATTCATCTTGTGGAATGGATAGTGTAAGTGAGTCCAAATCAAAGTCATTGGACTATCTCTTGGTCTTGTGTTTGTGGGAAATTATTTTGTACCTTTTACCAAACATCACAATAGGTACAGAAGAGGCAATACCTAATTCTATGGTCTTAACTTTCATTCTCTTTTGAACTCTCTGTTGAAGAGGTTCTTCATTTTCTTCTTCTTCATCACTTAGGTTGTAGCATTAGATTTCTTATAGTTCTAGTCAGAAAGGCATTGGATGCTGGTTTTGTAGCCTTGGATGCTCCTTTAGGAAGAGCCACTTCTTCCATTGATCCTTCTTCAGAATGCTTAGATTCTAATCCATCCTTTTCATCAACTTCTTCCTCTTCTTCAGCTACTTCTTCTTTAATACCTTTGGACTTGAGCAAGACCGATTCCAGATGCATCCACTTCAAGCTGTTGTACCCAAACTCAGCCTGAGCAAGGGTTTTGTAATATGGCAATCTCTAAATAGTGTTCAAAGCCAGATAGGCGTTATAGACCCCTTGATCCTAGAAAATCTTTGTGAAAAGCACTGAGTAGGTGATGTGCTTCGCATGTCCTTTTCCTCTTATGTTCCTCCTCATATTCATGTAGATGAGATGTGACACCCATTCACATTGGACATAAAATGTATTTGTTTATTTATTTAATTAGTTACTATAATTGATCATGTGCGAGATTGTAGTTGATTATGCAGTGAAGAGAATGATGCTATATCTCATGAGCTTTCCATTTAGATGCTTTTATGTTTTGATAATTCCCTCTCCTTGATCCCCTTTTGAATGTATTCCAATTGAGTTGCATTTGTTATTTTTTTATTGACTTTGAGTACCCCTAAGTTATTCTTTTGGGTAGTTGTGATAATCATTGAGTGCATGTGTGCTTTGACAATTTGGTTTTCCCTTTGATTTTATGAAAATGTTTTTGAAAATGTTTTTAAATGGGATATAGGCCTTTTAAAATGTTTTAAATTGGTTGTGAACTTTTCCTACACTTAAATGTTCTTTAAAATGTCATGGAATACTTTAGAAAATGGTATTTTTTACTTTTGGGGACAAGTAATCAAATACCTTGAGGAAGTATCCAAATATCTTTGTAGGAAATTTTTTACAAAAAGCAAACTTTTGAACCCTGCAAGAAGTATTCAAATACATGGCCAAGTATTCAAATACATTATTAAGTATTCAATACTCTAAGTAAAAGTATTTGAATAACTATAGAAGTATTCGAATACTCTGCCCCTAGAACAGATCCTGAAAGCCTATATTTAAAGATTGTTTTTACACTTTTTACCTAAGCAAACATCTTTGAAAAAGAAGGGGAAACTCTGCCAAATTTTCTTCTTAACTTGCACTCATTGTTCTCTAATTGAATTGAGTTCTTGCACACTAGGGTTGTGTGCGTGCTTTTAAGTCTTGATCATAGTCAAGCATTTAAGGAGAGGTTATCCTCAAGGTTCTCATTAGAATTGAGATTAAGGTTCTTGGGTGAGGTATCCCATCCACAAAGTGAGGTATTGTAACACACCTACTTTCGTATGTTAAATTATTCTGTATGTTTAAAAAATTGTTTTTATATCATCAATGTATTTAGAATAATCAATAATAATTTTGGAAATCTTTCTAGAATTTATTGAGATAATTTTTGTAAAATGACAAAAATACCCTTAATTGACTATGGGAACCAACCAGAGACTTTTTGATTTCAAAATATTTTGAAAATTTTATATTAAGTATCTATCATTATAAAAGCTTTATTTTGAAAGAAGTAGTGAAAAATATAACAATCCTATTTCAATTCTTTAACTATTGTTTTTTTAATATTTGACAATATAATTTTGGAAAATCGAGATAGAATTTCAAAATTTTGACTCCCACCATTTTGCTTAGAATTTCAAGAGCTATTTAACCATGATTTTTAATAATTTTTCTGAGCTAGAGCTCAGAGAAATTAAAAAATGACAATTTTGTCCCTGTTACTCAATATTAAGGGTTGATATAAGAAAAAGATTCAATTGACATTAGAATGTTAATTTGAGCTTGAAATCATGTCATATATATTAAAATATAATTTTGAAAATTTTCTGGGAATTTTTTGGAATTCTTGTGTAAAATGACCAAAATGCCCTTATGTGTCTGATAAGCTAGCCAGTATTGGTTTGACATCTAAAAAGGGTGAAAATGATAATTTTAGTTTTTCATGGGTAAGGCTAACTATATTCCAAATTCTCAAAGTATGAATTCTAGTTAGAATAAGTAAGTTTTCTAGGACATGTAATTACAAAAGAAGGAATTTTAGTAGATCCTGCCAAGGTGGAAGCAGTGTTGCATTGGGAACAACCCACAACAATAATAGAAATACAGAGTTTCCTAGGATTAGCAGGGTACTATAAAAAATTCATTGAAAGATTTTCGAAGCTTGCTTTGACTCTAACTAAGTTAACTCGTAAAGGACAAACTTTTGTTTAGACAGAGGATTGTGAGACTAGTTTCCAAAAACTAAAAAATAGGTTAACCACTACACCTATATTGATTTTGCCCAATCCTACTAGAAAGTTTGAAGTATATTGTGATGCATCTGGGCAAGGATTAGGATGTGTATTTATGCAAGAAGGGAGAGTGGCAGCTTATGCTTCAAGGCAATTAAGACCACATAAGGTTAATTATCCAACTCATGGTTTGGAACTGGCTGTAGTAGTTTTTGCCTTGAAGATTTGGAGACACTATCTCTATGGTGCTAGGTTTGAAGTGTTTAGTGACCACAAAAGTTTGAATATGAGACAACGTAGATGGATGGAATTCTTGAAGGATTACGACTTTGAATTGCATTACCACCCTGGTAAAGCAAACGTTGTAGTAGACGCTCTAAGTTGAAAATCCCTACATGTCTCAATGATGATGATCAAGGAGATGGAAATGATAGAGGAGTTTAGAGATTTAGGTTTAGCTATGGAGATAAAACCAAGAAGTATTAGTTTTGGAATGCTTCAAATAAGTAATGAGTTTTTAGAACAAATACGAGAAGCTCAGAATACTGATCAATATCTCCAAGAAAGGTTAGAAGCAAAGACTGAAGGAAAGGAATTAGAGTTTGATTAGGACTTAAATGGATTCATTCGATTCCAAAAAAGAGTCTGTGTGCTAGAAAGTGGAGAATTAAGAAAAATGATTTTGGAAGAAGCTCACAAAAGCAAACTAAGTATTCATTCAGGTTCTACCAAGATGTACCAAGATTTGAAAAAGTTGTTCTGGTGACCTGGAATAAAGAAGGCTATAGTAGAGTTTGTTGCATATTGTTTAGTCTGTCAAAAGGCTAAGATAGAGCATCAAAAACTCTCTAGAGAATTACTACCCTTAGACATTCCCAAATGAAAGTGGGACAGTATAGCAATGGACTTTGTAACAAATTTCCCTAGAACAACCTCTAGCTACGATGCTATATGGGTGATTATGGATAGACTAACCAAGTCTGCTCATTTCTTACCCATCAACATTAGGTTTTCTCTAGAGAAATTAACCTAGTTGTATATTAGAGAAATCATTAGATTACATAGAGTGCCTTCTAGTATAATCTCTAATAGGGATCCTCGTTTCACTTCTAGATTTTGGGAGAGTTTGCAACAAGCCCTAGGGACTAAGCTAAGACCAAGCTCAGCTTATCATCCTCAAATTGATGGACAGTCTAAAAGGTCTATCTAATCCTTAGAAGATTTGCTTAGAGCTTGTATCTTAGAATGGAAAGGTAGCTGGGATCAATTCTTACCATTGATCGAGTTTACCTATAACAATAGTTTTCATTCCAACATTGGAATGGCTCCCTACGAGGCTTTGTATAGGAGAAAATGTAGGACTCCACTTTGTTGGTATGAGACTGGGGAATCTCTGATAGTTGGACCTGAAATATTACAAGAAACCACAGAGAAAGTTAAACTAATTGGAAAAAAGATGAAAGTATCGCAAGATAGGCAGAAAAGTTATTTTGATAAAAGGAGAAAACCCCTTGAGTTTCAAGAAGGAGATCATGTATTTTTGAAAGTTACGCCTATAACTGGGGTTGGCAGAGCCCTAAAATCCTGAAAACTTTCTCCTAAATTTATTGGTCCTTACCAAATCCTTAGAAGGATTGGTCTTGTTGCATATCAAATAGCCTTACCACCCAATCTTTCTAATCTTCATAATGTCTTTCATGTTTCCCAACTTCGTAAATATATCCATGACCCTTCACATATCATTGAGCCTGATGTAGTACAAATAAGAAAAAATCTCACTTATGACGTATCTCCGATTAGAATAAAGAATCAGAGGATAAAGCAGCTTCAAGATAAAGAAATACCTCTGGTGAAGGTTGTGTAGAGTCAAATTGATGATGGAGATGAAACTTGGGAAGTAGAGTGCAAGATGCAAGAACAATATCCTCATCTTTTTACTAGTAAGAGAATTTCACGAATGAAATTCCTAAAAGGAGGGGAGTAATGTAACACCCCTACTTTGTATGTTAAATTATTTTGTATGTTTAAAAAATTGTTTTTATGTCATCAATATATTTAGAATAATCAATAATAATTTTAGAAATCTTTCTAGAATTTATTGAGATAATTTTTTTTTAAATGACAAAAATACCCCTAATTGACTGTGGGAACCAACCAGAGACTTTTTGACTTCAAAATATTTTAAAAATTTTATATTAAGTATCTCTCATTATAAAAACTTTATTTTGAAAGAAAAGTAGTGAAAAATATAACAATCCTATTTCAATTCTTTAACTATTTTTTTTAATATTTGACAATGCAATTTTGGAAAATCAAGATGAAATTTCAAAATTTTGACTCCCACCATTTTGCTTAGAATTTCAAGAGCTATTTAACCATGATTTTTAATAATTTTTCTGAGCTGAAGCCTAGAGAAATTTAAAAAATGACAATTTTGTCCTTGTTACTCAATATTAAGGGTTGATATAAGAAAAAGATTCAATTGACATTAGAATGTTAATTTGAGCTTGAAATCATATCATATATATTAAAATATAATTTTGAAATTTTTTTGGAATTCTTGTGTAAAATGACCAAAATGCCCTGAGGTGTCTGATAAGCTAGCCAGTATTGATTTGACATCTAAAAAGGATGAAAATGATAATTTTAGTTTTTCATGGGTAAAATATTTAATTTTAAAATTTTTATAAAAATTTTGGTATTTATTGAATTAAAATGGATTTTCTAGCTTAAAAATACAAAATAAATAGATATAATTTGAAATAAATTAATTAAAATTAAAATTTATTATTAGAAATCTATTTTTGATGAAAAATAATGTATTTTTTGAGTTTTTCATTAAAATGCATTATTTTGATATTGAAAGCTAATTTTTCAAGTTTAGGCATTTTTATCGGTATCGATTAATTCACCTATAGATAAAATTTGACACATGGAGGCTTGGGACAGCTGGTGGAGCACGTCCTCAACTCTAAAATAGGTGATTCACCACCTATTTGGGGTATGTGTCCCTAAAATTAATTAAAAAGAAATTAAAATTAAGTTTTATTGCATCATCGCTTACATCATCTAAGGAACACCTAACCCCCTTCTCCCCTTCTATAAATACCCATGGTCTTGGACCATTTTTTAGCACCTCTCCCTCTCTCAAGCTACCAAATTCTTAGAGAGCTTCTCTCTCTAGAAAAAATCTTCTTTTATTTTGTTTTTATGTTAAAATTTTACTAGTTTTCCAACAACTAGTAAAATTTTCTTCCTAGGAGCTCTACATCAACAATTTCATCATCTCCATCAATTATCTTATAGGTACTGGAGGGAGTGGGGTTGGTTCTAAATTATTGTCACTTTACATGTTGGTAGGAAGGGTTTTCCCTTAAACCCGTTTAGGCTTAAGTTTTATTATTGTTATTATTAATGTTAAACTTTAATTTTTGCAAAGTTGTTACTCTGCCCAAATTTAGATTATTAAATCATAATTATTAAATTGTTACTCTGCTCAAATTTAAATTATTAAATTTTACTTGCTAAGCTGTTACTCTATTCAACTTTAGAAAATAAAAAAGCATTTGCTAAGTTGTTACTCTACTCAAATTTAGAAAATCAAAATGCATTTATTTAGTTGTTATTCTACCAAAATTTTAGTAATTAAATTATAATTACTATATTGTTATTTTGCTAAAATTTTATATGATTACTAAATTGTTATTCCGTTAAAATTTTGATATTATACAGTTTCTGCAAGACAGAAATGTTGATTGTATTGGTACTCAAATTAAATGAGACCAGGGGAACCTCTGCTTGAGATGTTAGAAGTTGATAGTTTAGTGAGTAATGTAAAGCGAGAGACATGCAGTGGCATGACACCCTGCTAGGGAAGCTACAGTTTGGTATGTTGAGGAATGAAAGGCAGGGACCCACTTGTGAAGGTCTTGGGGGTAGGCATCGAGTGGTAAGGGTCCCACTGGCCAGGGTAGCGCCCTTGAGTTGGGATATTCGCCTGACCAAACTCGATAACCTCGACAACTACTCAGCATTCCAGGATTGGTTAAAAGTATACCTCTATAAATGGATATCCTAACTGTTATTTTCCTTAATAATGATGAGACTGTATCATGTGATGATGTTGATAAGGTATATGTACTCCTAGTCACTTCCTAGGTTTTGTTGAGAACTATTACCCACTAATGGGAAGTATGGATCCATACCTAGTCAAGGGTAATCAGATACAACTTAAAATGAACCTTAGGATCTCTTGTATTGTCAGCTGTATTTTATCTTTGCTTTATGCTAGATTTCCTACTGTACATTTAAAAGTGATTTTAGAACAAAACACCTCACTCCATTATTTTCTTGTGTATGATTGATCGTGATTATTGAAGACGACATTAACGCCCCGTGATGCTGAGTATGAGTTAGAGGACATCTCAACAGCGGGGGGGGGGGGGGGGGGGGGAGAAGACCTGAAGACTTATAGTATTTTTTTCTTTTTATGAAGGATAGGGTAGATGAATACTGCTCTGTATAGAACCTTTTGATGTATTTTAGTTTATCAAACCATGATGTACAGTTTTATGATATATATGTATATACAGTCTTATCTTTCATCCTTTACTATCATTTTCAAATTCTGTTAAGTTTGAAATTTCTTTTAAAAATGAAAAAAAAAGTTACATACATTTTTATTTACTTAAACTTAATAACTAAATTAATATGAATTGTATTTAATATGAATGAGTGTTACAGGTATCTTTATGTATAAGAGAAATTTAGTGGCTACACTCAATATTTTTAGATTGGGAATTGGATGTAGCTCTCAAATGGATGAGAGTGAATCGGTATAAATTCCCTTGTGCAATCATCTAAACCCTAACTCTTTTTAATTTTGTTGATTGTATTGGAATAATTGCAAATTAACCTAACAATGGCTATGGGTAGTTAACAACATTATTTTTCCATTCAATTGAATACTTGTTGATCTTATTCTATCCATCACATATTGAATTAGTGTCTTGCTTGTAATTTCATTGCACTTTCTTGGGTTATTTAGACATAACCATTGCATTGCACCATTTATTAGATCATTTATTGTTGTGGTTGGTCATTATCATGCATATCATATCAACTACCTTAACTAAGAGATTCATAAATCATTGATCCTTTTGGAAGTGGGTTGGCTAAATTTGTATTTAGAAAAACTTTTAAAATTAATTTTATTTAGGGCTCACTACTATTTCAAAACATTTGCGAAAAATTTCAAGGTACTCAATTCACTCCCTTATTGAGTACTACCTACCCATTTTGTTTTCCTCAATTATTATTACTCAATTGATGAAAATGCTAGTTTAATTTTTACATTTGTTTACATTCGATTCACATATGTCATCTTTTAAAATAGAAAAATAGAATGTAAAATAGAATTTAGAAATTGGAGTAAAAGATAAAATAAATATAGTTTGTATGTTATGCATTAAGTAATGTACATAAGTTTTGAGTACATCATCATCTACTGTCAAATGCATCCAAGCTAAATACATAGAAAGTCAAATGGGATACAGGAAAATAGCCAAAATACACAGCAAGAGACACTACCTACCCCACTATATATAGTAAGAAGGGTCCTAAATTAGAGTAATGTCTATAACTTATCCTATCCTATATACAACAAAAAAGAAGTAGGGTCCTTTGTCCTACAACTCCTCATCCTTTTAAGTAGTCTGTAAATCATCTAGAGCGGCATAGGGGCGTGACATTGGCCATCACTACCATCTTCGCATATCCGTCCATAAATAACATACATAGAAAGAACAAGTAGAGGAGTAAGGTGATTTATTCTCAAAATCACTTTCATTAAGATGGTAGGAAATCCTACTGTCAAACATGAGAAAAAACATAGTTTACAGTCATAAGAAGGGAACTTAGGGTTTTATCTAAGTTATATAGTTACTCTTTATTATATATGAATCCATACTCCCTATTGATGAACAATGCATCACATTAGAATCGAGAAATGATTGGGAGTACATATAGCTCTTTTAATATCATTAATGTGATACAATCCTTATCATCATCGAGGAAACAAGCAATAGGACATCTACATTCCAATACAAAGGTATTCTCTTGCACCAATCCTGAAATACTTGGCAGTTGTCAATATTATCAAGTTGGGTCAGTGTGTATCTCAACTCAAAGGCGCTATCCTGGCCATTAGGACTTTCCTTATCATCATCAAGAAAACAAGCAATAAGACATCTACATTCCAGTACAAAGGTATACTTTTGCACCAATCCTGAAATACTTGGCAGTTGTCAATATTATCAAGTTGGGTCGGTGTGTATCTCAGCTCAAAAGTGCTATTCTAGCCATTAGGACTTTCACCATTCGATACCGTACCCTCAAGACCTTCACTAATGGGTCCTTGTTCTCCACTCCTTAATGTACCAAACTATGACTTCTCCCTGTAGGGTTCCATGCCAATTGCATGTCCCTCGTAACCTATTGCTCATCTAACTAATAATTTATTACTAATAGACTTATCTTTGAGTAGAGTTTTCCCTAATCTCAACTAGTTTGGGCACTAGTACTCTCATTCTCAATGTCTCTATCCAAAGACTTAGTCTCTATTCACATAATAGTTTGGGACTTATACATTTGTATGGAAATATTTACTACAAATTATGTAACAACCCAAATTTTAAGTATTAAAAATAAACCATAAGAAGACCTTTTTTAGGACTCTAATATTATATTATTTGATTAAAGAATACCTTAGGTGTTATTATTATTATTGTTGTTGTTGTTATTATTATTATTATTACTACTACTACTACTATTGTTATTGTTGTTTTTCTTGTTATTATTATATTTATATTAGTATTATTATTGTTATTAATATCTTAGTGCTAGAAATTATTAAGAATAAAATAATAGGACCCAAAGAGTGCAATTAAGACCCAACAAGGGACTAAGCCCACCAAGCCACAAACCCACCTATGTTTTATAAGAAGGAAAGATAAAGAAAGAGATTAGGGTTAGTTCTTAGAAAATAAGAAAATGAAAATAGAGAGAAGGGAGGAGAAAAGAAGGAAAAACCTAGGCAACCACCCTCTTAGGGATTTGGTAATCATCTCTAGGTGAGTGCAGCCTTTTGTATGTTCCCCTTTCCCCATAATTGTATGAATCTCTATTGTATGTGTGCCTAGCATGTTTTCCCTTTTTCCCATAATTATTTGCTATTGTTTGTCTTGCCTGCCATGATATTTGTATGTTTATGCCATGTGGGGTTAGGATAAAGGTTCTATACTCATCAATGTTTGTGTAAGATTAAAGGGTTAAGTTAGAGACTTCGATATTATTATATGACTAAAGGGTTTAAGATAAAGGCATTCTGATGTTTTAGAATAATGTTGTTCTTCCCTCCTTGTTTGTGCTCATGTGCATCACCCATAGTTAGGGTTTAGTGAGGGTTGGAATGGATGTTGGCTTGTTGGGTTTAAAGAAGACGTTCTAATGTTTGAGAATTAAGAAAAAGCAATACGATGTGTGTGCGTGCATGTGCGGATATATTTATTATCATTGTTGTTATTGTTGTTATTATTATTATTGTTACTATTATTATTATTATTATTATTATTATTATGTGAACTCATGTGATTAATCTAAATTGTGATTGCTCGAGGGTAGATTGAGATTATGGTGCGGGTTTAGGTTTTGAGGGTTTCCCCTATTTTGGATATATAAAGAATTAAAGGATTAGGCTTAAATAAGAAAGACTTAGATTGATAGGAAATTCTTATTTTGGAGTAAAATGGATATTAACATAGTAGGAATAAAACCTTATAGAGTTTTGATAATTTAGGGAGGTCTTAGGAAGCCTCCATGCTCTCATATCACGGTTTTGCAATTTGTAGAGTGATGAGCACATCTGTGCTTTTCTTCTTAACAAAAAGTCAACTTAAAGGCAAAAATGAATAGGGAGATGATCAAGTTAGCCTTTGTGATCACATAAGAATCGTAGCGCTATGTGTTATCTAACTAATGGCTTTAGAATCACGTAAAAATAATGTCTATAACTCAAGATATACCTAAAATGCTGTATCTATGTCAGGCTACAAGTAGGAAACACTGCGTCGACCTTTAAGTTCAATTTTGTCCATATATAGGCCAAATCAGCTCATGACTTCTTCATGAAAGTTATAGAATTTTCTTTTTATCTTTCCATAGACAACAAGATTACCTTAAATGCCTCTCTGTAGCCAAAAGTTATGATCCAAACAAGGACGAAAGGTCAAAATTTATAAAAATCCAAAAATTAATCAAGGTTTTAATTAAAGCCTAATTGAATCCAAACACACAAAACTCAACTAGAACACCTATATTAAGCCCAATCAATAGTCAATAAAGCCAAGCACGAAGTCATAACAAGTGTATTAGAATTTGTCGATTAAGCACGCCCATGCTCTATTGAGCATGCCTGCGTTGAATTCCTTGTTAGTGAAATGTGCGAATTTTAGAGTATGAGAGTAGTAGGACTAGCTCAAGTAATCAAAAACTGAATTGAGAGATTAATAATTAGACCGTTTAGATATACAAATGTGATATGGGATAAGGGAAATGAGTACTTGACATTATGAATGTTACTTTACTTGTGTTATGATTGTGACTCTTGATATTATACTTGAGAATGTTTATTCCAATTGATTATGATCATGACTTGTGTATATTACGTTATGAGATGTATAATGTGATGTTATACTATGAGATGTGTGATATGACTTGATATCATTGTGACGAATGGCATGGGCTTGGGTGATATCTTGTTTATGAAGGACCTAGCTATGAGGGGTGAGAATGGGATTCACTTATTTTGTAAAGAGAAGTCCAAAAGGACACTTGTGTCTATTGTATGTATGTGACATTTCGTGACATTGAGATTTTGTGATGGGGGAAAGTATTATGAGCTAAATGGTGGAGGCCTTGAGGGGTTGTTAGCCTAGCCTTGGAGTTGCTCGGTGGAGAAACCCCAATGACTTATGTTCATCCCATGATGTCAGGGCGTACTGTGCAAGCTTAGCAACCCTAACTAGTCACCTAAGGACATCATGCTAGTTGATAGTGCTTAGTTAGAGGTAACCACAGAGGATTGCCCTTCGTCGACCTTAAGCATGTACTCCTAGGCTACTTCTCAACCATAGTATTAGTGCCACATGCATGTGGAGTAGGGATAGAGGAACATTGTATTCATATGTGCATCCTACTAATGATATAATTGTTGTTTCTAATGGTGTACTATAAAGTGAATTAAATGTTTTATGTTTTGTGTATAAACTGTGATCTGTTGAAAATGACATGACTATTTATATACTTTAGCTACCATGATTACCTATTGAAGATACAAATGCCTATTATATGTGCTTTATATGGTGTTGTGGTGCTCTCATTAGTTTATGTTTAATGTTTTCAGATTAGGAAAAGCTGGGAGCAATAAGAAAGGAAGCATTTAACATAATTTATAGTTCTATAATTATTTTTGTTTTAGGTTTGTAGTTTCTTCATTTGTAATTAATAACCTCCCGCGTGAGGCCTAGTTGTTATGTTGATAATTACGATTAAGTCTTGTAAGGTACCTTGGATATTTATGTATTGAAATGCATATGTTTATTTGAGGTTTTATTTTAAAAAATTGTGTTTTTAGTAAATGAAAGTAGGTGTGAAAGGTGATGCCCCTTGTGGTGTTACAAATTATAAATTGAACAATTTAAATATAAACTATTAGAAAGCATGTAATTAAATATCAATGTAATGATAGTCTAAAGAAATTAGCAAGGAATTTTTATTAAATTTTATATAACTATTTTAAGATTTAATTTAAAGGCCAAGATTACTTAGAAAATTTTTAACATTGGATACTTAATCTTATCAAAACCAAGTTGCTTAAGATAATTAATTAACAATTTTCAATATTAAACTATAGGTCGTAGGTACTTAATAAAAGATTAAACTCATTAAATAGGAATTTAAAAACTTAAATTTAATTAATCTTAAATATAAAACCAAATTGCATACTTAGAGGGATTAAAGTTTTAAATTTTTTTTTAAGACATTGGTTATCATTGGAATTAAGCTTACGATTTACCTAAGTTAAATTTGAACTTCTACTAAACTTTATATACTAGAATGGGACTTAAAATTTATAGTTGCTAAAATTTTATTAAAATAGTGACTAATTGTGTTTAGATAACTACTTTAGATAAATTTAGAAACTATTTTGAAGCAAATAAAATTTTTAATGAAGGAAGTAGAAAACTTCATCTAAAATAGCAAGCACAAATTCTCTCTTTTTCCAAATTTAGTGGCTCGATTTGATCCTCAACTTTGAATAATTAAATGATTTTTATAAAATGTGATCCATTGCTTGTTGGAAATATAATTTTATCCATTTTCTTAAATATCTAGGATCACATTAAAGAAAAATTAACAAAAAAAGATACAAAATAACAAGCTAGTAAAGTCAAATTGAACCACTAAATGGCTGGCAAACTATTTTTAACTTTTTCTTAAACATATTAAACATTTAGATCGAAGCAAATTTTTTTCCAAAGTAAATTTAAGAAGCTTTTCTAATTGACCAAGATCATTAAAAACAAAGCTTTTTTATAATTTATAGTGACCTTTGAAATATGGTGGTTCGAGAAAACAATTTTGGCCATAATTAGTGCATGACCAATAGATTCCAAACATTGTTAAAAATAGTAAACAACCATGTAAATAAGCATGTTATGTATCACTATAAAGATTAATAAGTCTAACTTTTAGTTGTTCAAGTAGGTTCACCAAATAACCAACTAGAAATTCCAAAATCACGAAAAGGCATACACTGCTAGTTTCAAGTTTTCAAACAACAACCTTAATTTTCAATAGGCATCAATTTTTGCTTTTTAAATTTTTCAATTGATTCTTGAGTTTATTACGAAGAATATTTTGTCTAGTTTCATAAAAAAAACGAACACTCAAAAATAATAATCAACACTCTAGTTATAAGAAAACAAGAATAGATGTCAGATCTAGAAATGAGGATAGCAACATAAATCAAGAACTAGTGGATTTTGGGGACAAAATCCTCCTAGCATCTATGTGGAAATAATTAAAGAGAACCACTCCACTCTCCCCCATTACCTCACAAAAGGTTGATGAAAAGAAGGAATGTGGTGGTGGCCGACTCTAAGTTTGGTGATGGTGGCTCTTGGATAGAGCTTTTTTTGTGTGTGATTAAAAAAATTATAAGAGAGTGGGTGAGGGAGAGCAGGTTGATAGCCAGAATAGCAAGAGGAGGGGTGAGCAAACCTTCACAAATGATGGGGTATTTATAGGGAAAAATGGGAGGTGAGGTGGCAAATTATGATGTCATCAAGATGACATCATGTTGGGTGATCTCATTCTAAATGACATGTATTTTTAATGTTGTTTCAATTTAGTCCTTGGTCTTGAATGTCTCTAGATTTTCCTTGTAGAGATTTCCCAGGTATTTGCGTTTTGTTTTCTCTGTAATTGAATCAATTGGCATTGACAAAATTTGCTTAAATTTTACTTATTTACTTTTTATACCAATTTAATGAATTTTTACTTGAATCTTGGTAGATGCAATATTTTAAAGTTAAAAATAATTTTCAAGACTAAAATTAGTTTTTTATAATTTTTTTTTGAATTTCTAAATATTTATTTTGTAGTTTTAGGTTAAAAATTCATAATAAATTCATTTTAATTCAATAAATTCTATTTTTTTTGTAAAAATTATAAATTAAGTTTTCCCCCTAAAAATAAACTAAAAATGGGGTTTCCACTATTTATAGATGTCAAATCCATACTAACTTGGCTTAACAGTCAACTAGGGGCATTTTGATTATTTTTTACAAAAATTTCAAAAAATTCCTAGAAAATTTTTAAAATTATATCTTAATATATATAACATGTTTCCAATCTTGAAATGACTTTTTACTATCATTTGAACCTTTTTCATATATCAGCCCTTTCTGTTGAGAAATCAAGATGTAATCGTTATTTTTTCATTTCTCCAAGTTTCAATTTAGAAAAATTATTAAAAATCACAATTGACTAGTTCTCAAAATTTTGAGATTCCTTCTCAATTTCTCAAAAATAAATCAAGTAATTAGAAAATTAATTATAGACTAAGGTAAGGTGTTACATGAGATGAGGCAGGTTGAACTTCTGTCTAGTTAGCATATGGAATAGGGCAAAATGATGTCCTCCATACATGCTATTTTTGGAGCCAGCTTTGTGCAGGATGGATTTGCTCAGCATTTGTTGAAAGATGCATCCTTCCTTTGCCATTTTCATCATAGTCACAGGGCTTGAGGTGTCATTCCTTATCAGGGCATCATTTACATCACTTTTGTAACATTCTTACTTTAGCTTTGCAATTATTTTCTAATATTTGTTGATTTATTTTTTAAAAATTCAAGAAGGAATCCCAAAATTTTCCTTCCCACCAATGCATTTAGAATTTCGAGAACTACTTAATTATGATTTTTAATAATTTCTTCGAACCAGAGCCCTGAGAAACGTAAAAATAATGATTACGTTATGATTTCTTAATATAAATGGCTAACATGTGGAAAAGGTTCATACGACTGAAAAACGTTATTTTGAGTTTGGAATCATGTCATATACATTAAAATATAATTTTGAAAAATTTTCTAAAAATTTTGTGAAGTTCCTATGAAAAATGACCATAATGCCCTTGATTATTTACTAAAGCCAAACCAATATTGGTTCGACATCTAGGAGTGGTAAAAATGAAAATTTTATTTCATTTTTAGGTAAAATATTTAATTTTTTAATTTCTATAATTAAATTTTAAATTTATTGAGTTAAAATGGATTTAATATGTAAATACAATCTTGAAAAAAATACAAAAAAATAATTTTAATTTCTAAAAATTAATTTCAAATGAGAAATAATATGTATATCAAGTTTCACACAAACAATCACTAATTGGATATTAAAATTGATTTACTAAAGTTTAAGCAATAAAAGGGAAAATTAACAGATAAAATTAAAATTGTACGTAGAGACTTGAGAAACCATTGCAAGGCAAGGCAGAGAAACCTTTGCACTTATAGGGACTAATTTGAACCCACATAATTAACACATGGTCTAAAATAATGACATCACCTTGGATGATGTCATTTATATGACATCATCCAAGGGACATCTAAGCCTTCTTCTTTATAAATACAACAATTTTAGGACAGATTTTATCACTTCTCTCCTTCCATAGAGTTGGCCAAAACTGCTCCCAACATCCCCTTCACCACCACAAAAATTTTTCTCTTCATTGCCACACCAACACTTCCTTATCATCCACCACCAAAGGATCTTCCATTGTTGGAGCTTTTAAGGAGACCACCACCACCTCCATTCTTCCTTGTCCTCTTCATCAACTACCATTAAGGTAATGGGGGGATCAGGGTGAGTTATTTTTGCTGTTGCTTTCACATAGATGTTGGGTGGCTTTATCCCAAAACCCATAGTCTTTTAATTTCAAAATTTATATATATGGCTGTTGTGATTGTGTTGATGGCAGAATCTCCAGATCTAACACTTGTAGTTTTTTTGCTTATAACTTGAGTTGTGATTATTATTTTTGAGTGCCTTTTTTGCATAAACTAGACAAAATTTTCTTCATAATGGACTCAAGAATTACTTGAAAAAGTTATGCCTATTAAAAATTAAGGTTGGTATCTAAAAATGCGAAACTGTAAGTGTATTTTTTTCATAATTCTAGAATTTTTGGTTGATTATTTGGTAAACCTACTTGAACGAGTAAAAACTAGACTTCTTAAGCTTTTTAGGTATATATGATATCCTTATTTTTATGGTCGTTTACTATTTTTAACAATTTTTGGAAATTGATGGTCATGCACTGATTCTAGCCAAAATCATTTTTTGGAACTGCCATTGTCAAAAAAATACTATAATTTGTATAAAGCTTTGTTTTTAATTATCTTGGTTAATTTGGAAAGCTTATTGAATGTATTTTTGAGAAAAATTTTACGTTGATACTAAAATTCTAAGAAAATCGAGAAAAAATTAAAAATTGTTTGTTAGTCATTCAGTGGTTTTGTCTGACCTTACTAAATTTTTATTTTTGCATTCTTTTATATTTTTATTTAATTTGATCCTAGTTGTTTTAGAAAAGTAGACAAAATTATCTTTCCAACAAGCTACAGATCACGTTTTATGAAAATCATTTAGCTATTCAAACTTGAGGATCAAATCGAGCCACTGAATATGAAAAAAAAAAGAAATTCTGTTTTTTATTTTAAACATAGTTTCAAACTCTTTCATTAAAATTTTTGTTGGTTCAAAATAGTTTCTAAATTTTATCTAAATTATTTCTCTAAAATGATTAATCAATGTATTAGTAAAATTTT
Source organism: Spatholobus suberectus (assembly GCA_004329165.1). Lineage (NCBI taxonomy): Eukaryota > Viridiplantae > Streptophyta > Magnoliopsida > Fabales > Fabaceae > Spatholobus > Spatholobus suberectus. The sequence goes on along the minus strand of CM014731.1, from coordinate 53,919,307 downwards.
AGCAACGACTAATTTTTTAAATCCTATTTTAGTACCTAAAGTTTAGTAGAAGCTTTAGTAAGTCATAAACTTAGAATAATTCCAATTGATAATCAATGTCTTAAAATAAAGTCTAAAGTACCTCTAAGTATGCAATTCGTTTTTCTCTTTAGTTCTAAGATTAATTAAATTTAAATTTTAAATCTCTAATTAATTAGTTTGATATTTTTTTAAGTACCTAAGACCTATAGTTTAAAATTGAAATTTTTAATTAATCATATCAAGTAACTTGGTTTTGATAAAGTATCCAATCTTGAAATTCTGCTAAGTAACCTTAGCCTTTAAATTAGGTGCTTAAAGTAGTTAAATAAAAATTGATAAGTAAGTATTTACTAATTTCTGTTAGATCATGATTAATTTTTGTAAGGTTTACCTTCTCATTTAATTACATGCTTTCTAATAGTTTACATTTAAAATTGTTCAATTTATAATTTGTTGTATATATATATATATATCCCAAACTATTATATTATTATATGAATAAAGACTGAATCTCTGCATAGTGAAGTAGAGACATTGAAAAGAGAGTATGCTAGTGCTCTGGTATCTTCAGTGTAACACCTATTCTTATTAATCATAGTTTGTATTAATTTAGTTATTTAATTATTACAAGTAAAATTTTTCGTCGATTCTTGCGATAGAGAAGTTCTAAAATTAAACAGAATTTGGAAATAATAGTAAAAGATGAAAGAAAAAGACTGTATATGCGTATATGTCATAAAACTAAACATCATGGTTTGATAATACATGATAGATATAAAATATAGATGGACTAAAAATACATTAAAAGATAGACACTATCTAACCTAATATATACATCAAAAAGATCCTATACAAAGTAGTGTTCATCTACCCTATCCTTTATTCAGAAAGAAAACACTATACACTAAGTCTACTAACCCCCGTCCATAAGGTGTCCTCTGACTCGTCCTCAGCATCACTAGACATTTTCGTCTTCTTCAATAATCACAATCAGACATACATGGAAGGAAAATAATGGAGTGAGGTGATTTGTTCTAAAATAACTTTCACATGTATGATAAGAATTCTACCATAAAATACAAATAAAACATAATTGACAATAGAGGGGAACCTAGAGTTTATTTTAAGTTATACTAGACTACTCTTAACTTGGTATGAATTCATACTTCCCATTAGTGAGTAATAGTTCTCAACAGAACATGGGAAGTGACTGAGAGTACCTCATTAGCATCATCATGTTGTACAGTCCTCATCATCATTAAGGAAAATAATAGTCAGAATATCCATTTATAGAGGTATACTCTCAAACCAATCCAAGAATGTTAAGGAATTGTCGAGGTTATCAAGCTTGGTCAGACAAATATCCCGGCTTGAAGGCGCTATCCTGGCCATTGAAACTTTCACCACTCAATACCTACCCGCAAGACCTCTGCAAGTGGGTCCCTACCTTTCATTTCTCAGCGTACCAAACTGTAGCTCCTTTAGCAGGGTGTCATGCCACCGCATGTCACTTGCTTTACATTATCACTAAACTATCAATTCCTAACTTCTCAAGCAAAAGTTTCCCTGGTCTCATTTAGTTTGAGCACTAATACAATCAATATTTCCGCATTATATTGTAGAAATTACATAATACCAAAATTTTAATAGAGTAACAATTTAGAAATTACGTAAAATTTTATCAGAATAACAATGTAGTAATTATAATTTAATTACTAAAATTTTGGCAAAATAACAACTAAATAAATATATTTTAAGTTTCTAAATTTAAGCAAAGTAACAGCTTAGAATGTACAATTTAATAATTTAAATTTGAGTAGAGTAACAACTTAGTAATTATGATTTAATAATTTAGATTTGAGCAGAATAATAACTTAGTAATTATAATTTAATAATCTAAATTTGGGCAGAATAACAACTTAACAAAAATTAAAGTGTGACGTTAAACAATATAACAATAGTAGCAGCAACAATAATAATAATAATAAAATTGAAGCCTAAAGGGGTTTAGGGAAAACCCTTTCTATTAACATATAAAGTGAAAATAATTTAGAACCAATCCCACTAAGAAGAAAAGTTGATGGATGTGTTGGTGCAAAGCTTATAGGAAGAGAATTTTTACTAGTAGGTAAAAACTATCAAAATTTTATCACAAAAACAAAGCAAAATAAAAAATTTCGTAGAGAGAGAAACTCTCTAATAATTTTGGCTAGCTTTAGAGAGTAGGAGATGTGTGAAAATCTATCCAAGAATAGGAGATATTCATAGAGGGGAAGGATGAATTAGGTATCCTCAAAATGATATAAGCGATGATGCAATAAAATTTATTTTTAATTTTTTAATTGATTTTAGGGACACATAACCCAAATAGGTAGTGAATCACCTATTTTAAGGTTGGGGACATGCTTCACCAGCTGTCCTAAGCTTCTATGTGTCAATTTTTATCTGTAGATAAATCAGCCGGTACTAATAAAATTGCCTAAACTTAAAAAATTAGCTTTTAATATAAAAATTAACAATTTGTAACAGTTTTACTAACTATATGGCTCAATTATAAAAATTGTAGAAGATTAATAACTCAATTACAAAATTTTGTAGTTTAAGAAACCTAAAGAAATTTTTTCAAATAATTCAAAGACACATTGCAATATTAAACCATTATGGAAAATTCAGTATTAAAACGGTTAAAAAAATTCCATCACAATGTCATTTTGAACAAAAGAAAATGTTCTATCCAGAAGGAATACTGAAACAAACTGATGAAGAATTATTTCCGAAAGTACTGTCTTGAGCGACAAACATACTGTAACACTTTCCATTTAAGTAGTGTCGTCAATGGCATTGCACGTGAAGTGTAGTAGTGTAGTATTATTGGTTAAGTGAAACGGAGCTTGCAGTTGTGGGGGTGAGAAAGGTGTTTTTGTACCTTTTCCGTTGGGTATTACAAATCATTTTCATTTATGCTCTACACGTAAACTTTTTTAAATAGGTATATTGATGTTTTCCCATGCTGCTGATTTGGTACAGTTGTGACAATTGTGTGATTAATTTTTCTTTTTAGGAAATAATAAATTGGTATGTAAAATAAAAGACGAAATATAATTACGGGCTAGAAGGTTAGGACAAAGGATAAATAGAGTGTGAAAATTAACGAAAAGTTGATAAAAAAAATCGGCTATTAATATAACTGATATTGTATCCCTTGTACTACTATTAATAATATTTTGCTTATAATACTACTAGAGTTGACCTAATGGTAAAGGATTTGAGTAGTATGCACAAAGTCTTAAATTCAAATGTTGTTACTGATGACATTATACACCAAAAAAAAAAAAATTGCTTATAAAAAAAAAAAAAAACTTATTCGTGATTACTGTATAAAATCGGGTTAAATTTAGTTCACGAGCTCTACATCATCATTTCCCTTCATTTCAAATTTCTTTAAAACTTTTACCAGCATTGCCAAACTAGAGAATTATAAGAATACATTTATTTAAAACTAAAATGCACGAAGTCAAACAAAATATAACTTACATATCTGAATCACTTAGAAGCAACACTGCGAGAGGATATGACGATGACTGTTTAAAAAAAAAAACAAAAAATAATTGAGTAATTTGAACAAGCCAAGTCAACCATCATAAGAATATAGTATTTTCTTATTTTATAATATTATTTGAATGCCTCCTTTTCATTAATTATTAATTTAATTAATCTGTTTGTTTTTATTTTGGAGAAGTCTGATCACCAAGGGTGGGGCTCAAGAGCACACTAACCGTGATATGCTCCCATAATATAGAATAAAAGAAATTAAGCAAAGTTGCTTCTAGCTACAAGCAATGAATCTTTAGGTAATAACAGTGAACTCTTTTATATTACAATTAAACATCTTATTAACATTTATTATCTCTTCTTATCTCTCTCCTTTTATCACATTATATTTTCTTTTATACCTACATTTCTTTCTCTACTCTTTTTCTCTCCTAGGTGTTAACTAGCATGGAGCATCCATGCAACATTTTCCTTACGTAAATTAGCTTCACGAATCTATAAACATAGGACTTGTAAAGAACGACGATAAAAATGATGTAAGGCCCTCATATAACGAGATTCAGGACACTTGATCTAATGTGAAACTGGAAAAGGGGGAGGGTGGAAACTGGGGATTGCAAGACAAAATCCAACGACCATTGATCTCAGGGAGACGGGGACTAGGGGAGTTAGCCTTATTTTTTTTTTTTTTATAATTCACACTGACACTAAACATAAGGATAATATAATAACTTAAAATATTTGAGCTATACTCTGAAAAGATGTGATGGTCAGAGTATATTGGAATTATCTTAATCATCATATATAGTTGGCTTGTGCTGGCAGGGGAAATTGAATTAATGTACAAACTCAAATGATGACGGACCTTAGCCTTAAAATAAAAATTAGAAAAAAAATGGTGGTTGTTATTTTATGATGGGTTGAAATAATAATATCAGATAACATTATTCAGGGTATGTTTAGATGGGTATTTATAAATTCAAATTTTGGTCGATTTTTTTGTTGTCGTGATTTTGAATGATTTTAATTTTAAAAAATTAATTTTCCAAAAAAAATTGAAATAAAGTGATTTATACTTTAAATTTTTTATTTCAAAAACATATTTTTAATATAATTCGTAATATAGAAAATTTATCTTAATTAAATAAATTATAATTTTATAAATAAATTTAATAATAAAAAACAACATACAAATATAATTCTTTTTGACAAAATCCTGTTTATCATTTTCAAAACAAAGATTGATTTGGATCAAACGGTCCCAAATTTGCATTGTAAAATTACTTGTCATTCATGTCATCAGATCCTCCCGCCTGCATTTAAGACAGCTATCTCTCTCATGATGGAAGCGGAGTGGAGTGAAGTTAGGCAACGACAGTGACAACTACCATCTCATGGTCGTAACTTTTGGAAGCCAAAGAATTAAGTGCAGTCGGGGAATAGGAGGGTCAGTAAGAAGGAAGCAGATAATTAAGGAGGTGCAGTTGGAGACTGTTTCATTTTACAAATTTCCCCAAAGCTTTACAGCAGGGGATATGTGGCCCAATTTGAAAATATGGGGACCTAGATGAAGTCTTAATTTCGAGTAGAAAAGTCAAAGAAGGTTGGCTTTGTCAGATTCAACAATGTTAGTTATTTGGTTTCCTTCGGTAGGAAGCTTGCTAATATTATCATTGGAGATCAATGTGTGTGCATGTTAACCTATTCCAGGTTTAAACGTGGAGTGTGGTCTACAAATGTTACAAACGAGAAATAGGTGGAGTGCTCTAAAAGCCATACTTCGACAAGGAGTCTTAAGCGTGGAAAGGTTTCTTATGCACAAGCAGATTCAAAAGAAACAGTAAACGAGAATGGGGGTAATATGGATGTATCAGAGGAGATGTAAAATAAGGGGGCGTTGAAGGCATCCAGTTCATCACCTTTAACTAACATTGTTGACTCATTTATGGTGGATAGGTTAAAAGTGACATATGTGGGTTCAATGAGAATGTCAAGAGATTGCTTCAAGAATCAAGAAAAACTACACATTGAAGGGGTTTTTTACAATGAAGGAAAGTCTAATGGGGGATAACCTTGCTCTGTTAGAGGCAAGTGATGATGGAGAGATTCAATCTTTTATAAATGAAACAAAAGATTGGCTATCAATTTGGTTCATGCACTGCTACAGAAAATGTTTTTTATAACAAGATTTTAACTCAATTGTTTATAAACTGAGTTAAAACCAAGATGCGATGACAATTTTACAATTTTAATGAACTTTTTTAACTGGTTACATAAAAATCAATTTAAAAACATGCCAACAGTGACATTTTTGAAAATTTAATCAACCTTTTTAACTCGATTTAAATTGAACTAGTTTAAAAACTTTGGGCAAGGATTATTTTCAAATTTTTTAATCATGTTTTTAAATCGGTTCTACTTGAATCAATTTAAAGACTAACTTTTTAAATCGGTTCCTTGTTGAATCGATTTAAAAAGTTATTTTTAACTTGGTTCAAAAAGAACCGATATAAAAGAACTTCCTTATTTCCTTGAACCCATTGTGAACACCATTTGTGTCCTCCTTGCTCATGTTCTAAACCTCTCTTTCCTTTTAAAAGTTCCTCCTTTACGCCATTTTATCTTGTCACAACTCCTCCTTGCGCCATTTTCCCTCCTCCAATCTACATCTTGGTCATGAAAGTTCCAAGCTCCAAGCTCATTTGTATTACTACTATTTTTCGAAACCTGTGTTGACTGCCATTGTTGGAAGCTCATAAAGGCTACCATTATTGTGAGTTCTCCATTCACGACCTAAGGTGCCCATGAGTTCTCCCTTTACGACCTAAACTCGATTTCCATGTGTTTTACATGTCATTTGGGACTTTTGACTTTGGAGTGTGTTAAAGTCTATGCGAACAATGTGATAACCAATGGGAGGTTTGTACATTTTTGGTGAAAGTGATATCTCCATTTTTGTAGGACTATTTGAATTAAATAAAATTCTAACAACAATTGTACATTGCTTTTGATTTGGCCATTATCCGTTTTTGTTGAGTTATGTCTCCATTTTTGTACATTGCCTTTGATTTCATTCTATTTAGAATTCTTGTTAGAGCCCAAAACAATTACTAATAGCTTAGGCAAGTGTGCTATTTAATTTTAATAGGGAGTAAAAATTAAGTTCATATTTTTAATTAGGTATGAGTTAATCCAACAATAAAAATTATTTCAGTTGAAAGCCTTTCAAATTTAGCAGCAATATCAATAATAAAAAAAGTGTATTTAACCTACCTAACTACAGCAAAACTGTGATTTGCGTAGAACGAAAGCCCACAATACAAAACTAAAAAAAGAAATAAAACACAGTAGGTATTACTAAACATAGTAAGTATTACTTATTTTATCACATACAACATGTAGAGCCACATGGTAACCACTTGAAGCTCCACATAAAACTCATTTAAAACATGGCTAAAGTGTGCAAAATAAAACATGATTAAATATTCGACTTGTGTCATTTCCAAACTGCTTGAGATTTTTGAGTAAAACCAACTCACTCAAGTCACATTTTAACCCTATAAAATCCGTTTTTTAGTCTCATAGGGTTTGGAGACTTGTAGCTCAAATTGTGTAGAAAACCAGCTCCTAAAACTATGGTTTTTACCCAAACTTTCAACTTGCGTCATTTTCAAACTGTCGCAATCAAGGTCATGACCGGATGGTGGAAAAAAGAATTAAAAATTAGAGGAGCCGCCACCATAGTTTATTAAGGGAAAACATATTGAAAAACCCTAAGAAAGAATGTGATCTATGAAACCAAAAATGGGTTTGGTAGTCGATTACGTGTAGGGAAGGTGTTAGCACCCTACGACGTTTGCATAAAGACGGGTTACCCCTAATTAAATGTGCAAAACGGATAGCTTCAACAATATTTATTTTACCCCTTAGATTTATTTTATTTACAAATTTTATTATCTTTATTTACCAAAAGAATTTTAGAAAATACTTATTTTGGAAAAAAATTAAATTTTTTATTTTTTTGAGATTGACAAGGGTGGGTTCCTGCTCCTACGTATCCTTAGGTACAATGAGAAATCAGACTCACGTAATTCTTTGTAGAAAAATATTTTTGTTGGTTGATTTTTTATTATTATTTTATTATTATATTTATTTTATTTTTAGTATGGTAAAGGTATACTCAATAACCAAATTAGAAGTGCATCTAAAGTGGTTATCAATACACCTTTTAAGATTGTTTATAATAGCCAAATAGAAAGTGCATCCAAAGTAACTATTTAAAATCCCATTTTTTAAGAAGAGAAAGTTTAATATCGTAAAACTCTCAATATTGTAAGAAGATTGAACAATTTTATTTTATTTTTACATTATAAAGGCATACTTAATAACTAAATTGGAAGTGCATCCAAAGTAGTTATCCATATACCTTTTTAGATTTTTATAATAATCAAATAGGAAGTGCATCCAAAGTGACTATCATTAAAACCTTTGTTAATTAAAATATATTTATATTATTTTATTTAATATTATTATTATTATTATTATTGTTATTTTAAAAAAATGATAACTAAATAAGAAGAGCATCTTAAATGATTATCACGAATATAAAAAAAAGTCCTAATAACGTCCAAAAAGGAAGTGCATCTTAAGTAGCTATTATCAAGTTTAATTATTTATTTAAAGGGAATTTATTAGTTAATAATTTATTTATTACTTTCATATTAGAAACAAATCCAAGAAACATATAGAATCTCTAATAATAATAGAAATTTAATTGTAAGCCATAAACAAAATGTTTTGATTATTAAAAATTTACCAAATCAAAATGTCAAAAGACCCATCACGTTGACAATTCAATTTGCAATATTTGATCCCGTCATTTATGAATTTCTCATCCGAATATATTAATCAACTATAGAGACTTAACATAAAAAAAAAAAAGCAAAATCCGTGAGACCCCTTTACACATATGGGCCGTAAGCCCATTTCACCATTTCAGAAAAATTGGGCAGCGTAAAAGGCACACTTTTCCTTCCAAGAAAAGCAATTCCAGTGCCTTAGAAGTGCAATGCTGCCGCTGTAGCGAATAGCAGAGGAAGCAACACGAGCTTGACCGAGATGTGTCAGGAGCGCGTCGGCGACGCAATGGATACTCTGTGGTGCTAGAGGTGCGACGAAAGGGTAAGAGGAGAAGAGAAACGAAGATACAACAGTGGTTGCTTGTTGAGGGGTTGCAGGAGATTTTTTATTCTCTTTTTCTGGTATTTAACTGTGACTAGGTAGTTGTTGAAGCAAATCTGTTGATTCTACTTACAAATTACTAAAGTTATAGTATAATTGTGTTGATAATTTGCTTGCATTTGATTTGATTCACTGGAGATGAAGGAATAGGCGTAAGGGGTGTGAATGAATGTGAATCCATAAGTGCATCTCTGAGAATTGTTTGTTTTAAAAAAAAATGAAACGAAGTGTTTAATGACTTAGCGCTTTTAGTGTAGCGCAAAATAGATCGATCTGTCTGTGTGTATTTGTGTTTATATGTGATCGTGGTGATGTGATTCTAACAGGGAAGAGAATCAATGAATATTGGTATTTAATGGTGTAAATTATCGTGGTGACGAGAGGGAAGATTGAAGAATTGCAAGCTACTGTTATGAACAGAATAACGTATTGGTAGCCACATTTCAACTAAAAGGAAATTGAATTACCAAAGGAAATCTCATTCATACAGCAACAAAAGAAGTGCAAACGTAAAGCATATTCAATCATAACAGAGTGCACACAGAGATTGAAGCAAGTAGTAAGAACATGAGAAGTTCTTGCATAATTAATAGAGTGTATAAGAATACCTCTACAACCTTCACTTTCAGCAAGCGATTCTTGTTTTTCAGTTTAGCAAAATCACCTTCTCTTCACCAATAGCGCGATAGCATTCCTTCTCCTTCTCCCTTTCCGTTTTTCTTTTATCCCTCCTTTATATTTTTTGTCTCTCTTCCCCGCACTACCCTCAGATCTTGTTTTAAAAATGACTTCGTCCCTACTTTTTCTCTTTCCAGCTATTTATAAGCTTGAAAAAAAAACTTGCTCTACAAGTTTCTTCAGATCACCCCTCTTTACGTCTCTATTCGCTTCCCGTCTTCTTGTTTTACTTTATTCTATTTTCTTTTTATTAAAATTGGGCCTGTTGGGCCCAATGCTTTTTTATCCTACTAAATAAGCCTTTGATCCTACTAGGCCCAGAAAGAAACTCTTATACTCATTTTTAATATTGGTCTAAAAGAATTATTTGCTCTTTCCTTATTTTTTTTTCTCTTTTTATTTAGTATTTTTTCTTGTTTTAGATCTAAACATTTTATTTATTTTTTTAGCTTTGGAACTTTGTCCTTTCCTTTTCCTCTATTTTAATTGATTATGGGCCTGATGCATTTCTAACCCAATAAGTATAAGATAAAAGAAAATTATTTAACTATATGTTTATATTATATTATTATTTTTCACTACGTGGATCGCCCAAATAAAATTAGGTGTTCACACAAACCGTTTGAGATTTTTGAGTGAAATCAACTCACTCAAGTCATATTTTAATCCTACAAAATCCTTTTTCAGTCCCATAAGGTTTGGAGACTTGTAGCTCAAATTGCTGTCAAAAATCGACTTCTAAAACTATGGTTTTTACCTAAACTTTTGACTTGCACCATTTTCAAACTGCTTTGTGATTTTTGAGTGAAACCAACTCACTCAAGTCACATTTTAATCCTATAAAATCTGTTTTTTAGTCTCATAGGATTTGGAGACTTGTAGCTCAAATTGCATAGAAAACCGACTCCTAAAACTATGGTTTTTACCTAAATTTTGACCTACCCCATTTTCAAACTATTTGAGATTTTTGAGTGAAACCAACTCACTTAAGTCACATTTTAACCCTATAAAATCTTTTTTTAGTCCCATAGGGTTTGGAGACTTGTAGCTCAAGTTGCATAGAAACCAACTTCCAAAACTTTGGTTTTTACCTAAACTTTCGACTTGCACCATTTTCAAACCGCTTGAGATTTTTGAGTGAAACCAACTCACTCAAATCATATATTAACCCTATAAAATATTTTTTCAGTCCCATAGGGTTTGGAGACTTGTAGCTCAAATTGCATAGGAAATCGACCCTTAAAACTATGATTTTTACCTAAATTTTCGACTTGCACCATTTTCAAACTGCTTGAGATTTTTGAGTGAAACCAATTCACTTAAGTCACATTTCAGCCCTATAAAATCTATTTTGATGTCCCATATGGTTTGGAGAGTTGTAGGTCAAATGGACTCCTAAAACTTTGGTTTTTAACTTAACTTTTTAACTTGGGTCTAGGAATGGGAAAGCTGATAACTATGTAAAACTTGAAATGCATGGCCAACACCTTTGTAGACAAATGTCTCAACCTTTTTCCTTGCTTTGGCCAAAGCATTTAAGAAGTCCAAGTTCCTAACTCTTAGAACTTGTCACTTCTAAAACGCACACCATAATAGATGAAATCCTCAAATCTCTCAACTTGATTGTGCCATGTGCAAGAGGATTGCAATATGGGTGGTCACGAGTAGCCCCAAGAGGGAGTACCAAGCACCAGTTAGTGTCATTGTCTTATTGTCTATACAAGTATAGCGGTTTTATTTTATTTTGTGAGTTTAAAAGGATAGTAAGGAACACTACCCCCTCCCTCCAAAGTCACTAACATAGATAATTGCAATAAACCAATAACACCAATGATCTTATTATTTATTATTCAAGACTTGAAAATAATTCACAAAGCTACACCATCTAAGTCCAATTGAAAGTAAATATGCAACAAAGTACTAACAAAACAATAAGAATGCATTGTCTATATTATTATAAGGCATTATCTCAACCACAAACCAAGCCCCATGCATTTCTTAGAAACTAAAAATGACATTTACTATGCACATTATACGTATTTATCATTAAAGATGAAAAAAACCCAAATTAATATCAAACATAAAGATAACACAAACAACAACAATATTGCGCAGTAGGGGGGATGTACAATAACATGCAGTAGTGTAGGCACACAGTAACATGAATAGAGTGCGCAATAGGGGTGTGAATAGTAATGCTAAGCTCAAACACGAACAGTAACATGAATAGGAGTCGGAATGGAGCTTAAATGTTGAGCATGAACAAGAGAAGCAAGTGAATGAGGGGTTGTGAGTGTAGCTCGAGTGGATGTGAATAGGAACGCGAAGCGTAGTGCTGAACATGAACAAAACGAGCAGGGAATGAATAGAACAAAACGAGTGGAGCTTCAATTCGTGACTGAAATCGTCGAGTGGGAGAAAGCATGAAGATGAACCCGAACTCGAGGGAAATGAGTCTAAGAGTGAATGAGAGAGCGAGACAGAGTGCGAAAGCAGAGAAATTTTGACCCAATTTGATGCGTTTATCAATATGAGCGCATTCTATTCGCGAAAACGAAAAAAAAAACAAATGTATAGACGACACTTATTATTTAAATAAGCGTTGTCTATATGTTGCAATAGACTATGTTTATTTAAATAAGTGCTATCTATTGCTTGCGACTTGTATAGATGGCGCTTTTATTTTGAAATGTCGTATAAACTGTGTTGTATATACGATTTTTTGGTGTGGTGTAAGGATTAAAAATGTATTTGAGCCTTGTTTGAATTATCTATACATAATAAGAATTAAGTTCATATTTCATTAGGTAGAGTGAATTGAAATTAAGTCTCTTGCCTACTAAATTGTACTTTAAAACTTAGATTTAAGTGTTGTCTCTAAAAGAGCGGTGTATAAGTATAATATCATTGGTTGATTTCAATATCTAAATGGAAGTATTAAATTGATTTGTTTTACTTTATCTTAATTGTTTGGATAAGCATGACATGGATATGTTGCTGAGATGATGTGAAATTGTGTATGAATGTAATGATGAATTATGAGTTAAGGAATACTTATAGGTAGGCCATGAAAGCCTATATGATATAAATTGAGTTTGAGTAATGAATAGAATAATGTTGATATTGATTGATAGATTGTACCTCTGTCTGTTGTTAAATATACCTTGGTTAGGTATGATGGAAAATGCCAAAAACAGAGAAAATTCTACTAGATTTTTATAAGAATTGTGAACCCTTGAGTATAGGTGTTTAGGTTGAGATAGTGACAATGTCAATTAACTACTTTTACGATGGTAATTTAACTGATTCTTTTTTTGTGGGCAGGTTGTCCTTTAATTGTGTTTCGTGAGTTGGGTGTTACAGTTGCTATAAAGTTAGAATAGGATCACATTAAGATAAGTTTTGCGTTGGTTGTTTTAATTATTGTTTGTGAATATGTATTTTATGTGCTTAGTGAATGTTAATATGCTTGAATTTCTAAGAAATAGGTCTTGGTATTTATCTGTTTATTGTTTCTAAACAAATTGTTGTGGATGAGATTGTGCTCACTGAATTGTTTATGTTAGTGAGCTCAATGAATGATTTGGATTGTTTAGGAAAATGTTAATGTTAATGTGCTAACTAAATGAAAATTTGAAATTTGTAGTGGATTCGATTGTTTGGCAAATTAACCTTTGGTATTATGAGTGAATACTTGTAAACATGTATTTGGAAAAGTACTAGATTATACAGGAAACTTTGTTCAAAGTTTTGAAGGAATTGTATGCATTAGCTTGTGTGTTTAATTTTATTTTTTTGTTCAATTTATGCATCACAAGGGAATATTAGTTTCTCGTTTGAGATTTAATTCAATGATTAAAGTACTAATTGTTGTATTGAATCTTGAATTGCCTAGTTAGATAGTTTGGAAAGATTTTTTTTTTAACACTTGATTAATACGTAACGGTTAAGTCTCATCTTAAATTTGGTGAAATTTTGATTTAATGCATTTTGTGTTGTGTTTCCATGTGCATACTTGATTGTGGTGAATTTGATGTCACCACTTTCATTTCGTGTACCTGGAGACCCATGTGAAATGCTACCAAAATCTTGTCAAATTTAACAAATGAGACTAAATCTATACATATTAATCAAGTTTAAAAAATGTCTTTGTGAATGGGATAGGGCCACACCTTGTATAGAAAAGTGAGATTTACATGCATTAAAATATATTTTGCAGATCACAGAAGGAAGTTATGGATCGTAGTTGGATTAATTCTAGACGCACAACTGATAAGAATGGAATGAAAAAGTTTATCGAATTCACTAAAAGAAATCTTCTTGATAGTGGTGGGTTCTTTTATTATCCTTGTATTAATTGGCTGAATGAGAGATGACTACAAGTTGAGCAAATACTGAAGCATCTTCTTTGTGATGGATTTTACAAGAGTTATACAACATGGACATAGCATGCTGAATTGTTAAACATACCAAGTGTGTCCCAAAACTAGAATTTGATGTACCTATAGAGATCGACTAGAAGACATGATCTGTGATATTGAATAGGAGTCTTTTCATTAAGCACATTTGTTTGACACTTTATGTAGTGATGCATATAAGCCTCTATATATAGGGAGCGCTAAATTCACACAGTTGTCAACGATGTTAAGATTGGTGAATGTCAAGGCAAGAAATAGGTGGAATGATAAAAGTTTCATTGAATTGCTTGAGTTGTTGTACAAAATGCTTCCGAAAGGCAACACATTTCCGAAACGTAACTATGAGGCAAAGAAGGTGTTGTGTCCAATGGGATTGGAATATAAGAAAATACATGCATGCCCTAATGACTACATATTGTATAGAGAAAAGTTTGAAGAGTTGCATAAATGTCCTAAGTGTGGGGTTTCACGGTATAAAGTGAAGGATGATGATTGTAATAGTGATGAGAGCACAAAGGAAGGTCTCTCTACGAAGGTTTTATGGTATCTTCCAATAATTCCAAGGTTTAAGCAATTGCTTGCTAATACAAACGACACGAAGAACCTTACGTGGCATGCAAATCAAAGAAAATGTGATGGACAACTTTGCCATTCTGCTAATTCTTTGCAATGAAAGAAAATTGATTGTTTGTTTCTAGCTTTTAGGAATGAGGCAAGAAACCTTAGGCTTGGACTTGCTATAAATGGAATGAATTCTTATAGTAACTTATCTAGTAAGCATAGTTCATGGCTTGTTCTTATAGTTATTTACAATCTATCTCCTTGGTTGTGTATGAAACGGAAATATGTTATGCTATCTATGATGATTTCAATTCTATGATAGCCAAGAAATGACATAGATGTTTACTTACATCCCTTGATTGAAGATTTAAGAATGTTTGTAGGATAAAGGTGTTGATGTGTGTGACAAGTATCATCGTGAAAATTTCATGGTATGTACAATGTTATTTTGTACCATTAATGACTTTTCAATATATGGAAACCTGAGCGGGTATAATGTTAAAAGGCATAACACTTACCATATTTACAAAGAAGACACATGCTACCTATGAATGAAACATGGAAAGAAAACAGTTTACACTAGGCATTGAAAATTTCTCAAGCCTAATCACCTATATCGTAGACTAAAAAAAGCTTTTAATGATGTGAAGAGAATGGTAGTACGCTACCAACCTTAATTGGTGAATGTGACACCCATTCACATTGAACATAACCCATACTTATTTATTTATTTATTGAAAAATATGAGTACAATTTTTCTCTGCTTTTAATAATAGAAAATTTGTAAATTTATCAGAATTTGAAAACAATAGTAAAAAAAAATAAAAAAATCTATATGTATTCATCATAGAATTGTACATCATGATTTTATAATCAGAAAAATTATTGAAATACAGGGAGATTAAAATATACATCAAAATAATTACTACTTATTCCCAATACATCAAAAAGATTCTAGTCAGAGCAGTGTCCGTCTACCCTATCCCATAAAATAATAAACTATTAGACTAGCCCTATAAGTCTTTATCAATAGCTGAGTCTTCATTAACCGTGATCAATCATGCATCAAAGAAAAAAGTAATTGAGTGAGGTGATTTGTTCTAATATCGCTTTTACATGTATGGTAGGAATTCTACCATACAATACAAATAAAACACAGTTGACAATAAAAGAGGAGCCTAAAGTTTATTCTATGTTATATAATCATTGACTCAGTATGGATCCATACTCTCCGTTAGTGGGTAATAGTTCTCAACAGAACCTAGGAAGTGACTGGGAGTACATATACCTCTCTCAACACCATCACATGGTACAATCCTTATCATCATTGAGGAACCAAATAATAATTTAGGATATCCATTTATAGAGGTATACTCTCAAACCAATCTTGGAATGTTGAGCAGTTTTCGGGGTTATCGAGTTTGGTCAGGCGAATATCCCGGTTCAAGGGCGCTACCCTGGCCATTGGGACCTTCACCACTCGATGCCTACCCCCAAGACCTCCGCAAGTGGGTCCCTGCCTTTCATTGCTCAGTGTACCAAACTATGGCTTCCCTAGCAAGGTGTCATGCCACTGCATGTCACTTGTTTTACATTACTCACTAAACTATCAGTTCCTAACTTCTCAAGCAGAGGTTTCCCTTGGTCTCATTTAATTTGAGTACCATTACAATCAACATTTCTGCCTTGCAGAAATTGTATAATACCAAAATTTTAACGAAATAACAATTTAGTAATCATATAAAATTTTAGTAGAATAACAATATAGTAATTATAATTTAATTACTAAAATTTTGGCAGAATAATAACTAAATAAATGCATTTTGATTTTCTAAATTTGAGCAGAGTAACAGCTTTGTAAATGCATTTTTATTTTCTAAAATTGAACAGAGTAACAGCTTAGCAAGTAAAATTTAATAATTTAAATTTGAGCAGGGTAACAATTTAGTGATTATGATTTAATAATCTAAATTTGGGCAAAGTAACAACTTAGCAAAAATTAAAGTTTAACATTAAACAATAATAACAATAATAAAACTTAAGCCTAAACGGGTTTAGGGAAAAACCCTTCCTACCAACATGCAAAGTGATAGTAATTTAGAACCAACCCGACTCCCCCCATTACCTCTAAGGTGGTTGATGGAATTGTTGGTGCAAAGCTTCTAGGAGCAGAAATTCTACTAGTTGAAAACTAACAAAATTTTAACATAAAAATTAAATAAGAAAAATTTCTAGAAAGAGAAGATTTTAGAGAGAGAGGCTCTCTAGCTTATGGAGGAGAAGAATGGTGAGAAATCAGAATTTTGGATGCCTATTTATAGAGAAAGGAAGGGGGTGAGGTGTCCACTTTGATGACATAAGCCATTTATGTCATAAATCCCATTTTGATTTATTTTTAATTAATTTAGGGACACATATTAAAATTAGAGTGATGAATTAGCTATTACTAGGTTGGGGACGTGCTCCCTTAGCTGTCCAGCTTCTAGATGTTAATATTATTTGTAGGTAAATTAACCGGTACCGATAAAATCGCCTAAACTTGAAAAAAATTGACTTTTAATATCAAGAAAATGCAATTACATGTAAAACTGGACAAATACATTTTTTTTCATCGAAAATAAATTTCTAATAATTAATTTTAATTTTTATTAATTTTTTCAAATTTTATCTATTTATTTTGTATTTTTAAGGTAAAAATTCATAATAAATCCATTTTAATTCAATAAATACCAAAATTTTTATGAAAATTCTAAAATTAAATATTTCACCTATAAATAAATTTAAATTACAATTTTAACCTTTTTTGAATGTCAAACCAATACTGGTTGGCTTATAGGACACCTAGGGGCATTTTGGTCATTTTACACAAGAATTCCAAAAAATTCCTAGAAATTTTCTAAAATTATATTTTAATATATATGACATGATTTCAAGCTCAAATTGACATTCTAATGTCAATTGAATCTTTTTCCCATGTCAGCCCTTATTGTTGAGACGTAGGGACAAAATCGTCATTTCACAAAAATTATCTTAATAATTTTTCAAAATTTTATAAAATTATTTTAATTATTCTAGGCACATAAATGACTTAAAAATAAATTCTAGACACTTCTAACTATTTTAATCTATTTTCTCAATTATCTAGTCCTTCTAGGGGCAAAATGGTCATTTTACCCTTTTTGGGACTCCGTTTCCCAAAAATTGTTAAACATATAAACTAAGTATTACTCACTGATACGAGCATAACCATAGGAATCAAACTTTTGAGATTCCCATCTGGTTCTTCAAAAATAAATGTAGAATAATTAGAAAAATAATTTGATATGCAAAAATAGGGGGTGTTACAGTGAACAAGTTTGTGAACGGGTGAAGGACATCAATGTTGAATTTGGAAAGACCCAAAAGAAAGCTACTGAGAAAAACACATGGAAGATGTTGATATTCTTTGATCTTCCACATTGGTGTGTTATAGATGTTAGATGCTGTGTAGATGTCATGCATGTTGAGAAAAATGTATGTAATAGTGTAATTGGCATGCTTCTAAACATTAAAGGCAAGACAAAGGATGGTATCAAGATTTGGTTAAGAAGGGAAGAGAACATATTTGCCCCCAACATGTGATACCTTGTCAAGAGAAGAGAAAACAAGTTTTTGTAAGCGTCTATAGGGTGTGAAAGTGTCATAAGGATATTTTTCAAATATCAAGAGCCTTGTGTCAATAAAAGATCTCAAATTAGTTGGCTTAAAGTCTCTTGATTGCCATGTCTTGATGCAACAACTCCTTCTAGTGGTTATTCCTGACATATTGCCTAAAAATGTTAGGCATGCCATAAAGCGACTGTGCTTATTCTTCTATGCTATATGTAGCAAAGTCATTACCTCTTTAAAGTTGGAATAGTTAGACAATGAAGCTGTTATTATATTGTGCAAGTTGAAGATGTATTTTCCTCCTTCATTTTTTGACATCATGGTTTACTTACTAGTGCATCTAGTGAGGGAGATTGGAATGTGTGGTCTTGTTTATTTAAGGTGGATGTACCTTGTTGAACGATACATGAAGATCTTGAAAGGGTACGTGAAGAATACACATAATCCAAAAGCATCTATTTTTAAGAGGTACATTGTAAAATAAGCCAACAAGTTTTTTACAAAGTACTTATCACAAGCGAAAGCTGTAGGGCTGCTTAAATCTTAACAAAAGGGAAGATGTTTAGGTAAGGGTACTTGAGACGTAAATGTAAACCAATGCGTAGGGAGGAAGTGTTACAAGCATACTTGTATATAGTGAATAACACTAATGAAGTTCAACCTTCCTTTTCTACTCACAAAAACATTGTAAAGAAAAAAATCCTCGAATGACAGAGAAATGACAATTGAATAAGCATAACAAAACATTCTTAAACCAGTTTAAAGAACAAGTTGTCAATGATGATAATGCTTCAAAGACATTAAAATGGCTAGCACATAGGCCTAACTTTGATGTCATATGTTGGACTAGATACAATATCAACAAGTTTTCCTTCAATACAAAATCACAAGATGACATGAATGCCATGCAAAATAATGGAGTTATGGTTGTGGCTAAGTCCATATTCTTCTTTAGTTCCAAAGATAAAAATCTCATTATGGTATCCATGTGTTACTTTGGATTTATTGAAGCATATAGGAGGTTGACTACACTAAATTTAGAGTACTTGTTTTTAAATATAAGTGGGTTGACAGTAACACTGGTATGCAAACCAATGAATTAGGGTTTATATGTTGAAACTAAAGACGTAGAAGCGTCTAAAGCCTCAAAGTTTTAAAGATAACAAACTTATTAATGTTCAAGTTTCTGCCTAAGGATTAACCTTGTCACAGCAAACAAGCTACCTTTATGTGGGCCATCTAATAGACGTGCTAAAGAAGACCGTCCAATAGACGTGTTAAAGAAGACCGTCTAGAAGACTCGCTAAAGAAGATTGTCCAGTGAACAAACTGAAGATGACCGTCCGAAGCAAAATCTTGTCTCTTTAAACAAGTTCAAAGATCAGATGCAAGCTTCCAACGACATATATTCAAACGGCTGAGTTTTATTTGAACGTCCAATTTACTTATGATAGTTTTCCTCAAAACTAACATATTACCACTCTTATGATCTAATGTTCAAATTGTTTGAAGCATTAAATGTAATCAGATTCATTCTAGTGCAAAGGCGCAGCAAAATGTATAAATCAAGTCAACTTATCAAGATGCCATGTCGAATGAAGAATGTTCAGAAAAGCAGACTGCCAGCACAGTCTTGCGCTTTCCGTTTTAGTGCAAGTCTAAAAGTTGTCACGCCTGATCTTTTTGAAAGCATGGTTTACACGCCCTTCCTTGCACAACAAAGTCAAGTCTTCACGACGAATCTTTTTCCCTGAAGACTATATATATGCACCAAGGAAGAGACGAGAAGAATAAGACAACTGCGATACATGCTATATTGTGAAAATCTTAGCGAGCATCAAAAATCTTCTGTACATTTGCTAGAAGCGTCTAGTGGACGATAGTGAAAAAGCCTAGTAAAATATTCTGAGTGTTTGAGCTTAATTTGTCAAATCCTCACTACGTGAGTTGATACCTTTGTATAAACACTTGTTGTGTTGTGAAAGCCTGGAGAGGCTTAGTGAAAAATAATACTTGGGTTAAGCAATCTAGGGTGATTGCTTTGTAAAGCCTGAAGAGGCCGCGAACAATACTTGTAACCTAAGGTTGGTTAGTAAATACCTTTTGGGTGAAGGGATTGGACGTAGCTCAGGTTCAGTGAACCAGTATAAAAGCTTTTTGTGTTATCTTTCTCTTTATCTCTAAGCTTGAAAACGTTTTTCATACTTATTTACTTTGTTTCAAAAAAATTTTAAACACACAATTCAACCCCCCTTCTTGTGTGCTTTTCTATTTCAATTGGTATCATAGCTTGGCCTCTTGAGGTTGAGCAACTAACACTTCAGGGGTAAAATGATCCTGATCACTCATGGAAAACAAGGGACAAGCTGTTAATAGACCAACTCTCTTTAAAGGTCAAAACTACGATTATTGGAAGCAAAGAATGATAGCATTCTTTGATGCATGTCACATAGACATGTGGGACGTAGTAGCAACCGACGATTATCTAGCCCTTGACCAAGATGGAATGGAGCTTCCGAGAGGTCAATGGACAAAAACTCATAAATAGAGGTATCTTCTAAACTCAAAAGCTAGAAATGCTATGATGTGTGCCTTATCTGAATCTGAATATGAAAAGGTGCATAGTTTAAAAAATGTTAAGAAAATGTGGGACACCCTCGCTCTTGCCTACAAGGGCACTTCACAAGTAAAGAGGTCTAAGTTAAGCTTACTAGTAAGACAATGAACTCTTTACTATGGAAGAAAATGAAACTATCGAACTCATGTTTGGTAGATTTTAAACCATAATAAATAACCTGAGATCTTTAGGCAAAACCTATGACAATTATGATCACATTGACAAAATCTTGAAAAGTTTACTTAGGCAATGGAGACCACAGGTTACAGCTTTAAAAGCTTCCAAGGATCTAATAGCACTTTCAATGGAAGAGTTACATGGAATTCTTAAAGTCCACAAACTAGAACTGAGGCAAGATGAAGGACAAAATAAAAAGTCCATCACGCTAGGCGTTTAGCGTCCACCCAGAGGATCATCGTCCAAAGCCCTAAACGTGGAAGAATCCTCTGAGGAAGAGTCCGAAGAGAACGATTATGATGAAGATGAGATATCCTTCATCTCTAGAAAAATACAGGCTATGTGGAAGAAGAAAGGAGGATCTAGAGCCAAAAACTTCACAAAGAAGTTTAACAAGGCACCAAAAGAAAAGAGTCATTCAGTCTGTTATGAATGTAAGAAGCCTGGACATTTCTGGGCTAAATGTCCTAGTCTACAAAAGGACAAAAAGAAGATGTTCTTCAAGAAAAATGGTCTTATGGCTACCTATCTTCATCAGATGAAGAAGGAGAGGAAAAAGCCAACTTGTGTATCATGGTGGGGACTAGCTTTGATAGCTCAGACAATGAGTAAGACGAAGAGCTAAACTTCAATAACTTAATCTTTATACAAGAAGCCTATAATGATTTGCTTGCTAACTCATCAACTCTCTCAATAGGATATAAAGAACTGAAAAAGAAATTTTCAAAAATAACAAAAGAATTCAATTTGCTCAACGAAGAGAATAAAAAGGTTTTAAAGGATAATGAGCTTTTAAAAACAAAGAACATTTTAGAAGAGACACCTTCTCATGAAGTCTTAGAACTTCAAAAAGAAGTTACTCATTTGAAAGAAAGTTTGTATAAATTTGTCAGCAGGAATTGAGAACCTAAATAAGATTCTATCTTATAGAAGAAGTCCTCATGACAAATCTAGACTTGGTTTTGTTAAGAAAAAAAATTACAAACCTAGTAAAAACATGACCTTCTGTAAAATATGTGGAAAGAATGGGCATGAAACAACAAAATGTAGATATCATCCAACAAAGAAGGCGTCCAATGCCTTTAGAACTAATAGGAAAGGACCTAAGTCCATTTGGGTACCTAAGTCTATGATCATCCCTATTGCAGATTTGCTTGATAACTGAAAGAAGACCCCAGTCATGGTACCTGGACAGTGGTTACTCATGACACATGATGGGAGAAAGGTGTATGTTCCAAAGCCTGTAACCCAAGAATGGTGGATGGGCCACCTTTGGAAGAAACCTAGAAGGGAAAGATCACAGGCATTGGGATGATCGGTAAGCATTCCTTCCCTTCATTGAAAATGTTTTATATGTTGAAGGACTTAGACACAATCTACTGAGCATAAGTCAATTATGTTATAGTGGACACAATGTCTTCTTTGACAAAGACAAATGTACTGTCAGGAATCTAGATGAATCCATATTATTCTCTACTAAGAGGCAAAGCAATCTTTATAAGATTGATTTAAATGACCTCATAAATCAAATGTATGGTGTCTAGTAGCCATCAAAGAGAATCAATGGACTTGGCACAAGAAGCTTGGACATGCAAGCTTGAGACTAATCTCAAAGCTAAATAAGCATAACCTCGTAAGAGGACTTCCAAATCTTGCTTACAAGTCTGATGTTCTCTGTGATGCATGTCAAAAAGGGAAACAAGTAAAAAGCTCTTTTGAAACAAAAAATATTGTTTCCACAACTAGACCTCTTGAGCTACTACATATTGATTTGTTTGATCCAACTAGAACAACCTCCCTTAGCGGAAAACAATATGGACTAATTGTAGTGGACGACTATTCTAGATGAACATGGGTTATGTTCTTAAAACATAAGGATGAGTCTTATAAAATCTTTTCTATCTTTTGCAAAAGAATTCAAAATGAAAAAGGTGTTTGTATAGCTTCAATCAGAAGTGATCACGGAGGGGAGTTCGAAAACGAAAGTTTTCAAGAGTTCTGTGAAGAGAACGGAATTCTTCACAACTTCTCTGTACCACGAACACCACAACAAAATGGTGTGGTAGAGAGAAAGAACAGGTCATAGCAAGAAATGGCTAAAACCATGGTCAATGATAACTCTACTCCTAAGCACTTTTGGGTTGAAGCCGTAAACACTACATGTTATTTACAAAATAGAATTTATATAAGACCTATTTTGAAAAAGATTCCTTATGAATTGTGGAAAGGACGAACGCCCAACATGTCATATCTTCATCCCTTTGGATGTCAATGCTTCATCTTAAACACTAAGGACAATCTTGGAAAGCTTCTAAGTGTGATGATGGAATACTGTTAGGCTATTCTGAAACATCCAAGGCCTATAGAGTCTACAACTCTAGGACTTTAACAATTGAAGAAGCCATCCATGTTAAATTCAATGACAATAAGCCTGATAAAGAAATATCAGAGCTAGACGATTCATTTGCAGATATGAAGCTGGAAGATGCTAGACCTTCAGCGTCCAAAAGTCAGTTGGATGATCCAAAAATAGAAGAAAAGGAACCAACTGGACATTCTTGGCAAATGAAGACATATCATCCAGATAATTAAATTCTTGGAAGCGTACAAGATCATGTCAGGACAAGATCGACCTTCAAGGAGCAAGTTCAAACTGCTTTGATCTCCCAACTAGAACCAAAGACAGTGGACAAAGCTCTCCTGGACGATGGCTAGATCAGCGCCATGAAGGACGAACTTAATTAATTCGAACGGAATGATGTTTGGATGTTAGTTCGTGCACCCAAGGACAAGTCTATCATTGGAACAAAGTGGGTGTTCCGTAACAAGCTAGACAAAGCTGGAAAAGTGGTAAGAAATAAAGCGAGACTTGTAGCTTAAGGCTACTCTCAACAAGAAGGTATAGACTTCACCGAAACCTTTGCATTAGTAGCTAGATTAGAAGCCATTCGCATCTTACTTTCATTTGCTGCTCATAGTAATATGAAGCTCTATCAAATGGATGTAAAAAGTGCATTCTTAAATGGCATAATAAATAAGGAAGTCTATGTGAAACAACCTCCTAGTTTTGAGTGTGATACTTTTCCAAAACATGTTTTCAAACTCAAAAAGGCTTTATATGGACTCAAACAAGCTCCAAGAGCTTGGTATAAAAAGCTAAGTTCCTTCTTTTAGAAAATGGTTTTATTAGAGGAAAAGTAGACACCACTCTCTTTCGCAAAGACGTCAAATCACATTTTATTATTGCACAAATATACGTAGACGATATTATATTTGGTGCTACTAATGACGCTTTATGCAAGGATTTTTCTAAGATTATGACAGCAGAATTCGAGATGAGTATGATGGGAGAACTAAAATTCTTCCTAGGATTGCAAGTAAAGCAGACTACAAATGGCATATTCATACATCAAACAAAATATGTCAACAAACTTCTCAAGAAGTACAAGATGGACAATACCAAGGAAATGAGTACACCTATGCATCCATCGTCAGTACTTAGCCTGGACGACACATCTAAAAAGGTAGACTAAACTATATATCGAGGTGTGATTAGGTTTCTTTTATATCTCACAGCGTCCAGACTTGACATTATGTTTAGTGTATGCTTATGTGCCCATTTTTAGTTTGACGCTAGAGAAACTCATCTAACAGCAGTAAAAAGAATCTTTAGATACTTAAAAAGAACTACTAACCTTAGTTTGTGTTTTAAGTCAAACAAAGAATACAGGTTAGTTGGATACTGTGATGCTGACTATGCTGGAGACAGAATAGAACGTAAAAGCACCAGCAGAGGATGTCATCTCATTGGTGGAAATCTAGTCTCCTGGATGAGCAAAAGGAAAAGGACGATTGCCCTGTCCACAGCGGAAGTAGAGTATATCTTAGCTGCGTCTTGCTACTCACAAATTTTATGAATCAAGCATCAGTTGGAAGATTATAGTATCTACGAAAGTAACATTCATATCCTTTGTGATAATACTGCTGCTATAAATCTGTCCAAAAATCCTATTTTGCATTCTCGGGCAAAGCACATTGAAATAAAACACCATTTATAAGAGATTATGTTCAGAAGGGAGTTGTTGATATTCAATTTATCAACACTGAAAATCAATTTGCCGACATATTTACAAAACCCCTTCTTGAAGATAAACTCATCCATATTCGAGATCTTCTTAGTATGGAATTTATAAATGAATAGTTTATTCAACATGACTTGACCGTCCAATGTTTTGTAGCGTCCTATGTTTTCATAGCGTCCAATATTTCATCATCCACGTCCATAGCTTTTCGCATTCTTACATTTATGTGTGCATAAAAATCTTTATCTGTACTTAATTATGTTTTCTCTGATAATGATTTGAAAATAAATGCTTTATTCCTATCTGAGTCACTCATGCACCGTATAAGTAACCTCGAGAAATGTAAGCACATGACCAGCATTTATTGCACATCACCTCTCTCTTCGAAATTCAAAGAACCGCCAAAAGCAAAACCCTTTGGTTTCTTCATATACACTCAAACACCAAACCAAACACTCACCTCCTCTCAATTTATCTGAACTCTTTCTCTCTCTCTCTCTCAACATCTCAAACCCTAACAATCCTTCAAGCTCTCAGATATGGCAACTGAAAAGGCTGGTGCTGCTATAAAGGCTGTAGCTCGTGTAGAGAGCCTAGACAAAGCTGTTGTACTCATCAAAAGCTAGTTCGATATTCAAGCCCTAGAGGACATGGGGGTGAATGTAAAGGACAATTTGATCAGATGTGGAATTCTCAACTACTTCCACATGAACGAGATTATATACCCAGAGCTCATCAGATAGTTCTAAAACTCTGCCATTTTCTCTAAAATAGATATCGTCGGAACTGTTCTGGGCGTCAAGGTCACACTAGATCTTGGCACTGTCGCCCAAGCCATTGGTTGTGAGCGGGCTGGGTCCTACATCAAGAACAACTGGGAAGATAGTTTTGGAGGACATAACACGGTTGACGTTGCACTGATGGGTCTAGAAGGTGAAAGGTCAGTAGAGTACAGCAAGCTGATAAAAGAGGGGAAGATATTCCAATAGTTTTTGAACAAAGGGATTCTTCACAAGGTTGGATCGAAAGACAGCGTTACCTTCTTGTACAGGTTCGCGCTGTTCCACATGATCACAGGCCAACAGTTCAACCTGCCGCACCTCATCCTGAGCAACATCTTCAAGATCATGAGAGGACACAAAGAGCGCGACCAGATCACCTACGCCGCTCTTCTTAACAAAATTTTCTGGCAACAATAGGTGTATCATGCATTCTTTGCTTTACCTCTTGGAGAGCAAAACCAGATTCGAATTCTGGGTGGTGGCCATAGATTCACTCAACTACCGTGTGGATGCAACAATGTTGCACAGATGAAGGCTGGGTTCGTGTTGAAACCTTTGGAGACCATGTCCAAATCAATGGAAGTCAAAGAAAAAGTTACTAAGATGGCACCTCCGCAGATAGTAGAGCCAATTGTCCAGCATGCTTGAGCTGATGGACGATGAGGCACTGTTTATGAATCCAGTTGCTGCCAGACCATCCACCAAGAGGAGCTCGTCCAAGACGCAAGCGATCAGAGTTACAAGGTCCAAGACCCAACGACCTTCAACCCTGCCTACCCTTCTTGTAGCTACTCCCATTGCTGCCTCTGCTCCTCCACCTACTCCAGCACCAGCTCCTGCTAAGAGATGTTTGATCATCGCTTCTGACAACGAGGACAATGAGCCCAGTGGCAAGCTTGTCAAGAAACAGAAAACTACCATGGTTGCTATTCTTGCTCAACCGCAACCTCTAGTCGTCCAACCATCTGCCCCATCCAAATGACCAGCAAAAGCACTTCTAAGGGAAGCACAGTCCAAGAAAAGTAAGCGTTCCTCTCCTACTGCTGATGAACCTGCTAGTGACTTTGTTGAATTAATTCTTGTTGAACCAATTGAAACACTTACCCAAACCCAACCCGAAACACAAACCACACCTGAACCAGACATGCTGCTGCCTGGTGATGAAGGTTACACTTGTACCATTCCCACCCTTGGCATCTCTGAGTCACATCTCTCCATCAAACCTCCTAAATCATCCTCTTCTTCAACCATCATTTCCATCCCTACCTTTTCCACCCCGTCAGAAATCGTGGACAAAATAAAATAGAAATGGCCCCTACTTTTTGTTGAAGGAAACCAACAGAACCTCGTGGACGACAATGCGATTATTTTGCGTCCAAAGCTTCCTAAGCCAGACTTCGGCTTTGATTACTCCCCAATTAATATGGACAAGTACATGGATGACTATGTCTATCAACCGTCGAAAGCTTATCTGGCACTGCCTCCTGGAGCTATAGAACACTTGCCGCTCAAGTGGTTTATTAGACGGAGGTACCCTAGAATTGTATAAGCTTGGCGCCTTAATGCCTATCCTCCTGGAGTAGTTCAACACAAAGTACCTCCAATAGAAGACATCGAGCAAGCTTTGCAACAAAGAAAACCAGGGGATGAGCGGATCGTTCATCTAAGGCCTGTAGATTTGAAGTTTAGGCCTATAGACCCAGAAGAAGATGGATTCTTTCCATCTGCCTTTGAGCATGTATTTTGCAACATTCTCAAAGGTTCAGCATCTTTGAAGTATCAATTGTTTATGCCCCCATCACAAGACATTTGACCTTCCATATCCATCTGCATTCAACCAATTGAGTCTGCCCAAGGCTGCCAATCATAGATATCAACCTCAAAAAGAAGAAGACTCTGACCAAGGCATTGTCTAGAGCTGAATTTCAACAACATCCAATCCATTCCCTTGAATGGTTCCTAGCTTAGCGTCTTCATATAGAGATGGACGAGGATGATGTTGAACGCTTCTAGCATCAACATATGTTCTTATGCGAACAAGAAGCATCTAATAGTGGAGTCTCACCAGACGATAAGGTTGATATCCAACTACAACAAACTATGAATTCACTGCAACGTCCAGCTCGTGTCTTTCACTTTTCGAACACTTCAGCTGCCTTTGTCCGTCCACCGAATGAACGTCCACTCCTTGGTACAGAAACTTCTATTCTGTACACTATGATTACTGCTCTCACTCACCCCAACAATTTCCAACCACCCTACCCTTGGACCATTCCCCATCCTTACCAATTCGAAATACAAGACTTGAAACTTCTTGAAGCACCTCCTCCACCCATTGAAGTTCTTCCACCAACTCCTTCCCAACCACCGTCACCTACACCTCCACCACTACGTACTCCTGGATCTCAAGCCTCTACAAGCCTTCCAATCTCTACTTTTGCCCTTCACCCATTCCCCCTATTGACCTCGCTATTCAATAGTACGTTGCAAACCAGCCGCAACCCATCTTCACTCTTCTTCAACAAATTCTCCAAAACTAATAAGCACTGCTACATCCTTCTCAACCTTCCCTACCTCCTTCTTCGCGTGCGCCATAGTGACAATGATGATGCCTCCTTTCTCTTTCTATTTGCTTTTTGCTAATGACAAAAAGGGGAGAACTATAGTGTTCTGTTTTTACTATTTTTGTTCTTTTAAATTTGCGCTTTGTATGTTTTACAGTACAATAAAATACATGATTTGTTCTGACATATTTCAAGCATTGCTCTACTTATGTTTAAACTTATAAATGTTAGATATAATATGATTTGATACTTGATATGATACTCAATATGGATTTAAACTAATATATCTTGTGTCTCAAAGTAAACAAAACTTGGAATATCAAACTCAGGGGGAGCATAGGAAGTCTTTCAAAAATTCTTTTATGCGCCTCTTTATATTATAGCAAAAACTTAAAAATTAATAAGGTTTGTCATCATCAAAAATGGGGAGATTGTTGAAACCAAAGACGTAGAAGCGTCTAAACCCTCAAAGTTTTGAAGATAACAAACTTATTAATGTTTAAGTTTCTACCTAAGGATTAACCTTGTCACAGCAAACAAGCTACCTTTATGTGGACCATCCAATAGACGTGCTAAAGAAGACCGTTTAGAAGACTCGCTAAAGAAGATCGTCCAGTGAACAAACTAAAGATGACCGTTCAAAGTAAAGTCTTGTCTCTTAAAACAAGTTCAAAGATTAGATGTAAGCTTCAAACGACATATATTCAAATGATTAAGTTTTATTTGAATGTCCAATTTACTTATGATAGTTTTCCTCGAAACTTACATATTACCATTCTTGTGATCTAACGTTCAAATTGTTTGAAGCATTAAATGTAATCAGATTCATTCTAGTGCAAAGGCGCAGCAAAACATATAAAGCAAGTCAACTTATTAAGCTGCCATACCGAATGAAGAATGTTCAGAAAAGCAGACTGCCAGCATAGTCCTGCGCTTTCCTTTTAGTGTAAGTCTAAAAGCTGTCATGCCTGATCTTTCTGAAAGCATGGTTTGCACAGCCCCTCCTTGCACAACGAAGTCAAGTCTTCACAACGAATCTTTTTCCCTGAAGACTATATATATGCACCAAGGAAGAGATGAGAAGAATAAGACAACTGCGATACATGCTATATTAAGAAAATCTTAGTGAGCATCAAAAATCTTCTGTACATTTGCTAGAAGCGTCTAATGGACGATAGTGAAAAAGCCTTGTAAAATATTCTGAGTGTTTGAGCTTAATTTGTCAAATCCTCACTACGTGAGTTGATACCTTTGTATAAACACTTGTTGTGTTGTGAAAGCCTGGAAAGACTTAGTGAAAAAGAATACTTAGGTTAAGCAATCTAGGGTGATTGCTTTGTATAGCCTAAAGAGGCCACAAACAATACTTATAACCTAAGGTTGGTTAGTAAATACCTTCTAGGTAAAGGGATTGGACGTAGCTCAGGTTCAGTGAAACGTTATAAAAGCTTTCTGTGTTATCTTTCTCTCTATCTCTAAGCTTGAAAACGTTTTTTATACTTATTTACTTTGTTTCGAAAAAGTTTTTAAACTCACAATTCAACCCCTTCTTCTTGTGCGCTTTTCTATTTCATTATATTGGTGGATCTTAGTAAGTTAGATTATAAGGAAGAGCCTTTCACCATGGCATACCAAGCAAAACAAGTTTTTTATGTCAATGATCCTTTTGACAAAAGATGGTCATTGGTTCCCCTAGGAAGAAGCATGATTAGTAGTGATGAAAAACAAGATTCAAATGTTGATCTTGTTGAGATTCCTTCTTTCTCAACATGGATGCCTACTTTTATTGATGAAAATTAAGTGGATCATGTACATGCATGCCACACGTGATGATTATCATGAAGGGATATAGGAGAATATTCATACTTGCAACATTAGTAAGTTACTTATATTAATCTTATTGTTTATTCTTGTTTTCGTTAAGTTTTTTATTTTATTATTTATGTTTATTTTTGTTATGTTTATCTTTAGGAATTACAAGTTTTGTCGATCTTGGTACTGACATATGTTGTTTTTTTTTCCTTTTCTAAATAGGCACATTGTTGATCATTCTAGTAACCTACCTTTTAAGTCTACAAAAAAAAAAAGGTAAACGAAATACACAGTTAAAAGAATTGACTCTTAATCAGGCTGGTGATCATCTTATACCCATTTAGTTTGACAGGATGAATGGGGCACCGCAGGGGAGAAATGCAACAAAAATTCATGAGTTTTATGGGCATCCTTGCTTGAAGCAAGGTGTATATCTAATATAAGGATTGGGATAATGTAGAAGATAACGTAAAGAATCAGATTTGATAAACTATCATGACATTTTACTTTTACTTTCTCAATTATTTATATTATATTTAACATATTATTATTGTACACTAACTATTCAATTTTATTTTATGGCTCACCTATGATGTTCCACACAATGATATCCTAGAGAGAAAATTGCTTACACTCGCAACTAAGCATTGGAGGGCTTTTAAGATGTAACACCCCTACTTTTATATATTAAATTATTCTGTATGTTTGAAAAAAAATTTAAGTCATCAATGTATTTAGAACAATTAATAATTTTTCTAGAATTTATTGAGATAATTTTTGTAAAATGACAAAAATACCCCTGGTTGACTATGGGAACCAACCAGAGACTTTTTGACATTAAAATATTTTGAAAATTTATATTAAGTATCTCTCATTATAAAAAATTTATTTTGAAATAAAAGTAGTGAAAAATATAACAATCCTATTCCAATTCTTCCACTATTCTTTTTAATATTTGGTAATCCAATTCTGAAAAATCGGAAAAGAATTTTGAAATTCTAACTGCCACCATTTTTCTCAGAATTTCAAAAACTATTTAATCGTGATTTTTAATAATTTTTCCGAGTCGAAGCCCGGAGAAATTAGAAAATGACAATTTTGTCCTTATTTCTCAACATTAAAAACTGACATAAAGAAAAGATTCAATTGACATTAAAATATCAATTTGAGCTTGGAATTATGTCATATATATTAAAATATAATTTTGGGAATTTTCTGAGAATTTTCTGGAATTCTTGTGTAAAATGACCAAAATGCCCCTTGGTGTCTGATAAGCCACCGGTATTGGTTTAACGTCCAAAATTGGTGAAATGGTAATTTCAATTTATTTATAGGTGAAATATTTAATTTTATAGTTTTCATAAAATTTTTGGTATTTATTGAATCAAAATAGATTTTTCATGAATTTTCTAGCTTAAAAATACAAAATAAATACATATAATTCGAAATAAATTAAAATTAATTATCATAAATTTATTTTTGATAAAAAATAATGTATTTTTAAATTTTTACATTTAATTTCATTTTTTTGATATTAAAAGTCAATTTTTTTAAGTTTAGGCGATTTTATCGGTACCAGTTAATTTACCTAGTAGAGAAAATTGACATCTAGAAGGAGGACAGCTAAGGGAGCACATCCCCAACCTAGGAATAGCTGATTCACCACCCTAAATGGTGTATGTGTCCCTAAATTGGATTAAAAATAAATAAAAATTAGATTTATGACATAATAATAACATAATGGATGATGTAATGGTGGGACACCTAAGCCCCCCTCTTCCCCTATAAATACCACCATCCATGAACAAGATTTTCACCATTCCTCTCCTCCATAAGCTAGAGAGCCTCTCTCTCTAAAATCTTCTCCCTCTAGAAATTTTTCTTATTTTGTTTTTATGTTAAAATTTTACTAGTTTTCCAACAATTAGTAAAGTTCTCTTTCTAGGAGCTCTGCATCAGCAATTTCATCCTTTCTATCAATTATCTTAGAGGTAATGGGGGGAGTGGGGTTGGTTCTAAATTTATTGTCACTTTGCATGCTGGTAGGAAGGGTTTTACCCTAAACCCGTTTATGCTTAAATTTTAGTATTGTTATTATTGTTTAAAGTTAAACTTTAATTTTTACTAAGTTGTTACTCTGCCCAAATTTAGATTATTAAATCATGATTATTAGATTGTTACTCTGCTCAAATTTAAATTATTAAATTTTACTTGCTAATCTGTTACTCTGTTTAATTTTAGAAAATAAAAATACATTTACTAAGCTGTTACTCTGCTTAAATTTAGAAAATCAAAATGCATTTATTTAGTTGTTATTCTGCCAAAATTTTAGTAATTATACTATAATTGTTATATCGTTATTCTGTTAAAATTTTGGTATAGTGCAATTTCTGCAAAATAAGGCAGAAATGTTGATTATACTAGTACTCAAATTAAATGAGACCAGGGAAACCTCTGTTTGAGAAATGAGGAAGTGATAAATTAGTGAGTAATATAAAGCAAGTGACATGCAGTGGCATGGCACTCTACTAAGGAAGCCACAGTTTGGTACGCTGAGGAATGAAAGACAGGGACCCACTTGCGAAGGTTTTAGGGGGTAGGCATCGAGTGGTGAAGGTCCCAATGGCTAGGGTAGCACCCTTAAGCCGGGATATTCTCTGACCAAACTCAATAACCCCGACAACTACTCAACATTCAGGATTGGTTTGAGAGTATACCTCTATAAATGGATATCCTAATTTTTATTTTGTTCCTCAATGATGACGAGGACTGTACCATGTGATGGTGTTGAGAGAGGTATATGTACTCCTAGTCACTTCCCAAGGTTCTGTTGAGAACTATTACCCACTAATGGGAAGTATGGATCCATACCTAGTCAAGGATAGTCGGATACAACTTAGAATGAACCTTAGATCCCTTATATTGTCAGCTGTGTTTTATCTTTGTTTTATGGTAGATTTCCTACCGTACATGTAAAAGTGATTTTAGAACAAAACACCTCACTCCATTATTTTCTTTTGTGTATGATTGATCGTGATTATTGAAGATGATATTAACACCCCGTGATGCTGAGTACGAGTTAGAAGACACGTCAACAGGGGAGGACTTAAAGACCTATAGTATTTTCTTTTTGTATAAGGGATAAGGTAGATAAATACTGCTTTGTATAGGATCTTTTTGATGTATATAGTGGGTTAGGTAGTATATGTCTTTCGATGTACTTTTGTTTTCTGATTGTTATGTATTACTCAAACCATGATGTACAGTTTTATTATATATATGTATATATCTTTCATCTTTTATTACCATTTCCAAATTCTGTTAAGTTTGGAATTTCTTTTAAAAATGAAAAAATTTTACACGCATTTTTATTTACTTAAACTTAATAACTAAATTAATATGAATTGTATTTAATATGAATGGGTGTTACATAAGACACACTTCACCACCAGATACATATATGGAAATTGAAAAACACTTCTCCTTGTGAGAAGTATGCATTTTTAGATGAGGAGACGTGGAAAAAGTTTGTTGAAAGTCAAGAGGATCTTGCCTTTCAAGTTTAGTCAGAACTATATTTTTTTAATCATGCACCGACATTTGATTATTTTTTATTGAATTTAACAGTGTGTTATTTATCAAACATTGGTGGGTAGGCACGTGTCAATGCAAAGGAAGCCTGGTTGGTTTTTTTCCTATGTAAAGTAATTTACAGTTGGATATTCAATTACAATTTGTAATAGTTTCTACAACTTATATTTAAAAACAATTATCATTAGTAGGCTAACAAACAAGTGGGGGGACTATAAGTGTGGATATTATGTAATGAAACATATGCTCACCATAGTTTTAGTAGATATTATCGATTTATGGGACAAGGTAATTTAATTTTTAACAAGTTACAATACTTATAGTTTTTATAGTTGATTAGCTAATGAATTTATCTTATGTTATTTTATCTTGCAGTAATTCATCGATAGGGAACCATTCTTAGAAGAGGACATGTTAGACATTCGTCAACGTTGGGTAACATTCTTCCTTCAAATTAGTAATAGATAGTTTGTTTAGAAAAGTTTTAGGTAAAATAGCAATAGTTTTAAATTTTTATTTGTTTGAAAGCTTATTATGATGTAATGTTTGATAAAGTATGTTATAATTGAATATGTTGATGTACTGCATATTTGTGTGGTATCTATTGATTATTATAGGGATGGATGTATGAGAAAATAAACAAATTATTTTTTAAAAAAACACGCGATTTTTTAACTCGATTGTGCATTAATTGAGTTAAAAAGTCTCAGTTAAAAAGTCACATTTTTAACTCAGTTCCCCAGTGAATAGAGTTAAAAAGTGTTTTTTAAATCAGTTCAAATTATGATTTAAAATGATTATACTTTCTATATTGTATGTATCTAAATTAGTTGTAAAATCGATTTAAAAAAAGCCTTGTTTAACCGATTTAAAAGCCTTTTCTATAGTAGTGGTGGATATAAGAAAATGGTGTTCGGTAGAGGTTGATTTGGAGGATGAGCTATGGATACAATGCTTTGGGGTTTTAGTACATGCTTGGACAAAAGAAATCTTTTCTTTTTCTATTTCTAGTTTCTGCGATTAGATCAACATTAATAAGGGGACAAAGAATAAGGAGAGACTTGGTGTTGCCAACATTTTACTGTGGACACAAGATTTCATTAACTAGGTGGTAAGGCTTCATATAATGGGACATGTATTTCCAATTAAACTTGTTGAGGTTCCATTCACTTGCTCGAGTTAATTGATTTTCAGTATACGCGAGAGGATGGAAGATGGTTGGCATAAAGGATATAAAAGAAGATTCATAATCAAAAGACTCGATGGGTGCATTTCATGATAAAAAGGGTACAACACAAGGAGAATAACACAAAACAAACTCTTAAATTATAGGACAACTTTCTATCATGTGCGTTGTTTAGTGAATAATGAACAACATAAGCACAATAATGTGAAACTTATTGCAATACTCTTTTTAATATTAATTATCTTAATATAATTCATATTATTATATATTTCAATATATATCATAAATATTATATATAATATAATATATAAATATAGACTTATATATATATGTGTGTGTGTGTGTGCTTTTATCTAACAAACGTAAAAGTTGATGTTTTATGTATGTTTTTCTTAACACACAATTAGTAAATGAGTGGAAGCGAGAGTGAGGGGGGGGGGGGGAGATAAAAAAGAAAGGTGGGGGACAAAATGGGTATT
The DNA here is from genome assembly GCA_004329165.1 of Spatholobus suberectus. Taxonomy (NCBI): domain Eukaryota; kingdom Viridiplantae; phylum Streptophyta; class Magnoliopsida; order Fabales; family Fabaceae; genus Spatholobus; species Spatholobus suberectus. Next base: position 53,883,898 of record CM014731.1, on the reverse strand, counting down.
TTTGTTTTTTTTTTAATATTTTGTACTTGGGACAAAAGGTTGTCTCATGGTTTATTGAGTAACAAGAAATTAAAGTTTTATCCTTTTCATCTATATTTAATTTAGGTTGTTCCATATTCTTTTTCTAAATCAAACATAGAACAATTATACATGTACTGCTCAATATTATACTTTTTAGTAAATCAAACAGACCCTAAACCTTTGGTAGAGCTATCAATATTTGAATTTGATCAACATACCTACTCCTAATTTAGTGTTGCAAATGGAAATAATTGAGAAACAAATTTTTGTTTCTCTATGTGTGAATCCATTTTGTAACAAATTGGGTAAAGCTAGCTCTCATTTGCAATAGGAGCATGTGTGTCCATAAGATAGGCGTTTAACCATTGATTTTGAGCCAAATAGTAATTGTCATCCATAGGGTGAGTGTAATTCCCTAGTCCTAGAGGACATCTTATTGGATCACTCATTTAAAGCCTAACATTTATCACTTTAAGGTTCTATAAGGGGAGCAGTTATTTTCACCCCCATTACTGCTAATTTTTCCCATTGATTGGTTTGATTTTTTTTTATGAAAATGTCTTTAACAGAAACGTGTTTCCATTGAGCCCGTAACACAACAGAAACATGTTTTCATTGTGTATGAATTCGAAACACACAATGTAACGTGTTTTTATTATGTATTTCAAAATCATACATAGCAAAAATGTGTTTATGTTTTCAATAAATTCAAAATACACAATGGAAACACGTTTCTATTAAGTATCTCAAATTTAACAAATGTCATAATGAGCAGAATTTATATAAAATCCAAACCTATATTAAAATTTTTATAGATAGGACATGCATTTGAATTAATGTGATATGGACCCTTGATTTCATCAGTGTAATTTTGATTGCTTCTTGTTTTTACATATAAGACAAAGCTTTCAATCATTCTTTGGCGCATGAATAGGGCACGCATTTTGAATTAGTGTAATCTGGACCCTTGATTTTATTGGTGTAATCTCGACCGTTCCTTTTTTCGATGCACAAAACAAAACTTTTAATCATTCACTAATGCATGAACAGTACACACACTAGTATAAGTAGACCTGTTCTTAAGCACCACATTGCCTTCACATGCACAATTTTTCATTTGTCTAAGTTTTTAGTCATCTTCATTCCAAATTTATTCTTCCTAAGAAGATGAGTTCAACATTTGTTATTATGTATTATGATGCATAGATGATAGCAAATTCTAAAAAGGCCATGTTTCAAACTGCTGATCCAAAATTTCTTAGAATCAATGAAGAAATCACACTTGATGCTCTTAGGGAAAAAAATAGGATACCAAATTAGCGATAGTGTGTCTTTTATATAAGTTTTGCTTAGTAGGATCCCAAATTAGTGAGACTGTGTTTTTTTAAAACTAAAAAAAAAATTCACAAATCTTTTTTTCTTGGTTTTGAAAATAAAGGTGAATATGTTTTGAAATTTAATTAAACCATTTCAGCTCCATATTAGCCAAACACATGTTATTTTGAAAATTGTATTTGAAAACCAAAATCCAAAAAACTCACAATCACCCCAAATGAGCCTTTAATAAATGCATTTAAGGTTGTGATGTTAGCCATTAGACCATGAATGCGATGTAATAAAGTGCCATTGTGTATATATTTGTAAACTAGAATATGTTGACATTCTTCTTCACAACATCCAACCAAAGGAACCAAATTTCTGTGATGAATTATAGATAAGGGATCACCTACATTTATGATTCTGTAATTAAATAACTAAAAATTAATATTTTAATGTGTTATTGTTGTTCCATTTTGCTATATAAGAAATTCATGTTTTAAAGCAGGTATTCTACACTTACACATGACTTGGAATTAAGAAGGTTGTGACAATGAGGTGTTCACATTTTTATTTTTGGAGCATACAATACTAATGAAATTCATGGAATCAATTCTTTTTGATTGGTATGCATTTAAGATAAAAATTACTCATAACAAAACTTGTTGTTTATCAAAATTCAAATTTGAAAATGTTAAAAGGACCCATCAAGAACTTGTTGCATTTTTATCAAAACTTGATCTAGTGGTATGCATTTTTATCAAAACAAGCAGCAAGAACCTTGCCCCATTGAGGATTCCACAAAGCCATCAATATTTTTTATGAAACTAATTCCCCCCTGCTTTTTTTTTTTGTATTTGTAAATGGAGTTATAATTATTAATGTAAATGCCATACCCTGGCTCTGATTCAATTGTTAAGCTAACCTTTTTTGGCTTTTTGGAAATTAGTTTCCAAAAGTGTTAAAATTTTAATACTTCCAAAAATTAACTTAATTAATTTCAAAACTTAATTTTCAAAAAAATGGTATTTTTAGGAAAAAATTATAAAAACACAGAGTGATGGTCTATTAGTAAAAGAGGGAGTGCAAATAGCACTTTCTTGAATACATTCCCTTACCTAACTTTGCTACGTATATTGGGTGTTATTGTGCATAATAAAAAGGGTTCCAAAAAATTGCACAAGGCAGGGAATGATGTGACTCATGCACATTCCTCCAATCATGTGATTAAGACAGCGATAATGATGAAGGAGATAGTATAATAAATAACAAATAATGCTATAGGTGGTGTGGATCCCTTTCGGTAGCCTCTTAATAGTTGGGTGTGTCAAGTGACTTGGGGCTTTAATATTTGATTCTAATAGTAGGAATTGTAATAGGCAAATCATTTTGTGAATTCAAAGGAATGTGGTAGAGAAGGTTTAGGCATTGGTTAAGAATTTAGAGGTTACTAGGGTCTTAGGAGGATATTGATTACATTTTGCTTCTTTAACAAATAGAATATAGTGACAAAATGGAGAAGGCAAACAAGGATAAAAGAATGGTGCTCCATGTAGATTGTCATCTACAATGTACACGAGCTATGGGAACATATTAAACGTAATAGAATTTGATCCTTTACTAGAGAGGGCATAGTTGATATTTGCTTGTTGTAGGAATCCTAGAGGTCACATATGGATGATGCGTTGGTAGAGTTTGTATGGGGAGATAAGGACTTTTAGTCATTAAAAATTTTAACGATCTCTTTGGTGGCTTTTCTATTATATGGAGATCTGGGCGTTTACAATTGAAAGAGAGGGGTATTTAGGTCTTTGCACAAAATAAGGAACCTTTCTGATCATCAATGTGTTGTGGTGAATTGCTTATGTAATTTGTCTAGTAAGAGGAAGATGTGGGGAGAATTGCTTACGTTTAAATAAGGATTTGTTGGCTCACTCTAGTGTGTGGTAAGGGAATTTAATGTTAAAAAGTCAAAAGGTTAACGGAAAAGAATTTCTTTACAAGTAGATAATAGAGAGCATGATGTATTTTAGGGATTCATTGACAATATGGACTTGATAATGTTCTTATTCTAAGGATGAAATATACATGGTTTCGACTTGATTACTTAGCTATGAGCCGTTTAGATAGATTTTTTTTGTCAGGGGAATTAACAGCCTTATGGAAGGTTTTTGCTCAGTGGGTGGATAATAGGGATATATCTTATTATTGTCCTATACTACTATGTTGCGGCATATGTAATTAGGTGCCTAAAGCCATTTCAATTTAACAACTATTAGTTACAACATAAGGACTTACTTTCTTATGTCTTTAGTACTTGAATTGCCCTTAAGGTGTAAGGTTGGAGGGTGTACGCTTTCAAGGAGAAGCTAAAACTTTTAAAAGAAAATTTGAAATGGTGGAATAAGGAAAGCTTTGGTGATGTCATCTTTAAAGTTACAAGGTGAAGTATAATAGCTTAACTTATTGTATATTGTGGTAGACTTAAGAATGTTGTCTTCCTCAAAATTGGAGCATAAGAGGGTTGTTATAATGAAATGTGGCATTAGCTTAGCATAAAGGAAATTATAATCTCATAGAAAGATTGAGTACAGTGGTTGTAAGAGGGAGATGCAAACACAACTTTCTTTCACTTCTGTTTCATGTATAGGCATAAATAGAATCAAATCTTAGCTTTTAAATCAGGTGACAGTCGGATTGAAGATATGAAGGATGTTAAATATCAAAGACCACTTTTAGAAGACCTATGTTGAAGCATTTATAGACTACCCTACACTTGATGGAGTTCAGTTTAGGCAATTATCTTTATTCACAATGAGTTCCTTATAACCTCATTTTCCCCTAAAGAGATCAAGTATACTGAGTGGAGTTGTGAGGGGAATACAAGCCTTGAACTTGCTGGTTTTAATTTCACATTCTATTAAAGATGCTAGGACATTCTTAAGGACGATGTTTGTGAAATGGTTCATGAATTTGTTATTATGCTAAGCTTCTAAAAGGTGTATTGTATTCAATGAACAAGTCAAGAATACACAAGAAAAACAAATCAATAATCACAAAATCAAAGTATCCAAACCCTAACAAAAGAACAAAACAAAACATTAAATTTTTAATAGAAGAACAAAGACATTGAGAAATGATTGAAGATGCAATTCATAGAAGATCCGTAATTCATTCCCAGAATGATTCTTTAATGAAGAACAAAAAGAGTCCATCTCCTAAGCTTTGTTCTCATACCAAAAGTCAATGAAAATGTAAAAAATCTCCAAAAGTCATTTACAAACATGTATTTATGTACTATATTAGGATTCGGGGTCATCACTTAACAATAAACACCCATCATGAGCGATGGCTTAGCAAAACACTGTCACTACATGATGTTCTCCAATGCTGAGCAATGATAAGTAAGTCCACTAAGTTAGTTATAGGCTCCTTGGTGGGCAATGAGATGGCTGTTGTTAGGTGATGACAAGTTATTAATAAGCGATGCCTCCAAAAATCATCAAAACTTGTACAATTAACTCATTTATTTAGTGTTTTTATAATTTTTTATATTTTATGTAAAATTTATACTATATACAAAAATATACTAACTTCAATACTAAATGTGTGTTGTTTTCTATTATTTATTGATTTAGCTCCCTTAATTGACTCACTAAATCTACATTAAATTTAGATTTATTAATATCAAATCAAAAGGGATAAAGGTATTAATATAGTATTGAACTTGATACAAGGCCTACATGTTTGACATCTTGTTAAACTTATATAGGATTAGGGGGTGTCCTATCTTATTTAAGATTGTCAAGATCACATTACATTAATACATGTGTTATTCTATAGCTAAGAAATTTTGGCAATATTTTGCATTGGTTTTCCAAGTACAAGACCTAATAAAGATGATATTATCACCCAATTGATTATGTACTTAACAATGAGAAATAAGGAAACTATTTATATATAATGCAAAATGCATTATACTAGTTGTTTCTCAATACGAAACTAAGATAAAAACTAATGTAATATATGTTCACCAAATAGGAATTAAACCAAGTCTTATTTGGCTTTCTGTAATGTTGCCTTCGCTGTAATTTTCTTTTTCATCTGCACACATCATTCCTTTGCTAATTTTCTACTTGTCCAAGTGTATCTTTAAGGTTTTATCAACCTCTAATATGCTCTTTTTTTTTGGTCACCAAGTTCAATCTCTATAATTCACATAATTTTAATTGGTTTTGCTTTTCAAGGATCATAGCCTCCCAAGTAAGAGACCAGCCAACAAGCCAATTTTCTTTGTCCGATAGTTGCTTTAAGCAAAGCAGACTTGGTATAGTGTTACTTTCACCTACTAACCAAATTGTTGTGTCTCTAAATTCCTAAGATTTCAATCTTTGGTACAATCTCTCTCATATTTATCACATAAAAGATAATTCAATGTTTGTAACAACATCATCGATGACTAGAGTAGGCAAAACACCTTTTATATACAACACTAAAGACTTTAAGTGACATTAATTGTCTAACATTGATTAGCTCAATCTCTATGCCTGCTAACTTCTAGTAGTGATTTGTTCATGACCAGAAATGATCGTTATTAAATTTGAGTATTTGTTGTGTAAAACATTGTAGGTAGTAGAATCATTAATGAATTAAAAAAGAGTAAATTACACTAACCTTTTGAAGTTTTGTCAAATTTTCTTTGATACCTTCCATTTTTTAATTCTTACACTAACCTCCTTTAATTGTTTGAAAAATATTACACCGACACCCTTATACATTACACAAATTCCCTTTTAATTATTTGAAAAGTATTACATTACGTAGCCTTATGAGGGTATTGCTATAGAGATTAAAGAAATAGATAAATTATATGCAATCTCACAAAACCTCAAAGATAGTGAGTATAACTACTGTAAAAAACACTTTTTAAATTGGTTAAAAAAAGGTTTTTTAAATCGATTTTACAACTATTTAGATGCAGCTGATATACAAAGTATTACCATTCTAAACCATAAGTTGAACAGATTTAAAAAAAAAACTTTTTAAATCGGTTCATTGGGCAACCTACTTAAAAGTTTCACTTTTTAAATTGGTTTTGTCCATAACCAATTAAAAAAGTGTAGCTTTTTGAATCGGTTCTAGTCATAACCGATTTAAAAAGTAAACATTTTAAATCGGTTCATGCACAACTAATTTAAAAATGACATTCTTTTAAAATAATTTCATTGTTTTGATTTGTACAACCAAACCCTGTTATTATGAAACAAATACCACAAAAATAGCCAATACATCCGCACATTCATTTATAACTTAAATTAACCAATAAAACTTCATATATACTTTGAAATAGATAAAATAAAAAACTACTCTTCTTTTGTCTATCTAAAGACATTCTAAACTAACTATCTATTACTTATTTGAGGAAAAATGTTTCCCAATGTTAGTTGATATCTAGCAAGTCCACACGTGAGAATGGTTCCCAATCAATGAATAATTGCAACATAACAAAACAAAAGATAAATTCATTACCCAATCAACTATGAAAACTATAATTATTATTATAACTAGATGAAAATTATATTACCCCATCCCATGAATCCACAATATTTACTGAAACTATGGTCAACATACGTTTCATTACATAATATCCACACTTATGGCGCCCTACTTGTTTGTTAGCCTACCAAGGAGAATTGTTTTTAGAAATGAGTTGTAGAAACTATTAAAAATTGTAATTGAACATGTAGTTGTAAATTACTTACATAGGAGAAAAACCAACTAGGCTTCCTTTGTAATGACACATGCCTACCTGCCAATGTTTGATATCCAATCATGACTATGATCTAAAAATAGACATGCAAAGTATGTTATAGGTTTCAAAACTATAATACAAAGCATGAATGAAATATATTATAAATTAAAACTTACCTTTCTATTAGTTGTTTCAATTCTTTGTTTGGCTTCTTATGCAATGAACCCAAGAAAGCCACAGTATTGTCCCTATGATAAATAATTAGCAATTGTCAATGTGAGCTGCATTGGAAAAAGAATATATGTAATGAGATTCAAATATAATTTAAAATTATTTTGGTGAGAAATAACTTATGCTTACCAATACAAGTACGGTGCTAGGTAACACTGTTTTTGTGATTATACATCTTATTCTGAGTGTCGACCTGAGAATCTTCATCATTATTTCCTATCTTTTGAATAAGGAACACATGAATAAATCCATACACATTCTTCTGGCCCTTTGTGAGATAGAGACGATGCATGTATCGAAAATATAAAATGAATGTTAATTATAATAATGAGATGCTTATTTAAGAGATTTACAAAATAATTAAACTTACAAGAACCATAATTGTAGAATTAAGATATTTAGCATGTCATTATTAATACATATTTCCAATATATCCTTCTGGGTGATCCATAGGTCAACATCACTAGGTCTGCTAAGGAATATCAGTTCCTAATCTATTTGTTTGTTCAACATCCGTCCTCATACTAGATGCCACCTGTCACAAGCGTGTTATTAGATCAACTTAAGGTTTCGATTTTTAAGGTGAAACATCTTTCTTAGACAGTTGAACATCCTATAAAAAAAGTAAATATAAAATAATGTTATAAAATACAATCAAGTTATTTCAATTTGTAATTAGACAAAAAAAAAAAAAAACTCAAGATGAAATTTGAATATACCTTGGCTAATGTAACCTTTATAAGTTGTCTCGGCTATTGAATGAATTACTTAGGGGCCTGCCCCACAGTCTGAACCTCCTTGGTGGGCACAGGGACTTGAGCATATGCATCCCATATTTTTTCAACCACCACCCTCATCATATCGTCCTCAATAGTTGTATGGTGTATGGAAGGCCCTAAATTATATATTCTTCCAAAGGCCACTAAACGAACAGGCTCTCCATCAACAAATAACTCACACTGTTCATGGATATTAGCGTCAGTCTCCTCCTTAGAAGGATCAACATCAACACAACTTCCTTTTGTGCTGACACATACAAGAGTATGAGCTTATTCTGGCTGGACATTTGTATTTTGTTATGAAAGACCTAGAGATGTTAGCTCCTCTCTAATCTCCCATCTCAACTGCTCTTTAAGCTCATTTCTAATCCCTTGCCTAATTCGCTCCATCTCTTCCTTGGTGACAATTCCTGAGGTAGGCCCCACTACGTGAAGGTGGTGCATAATAATCATAAATGCCAACTCCTCGTCCAACAGCACAAACCCTACCAAGGTGCTCTAGTCTCCCAATAGCAGTAGTTAATACATCTTCATGCCCATGAGGAATAAATGTTCCCTATGAGGTCTGCTCAACCAGTGAATCCTACAGCATATAATTCAAGAAATGTGTAAGAAATATAACATAGCAAGTTACAATTACAATTTGAACTCAAAAATTACTTACAATCTTTTTAGCAACAATGCATGTCTCCTCAAGTGTATATCTGCCCAATTTTAGCTTGTAAGCCACCTTCCATTTATCCCATCGTTGCAGTGGTGATGGAAGAGCAATATCTATAGCAGAACCAAATGCCGAGGCTTTCAGTTGACATTGCCTCGCGTTCTTCGTCATCATCTTCTACTCAAGCAACTTATACCCTTTACAAGACAATCTGGGGGGGGGGTGGACATTCTTTGATGAAATCATCTATCCCTTTTTTCTCTTCTCCTGTGAATAATAAGTGATATGATCTTGGTTAGGAGTCATATTATTTTCACGAATTGTCCTTGAGTTGGTTATCTTGAATCAAGGATAAAGAGATACAAATAAGAAAAGGGATAAAAGAAAAGGAAAAATATGCAAAGCTCAAGAAAGTTATAGTAGACGAGGCATGACAAGTAAGTAAGAGAATTAAAATGACAAAATAAAAAAAATAAAAACAAGAACATGAAAATGATAGATAAAATAAAGAATGCAGAACAGAAAAGAAGGTGGAAGAAGACGCCACACTCTAGGAGAGTGATAAGCTAAGTGAGGATTCGCAACAAAGATATGAAAATCTTTGATAAGAATCAAAAGGTTCTAATCCAAGAACCAAAAAAAAGGAGCCAATGCTCTACTCACACTCACAAATGAATAAAAGCTTCAATCTTATTCAACTTGCCCCCAGATGAGAGGGATTACATCTCTATTTATAGAGTTTTTTCTAAAGAGTCTAACCCTAATTCTAAAGAAACATAAGCAAAGGCCCAAGTAAACTTAAGGCCCAAATTACAACTTAAATTACATTCAAAAGAAACCTAACCTAGGATTGAAACTTGGGTTCTTAATCAGAATCAAATGAATGCATTTATTACAATTAAAATAGGTTCAAAAGCATTTAAAATAAAATACAATAAAATTTAGGTTGCAAGCCCATGGTTGGTGCATTATTAAATCCCTTGGTTAGGCCTTCTATTTGATTCAAGTGCACCATCTTGGGCTATCTTCTTTCACTCTGAGCTTGATCTTGTAGTGTGTTGATCACCTCTAAATGCTCCTTAGGTCTCTTTACCTTTCCTCTTATGGGCATTCCTAGCCTAATCATACGATCTTCCCCTTTAGCTTTTCCCTTCTTAGGTCTTCTTGGCCCAGTTGAGGGTTCTTTCCTATTAGCTCGTCCTTCTCCTCTTGAAGGTCTTTCTTGATCTTCATCCTTCCCTCCTTCTTTAAGGAAATTTGCCCTCGAATTTAATCCTTCATTACCTACATCAAAAAGTCCTAGGTTAGTCACTTTCAATGATTCATTAAGTTTATACTTACCTAGTTTTTCATCTTTTTAGGCTTCTTCAGGATCTAGGACATTCATTTTCCAAGGTGGACTACAGTACAACGGGCCACTTGGAATGAGATCAACTAAAAACTTAACCCTTCCCAATGAAGCATCCTTTGACAAGGTGCCTTGGTCATGTGAACTTCTTGAGTAAGTATCTCTAATGTCCTGCAAAAGAGACCTGATTATGAGTCATATTGTTTTTACGGATCATCCTTGAGTTGGTTTCTTGGAAACAATAATTCAGAATAAAAATTAAGGAAAAAGGTAAAATATAATAATTGCGCAACAAAGAATAGAGTTAAAGCAAAGGACGCATAAAAAAAGTAAGCAGGAAAACTAGAAAGACAAGAAAATGGAAGAAAATAGGAAAACGTGGAAAGGAAAGAAAATGACAGAAGGTGCCACACTCTATAGGGAGTGATAAGCCAAGCAAGGATTCGCCACGAATGTATGGAAACCTTTGATAAGAATCAAAAGGTTCTAATCCAAGAACCAAAAAAGAGGAACCAATGCTCTACTCACACTCACAAATGAGTAAAAGCTTCAATCTTATTCAACTTGCCCCTAGATGAGAGGGATTACATCTCTATTTATAGAGTTTTTTCTAAAGAGTCTAACCCTAATTCTAAAGAAACATAAGCAAAGGCCCAAGTAAACTTAAGGTCCAAATTACAACTTAAATTACATTCAAAAGAAACCTAATCTAGGATTGAAACTTGGGCTCTTAATCAGAATCAAATGAATGCATTTATTACAATTAAAATAGGTTCAAAAGCATTTAAAATAAAATACAATAAAATTTAGGTTGCAAGCCCATGGTTGGTGCATTATTAAATCCCTTGGGTTAGGCCTTCTATTTGATTCAAGTGCACCATCTTGGGCTATCTTCTTTCACTCTGAGCTTGATCTTGTAGTGTGTTGATCACCTCTAAATGCTCCTTAGGTCTCTTTTCTTTTCCTTTTATAGGCATTCCTAGCCCAATTATACGATCTTCCCCTTTAGCTTTTCCCTTCTTAGGTCTTCTTGGCCCAGTTGAGAGTTCTTTTCTCTTAGCTCGTCCTTTTCCTCTTGAAGGTCTTTCTTGATCTTCATCAATAAGACACTATGAAATTCAATAAAAAATAATCAAATTGTTGTATGATTAAAAAATATGCTTCCAACTAAACCTGGAAGGTAGGTTCCTCTCAACTTTCAACAAACTTTGCCCACGTCTCCTCATTCAGAAATGCATACTTCTCACAAAGAGAAGTATCTTTCAATTTTCATATATGTATCTCGTGGTGAGCTGTGTCTTAAATGCCCTCCAACACTCAGCCACAAGTGATAGCAAATTCCTTTTCAACATGATATTATGTGGAACATCATAAGTCAACTACAAAATAAAATGAATAGTCAATGTATGATAATAATATGGTTAAATATAGTTTATATATTTGAGATTATAAAAGTAAAATACTGTGATAGTTTGCCAAATTTGATTTTTCACGCTCTTTTCTACATGGTCCCAATCCTTATAAAGGATAAAGACCTTACTCTAAGTAAGGACGCCCACAAAACTAATGAGTTTTGTGGCATTTTTCCCCTCAAGTGCCCCACTAAGCATGTGAAACTGAATTAATATTAGATGGTTACCAGCTCGACTGAGAGTCAGTTTCTTTAGGCGTATACCTCGTCTACCATCTTTTTTTGGTAGACTCGTAAGATGGGTTAGTAGAAAAATCAGCCATGTATGTGCCTATTTAGAAAAGGAAAAAAAAAACACATGTCAGTCCCATCATTCACAAAAATTGCAATTTTCAAAGAAAAGCATAAAGATAAAAAAAATTAAACAATAAAATAAAAAATATTGTGAACAAGAATATACAATAACATTAACATAAGTAAGTTACTAACATTGTCAAGTACGAATGTTTTCCCATATTCCTTCGTGATGATCATCACGTGTGGCATTTACATCATCCACTTCATTTTCATCAATAAAAGTGGGCATCCGTGTCAAGAAAGAAGGAATCTCAATAAGAACGAGATTTGAATCTTCTTTTTCATCAATGGCGTCTTGCTTCTTTCTTGGAGAACCACTGACCATCTCTTGTTAGAAGGATCACTGATATAAAAACTTGTTTTGCTTGGTATGCCATAATGAAAGGCTCTTCCTTATAAACCTATCTTGCTAAGATCCACCAATGTGAACCTTAATTCATCGATTTTGCACACCGATGTTACTGTCAACTGTGACACCCATTCACATTGAACATAACCCATACTTATTTAAAAATACGAGTAAAATTTTTCTCCACTTTTAATAATGAAAATTTGTAAATTTTAACATAATTTGAAAACAATAGTAAAAAAATAAAATATGTATGTATTCATCGTAGAATTATACATCATGATTTCATAATCAAAAAATTTCTTGAAACACAGGGAGATTATAATATACATAAAAATAGTTACTACTTGTTCCCAGTACATCAAAAAGATCCTAGTTAGAGCAGTATCTGTCTATCCTATCCCATAAAATAATAATCTATCAGATTAACCTTATAGATCTTCATCAACAGCCGGGTCTTCATTAATCACGATCAATCATGCATAAAATGAAAAATAATGGAGTGAGGTGATTTGTTCTAATATCACTTTTACATGTATGGTAGGAATTCTACCACACAATACAGATAAAACATAGTTGACAATAAAAAGGGAACCTAAAGTTTATTCTATGTTATACAATCCATAACTCGATATGGATCCATTATCTCCATTAGTGGGTAATAGTTCTCAACAGAACCTGGGAAGTGACTGGGAGTACATAAACCTCTTTCAACATCATCTCATGGTACACTCCTCATCATCATTAAGGAACAAAATAACAATTTAGGATATCCATTTGTAAATGTATACTCTCAAACCAATCATGGAAAGCTGAGCAGTTGTCAAGGTTATCGAGTTTGGTTAAGCGAATATCCCAGTTCAAGGGCTATCCTGGCCATTGGGACCTTCACCACTTGATGCCTACCCCCAAGACCTCCGTAAGTGGGTCCCCGCCTTTCATTCCTCAACGTACCAAACTGTAGCTTCCTTAGCAGAGTGCCATGCCACTGCATGTCACTTGCTTTACATTATTCACTAAACTATCAATTCCTAACTTCTCAAGCAGAGGTTTCTCTGGTCTCATTTAATTTGAGCACCAGTACAATCAACATTTCTACCTTATATTGCAGAAATTGTATAATACCAGAATTTTAACAAAATAACAACGTAGTAATTATAATTTAATTACTAAAATTTTGGCAGAATAATAACTAAATAAATACATTTTAATTTTCTAAATTTGAGCAGAGTAATAGCTTAGTCAAATATATTTTAATTTTCTAAAATTGAACAGAGTAACAGCTTAGCAAGTATAATTTAATAATTTAAATTTGAGCAGAGTAACAATTTAGTAATCATGATTTAATAATCTCAATTTGGGCAAAGTAACAACTTAGCAAAAATTAAAGTTTAACATTAAACAATAGTAACAATACTAAAACTTAAGCCTAAACGGGTTTAAGGGAAAACCCTTCCTACCAACATGCAAAGTGAAAATAATTTAGAACCAACCCCACTCCCCCCATTACCTCTAAGATAGTTGATGAAGAGGATGGAATTGTTGGTGCAAAGCTTCTAGGAGGAGAAATTCTACTAGTTGAAAACTAGCAAAATTTTAATATAAAAACTAAATAAGAAAATTTTCTAAAACGAGAAGATTTTAGAGAGAGAGGCTCTCTAGCTTATGGAGGAGAAGAATGGTGAAAATCTTGTCCAAGAATGGAGGTATTTATAGAGGAAGAGGAGGCTTAGGTGTCCCACCATTTACAACATCCACTATGTCATTATTATGTCATAAATCAATTTTTTATTTATTTTTAATCCAATTTAGGGATACATACACCATTTAGGGTGGTGAATCACCCCTCATAGGCTTGGGGACGTGCTATATGACCTGTCCTCAAGCTCCTTAGTGTAAATTTTATCTGTAGGTCTATTAACAGGTATCGATAAAATCGCTTAAACTTGAAAAATTAGCTTTTAATATCAAAATAATGCATTTTAATGAAAAACTGGAAAAATACATTATTTGTCATCAAAAATAAATTTCTAAGAATTATTTTTAATTTTTATTAATTTATTTCAAATTTTATCTATTTATTTTGTATTTTTAAGCAAAAAATTTACAATAAATCCATTTTAATTCAATATATACTAAAATTTTTATGAAAATTGTAAAATTAAATATTTCACCTATAAATAAACTGAAATTATCATTTTCACCATTTTTGGATGTCAAACCAGTATTGGCTGGCTTATTGAACACCTAGGGACATTTTGGTCATTTTGTACAAGAATTCCAGAAAATTTTTAAAATTATATTTTAATATATATGACATGATCCCAAGCTCAAATTGAAATTTTAATGTCAATTGAATTTTTTTCTCATGTCAGTCCTTAATATTGAGAAAGACGAACAAAATCGTCACTTTCTAATTTCTTCGGGTTTCGACTCGAAAAAATTATTAAAAATCACAATTAGATAGCTCTTGAAATTTTGAGCATGATGGTGGGAATCAAAATTTTGAAATTTTCTCTCAATTTTTCAAAATTAACTAGTCAATTATTAGAATAATGGTTGAAAAGCTGAAATAAAAGTGTTACATTTTTCACTATCTCTCTTTCAAAATAAAATTTTTATAATTAAAATGTACCTAATATAAAATTTTCAAAATATTTTGAAGTCAAAAAGTCTCGGGTTTGCTCCTATAGTCAACTAGGGGTATTTTGGTCATTTCACAAAAATTATCTTAATTATTTTCCAAAAATTTTTCTAAAATTATTTTTAATTATTCTAGGTACATAAATGACTTAAAAATAAATTTTAGACACTTCTAACTATTTTTATCTATTTTTTCAATTATTTAATCCTTTTAGGGTCAAAATAGTCATTTTATCCTTTTCTAGACTTCGTTTCCTAAAGATTATTAAAAATCTAAACTAAGTACTACTCAGTAATATGAGTATAACCATAGGGATCAAACTTTTGAGATTCCCATTCGGTTCTTTAAAAATAAATGTAGAATAATTAAAATAATAATAATTTGATATGCAAAAATAGGGGTGTTACATTAACCCACTTACATTTAAAAATAGGCACTCTGAATTTTGTGTAGTTAACCTCCCATATGTCTTCAATAACTCCAAAGTAACACATGGATGCCATACCAAGATTTTTATCTTTTGAACTAGAAAAGTGCATGGACTTAGCCACAACCATAACCCCACTATTTTGCATAGTACTCTTCTCATCCAACGACTTTGTATAGAAAGAGAACTTGTTGATATCATATCCAATCCAACATATGACATCAAAGTTAGGTTCATGTGCTAGCCATTTTAATGTGTCAAAAGCATTATCATCATTCAAAACTTGTTCTTTAAACTAGTTTAAAAATGTTTTGTTATGCCCATTCAACTGCCATTTCTCCAACATTCTATGGTTCTTTTCCTGACAATGTTTTCATGGGCAAAAAAGTAAGGTTCAACTTCATCAGTGTTATTCAATATATACAAGTGTGCTTCCAAAACTTCCTCCTAACTCATTGGTTTAACGTTTACACCTTGAGTACTTTTACCAGAAAATCTTTTCTCGTGACAAGATTTAAGATGCCCTACAGGTTCAGCTTTTGACAAGTATTTTGTACAAAACTCAGTAGCTTCTTCAACAATGTACCTTTCAACAATATATGCTTCTGGACAGTATGGATTCTTAATGTATCCTTTCAAGATCTTCATATATCGCTCAACAGGATACATCTACCTTAAATAAACCAAACCACACATTCTAATCTCTTTCACTAGATGCACTATAAAGTAAACCATGACGTCTAAAAATGAAGGAGGAAAATACATCTCAACTAGCACAATATAATAGAAGCTTCATTTTCCAAGTCATCCAACTTTATAAGGTCAATGACTTTGCTACATATGGCATTGAAGAATAAGCATAGTTGTGTAATGGCATGTCTAACTTTTTTAGGTAATATGTCACGAATAGTCATTGGTAAAAGTTGTTGCATCAAGACGTGGCAATTACAAGACTTTAACCCAACTAATTTAAGATCTTTTACTGACATAAGGCTCTTGATATTTGAAGAGTATCCTTGTGGCACCTTCATGCCCTGTAGACACTTACAGAAACTTGTTTTCTCTTCTCTTGACAAGGTATGACATGCTGAGGGCAAATATGTCCTCTTACCCATTAACTGCAGACCTAACTAGAGGCGTATACTGCATCTCAACTAGATCTTGACAATTATTCAAACCATTTTTTCTCTTGCCTTTAATGTTCAGAAGAGTGGCAATTATACTATCACATACGTTTTTCTCAACATGCATGACATCTAAACAATGTCTAACATCTAGATTGCACTAGTATGGAAGATCAAAGAATATCAACCTCTTTGTCCACAAGTTTTTCTTAGTAACTTTCTTTTGGGTCTTTCCAAATTTGATGTTGATCTTCTTCACCCCTTCATAAACCCGGTCACCAATTAAAACAGGTGGCACAATACCATCCTCCTAACATCCATTAAAAGCTTTTTTAAGTCTATGATATAGGTGATTAGGCCTGAGAATTTTTCAATGCCCAATGTAAATTGTTTTCTTTCCATGTTTAAGTTGTACGTAACATGTGTCTTCTTCACAAATAGGGCAAGCATTATGCCCCTTAACACTATATCCACTCAAGTTTCCATATGTTGGAAAGTCATTGATGATATAGAATAACATTGCGCACAACATGAAATTTTCATGACGATACCTGTCATACACATCAATACCTTCATCCCAAAGCAATCTCAAATCTTCAATCAAGCAATGTAAGTAGACATCTATGTCATTTCCTGGCTGTCTTGGGCCCACAATCATCATAGATAACATAACATTTTTCACTTCATGCACAACCAACGAGGTAGATTGTAAATAACTAGGAGAACAGGCCATGAACTGTGTTTATTGGATAAGTTACCATAAGGATTCATTCCATCCATAGTAATTCAAAGCCTACGGATTCTTGCCGTAGTCCCAAAGGTTGGAAACAAACATCAATTTTCTTCTATTGTAGAGAATCAGCAAGATGGCAAAGTTATTCATCACATTTTCTCCCATTTGCATGCCGCGTAAGGCTCTTCACGTCATTTACATTGGTAAATAATCGCTTAAACCTTGAAATTATTGGAAGATACCATAACACCTTTTCAGGGGAGCCCTCCTTTGTGCTCTCATCAATATTACAATCATCATCCTTCACTTTATACCGTGATACCCTGCACCTGGGACACTTGTGCAACTCTTCAAACTTTTCTTTGTACAATATGCAATCATTAAGACAAGCACGTATTTTCTTGTATTCTAATCCTATTGGACACAACACCATCTTTGCCTTATAGTTACGTCTTGACAACATGTTACCTTCTAGAAGCATTTCGTTCAACAACTCAAGCAATTCAGTGAAACTTTTATCACTCCACCCATTTCTTACCTTTATGTTCACCAATCTTAACATGCTGACAACTGTGTGGATTTAGTGCGCTCGGGATATAGAGGCTTATCTGCATCACTACACAAAGTGTTGTATACATGAGCTTACTGAAAAAGACTCTGGTCCAATATCACGGATCTTTTCCTCTAGTCGATAGTCCATAGGTACATCAACTTGCTCTGCTTGAGACACACTCGGCATGTGTAACAATTCATCATGCCATGTCCATGTTGTATAACTCTTACAAAACCCATCACAAAGAAGATGCTCCCAAATTTGCTCAAGTTGTAGTATTCTCTCATTCAAACAATTAACACAAGGACAATCGGCATGTCTAACAATTCATCATGCCATGTCCATGTTGTATAACTCTTGCAAAACCCATCATAAGGAACATGCTCCTATATTTGCTCAAGTTGTAGTCTTCTCTCATTCAAACAATTAACACAAGGACAATAAAAGAACCCACCACTATTAGAAAGATTTCTTTCAGCAAATTGGATAAACTCTTCCACTCCATTCTCATACTCATCAATTGTGCATCTAGAATTAATCTAACTACGATCCATAACTTCCTTCTGTGATCACAAACCATATCTTAATGCATGTAAGTTTCAATTTTTTATACAAAGTGTTTCCCTATCCCATTTAGAAAGCAATTTTTTTAAACTTAATTAATGCGTATAGGTTTAGTCTCATATGTTAAATTTGACAAAATTTTGGCAACATTTCACATTAGTCTCCAAGTACACAAAATGAAAGTGGTGACATCAAGTTCACCACAATCAAGTATGCACCCAAAGACATAACATGAAATGTACTAAACTAAAATTTAATCAAATTTAAGATGAGACTTAACCACTACGTATTAATCAAGTATAAAAAAATTAATCTTTCCAAACTGTCCAACCAGACAATTCAAGATTGTATATAGCAATTAGTACTTTAATCATTGTATTGAATCTTAAATAGGAAACTAAGGTTCACTAGTAATGCATAAATTGAATGATAAACAACATAAACACACAAGCTAAATCATACAATTCCTATAGAAATTTTGGCAGAGTTTCCTCTGTATTTTGGTACTTTCCCAGATACATATTTACATCATTTTAAATCATAATACCAAAGCTTAATTAACCTATCAAACAATTCAATCCACAACAAATTTCAAATTTTCATTCATTCAGCACATTAACTTTAGCATTTCTAAACAATCGAAGGTGCGTATCATTGAGCACATTAACATAAATAATTCAGTGAGCACAATCCAATCCACAACAACATGTTTAGCAACCATAAATAAATAAAGACCAACACCTATTTCTTAAAAATACAAGTAAACTATCATTCAGTGAGCACACAGAATACATATTCACAAACAAAACTTAAAATGAGCAAATCAAAACATACCTTAATGTGATCCTATTTTAGCTTTATAACAACCGTAACACCCAACTCCCTAAACATGATTAAAGGACAACCTGCCCAAATGAAAAAAGTCAATTAGATTAGCATAATAAAAGTAGTTAATTGACTATGTCACTATCTCAACCTAGCTCAACCTAAATATTTATACTCAAGGGTTACAATTAATTCTCATAAAAATCTAGCAAAATTTCCTCTATTTTTTGGGCATTTTCCATCATATTATTACAATCAACCAATGATATTATACTCAAACACTACTCTTTTAGAGACAACACTTAAATCTAAGTTTCAAAATATAATTTAGTAGGCAAAGGCTCAAATACATTTTCAATAAGATAATGAAATATGACATTAATCCTTAGTATGTATAAATAATTCAAACAAGGCTCAAATACAATTTTAATCCCTATGTATATGAACTTAATGCTTACTCCCTATAAAAATTAAATAGCATAACTTGCCTAAATTATTAGTAATTTTTTTGTTATCTAATCTAATTCAAAACCTCAAGGACCTAAAAAAATTGACAAGAATACTAAATAGAATGACATGCAAAATAGATAACACTATCCACTCCAAAATTCATATAACACACTCCAAAATTCCACTCCAAATTTGTATAACACACTCCAAAATCAAAAGTCCTAAATGACATGCAAAATCAATGGAAAACAAGCTTGGTTTGTGAATAGAGCACTCACAATTATGGCAGCCTCTAAGAGCTTCTAAGCTTTAACAATGGCAGTCAACATGCACTCACGAGCTTCCAAGCTCCAACAATGGCAATCTACACGTTTTCATGAGCAACAATTGGAGATTTGAGCTTGAGCATGCAATGGAGCAATACGAGCAACAACACGAAATTCAAACGCATGCAACAGAGCAACACGAGCTTCGTGCAATAATGCACACCTCCTAAGTTACCAATAGAGCAACCAACGAGTAGCTTGAGCTTTCACGAGCTACCCAACGACATTCAAAAACACAAGCTTTCACAAGCTACCCAACACGCGTTCAAAAGCACGAGCTTTCAATAGCTAACCAATGCATTCAAAAACACAATGTGTTCAAAGAGGAGGGATGGCTTAAGGATGGAGATTGAAGGAAAGGAAATGGCTTAAGAAGGAGTTGTGACCACTGAACATGGTGTAATGGAGGAGCTTTTTACAAAGGAAAGGTGTGGAGCTATGAAGAACACTAAGAAATGAGTTCACGCAACTGAGCGGGAGAGGGGAAAAGAACAGACTTTTACACCAGTTCTATATTTTTAAACTAGTTAAATGTAGAATTAGTTTAAAAAGAAGCTTTTTAAATCGGTTCTAACAGAACCAATTTTAAAAACTTGTTGATATATTAACTTCGTTGGTCATAAATCGAGATTATTTTTAAATAAGTTCTCCTAAACTAAGTTAGAAACGTTGTATGACACTACCTTTTAAACCACGAGAGTACAGTGTTTACATTTCTTGGTGTAACTAAGCTAAAAAAGTTGCATAAATTTGCAAAAATGCCATCGCAGTTAATATATTAACTCGGTTAGTTATAAACTGAGGTTGTTTTTTAATCAATTCTCCTTAACCGAGTTAGAAATGTTGCACAACATTGACTTTTAAACCAATCATAGGTTTTAAAATTGGTACTTGGTGTAACCAAGCTAAAATAAATTTACAAAAATGCCACCACATTGATATATTAACTTGGTTGGTTATAAACTAAGTTTAAGCCGAGGTTGTTTTAAAATCGATTCTCCTGAATCGAGTTAGAAACATTGCATGACATAGCCTTGTAAACCGAGAATAGGTTTTTAAACTGATTCTTGGTTTAACAGAGCTAAAAAAGTTGTATAAATTTGCAAAAATGTCACTGCATTGATATATTAACTCGGTTGGTTATATATTGACTTAAAATGCTCCTCTAAAAAACTATTTTTGCACTAGTGCAACTTTTTAAATCGGTTGTGATAGAGCCAATTTGAAAAGTAATTTTTAAATCAGTTCAATCACGAACCGGTTTTAAAATAAGCTTTTTAAATCGGTTCTACTAGAACTAGTTTAAAAAGTCACCCTTTTCTAAAACAGTTCTTCAAGAACCGATTTAAAAAGTCATAAAAAAATTTTACGCGCTATCATTTTAGATGGATAAGTGGAAAATCGATTTAAAGGGTGAATAAAAAAATTTTAAAATCAACTTTTTAGCTCAATTATACGTGAACCGGTTTTAAAAAGTTCATTATAATTGCAAAACTGCCATCGCGTCTTAGTTTTAACTCGGTTTATTAATAATCAAGTTAAAATCCTACTCTAAAAAGCCTTTTTGGTAGTAGTGTTTACTCATTAAAAAATAATATGTATAACTCTACGGTGTACATATATACCTAGTGAGAGATTTAAAAATCTGAATGAAGAATTAAAAGATATAATAAGTAATATAGTGTATTAAGATAAGAAAAATAAAAAAAAATGAAATAGAAAACATACAAAAAGTATGTATGGGGTGCTCAATAAAACCTAATATATCATTCTGAAATGATCAAATTCTAAATATGTAAATTCAAAATACAGGATAACCTCCTTCAGAATAAGAATCATAACCCCAATTAAATTTGATCTAAAACTTATTAAATTCAATTCCTGATTTATTTTAAAACAACCCTACTTGATCTAAATCCTAAAGTCATATGCTTTGAGCCTCAAAATGATTAATAAATATAAATACCAAAATCATGCAAAACAAATAAATCTCTAATCATAATCATTCCAAAAATTATAATTTTCAGTTTGTCACTAGGCTGTTGCTCACTTGCTCATATTGATGACGTTTCCTGCAGATTTGCATTAGTTCAATATTTCCTGAAGTTGAGGATATAAATGTGAGCATTTCATATGCAGCTGCTTCTATTGGTTTGAAGGAGATAACAAGATATGAAGTTTAAATTAATGAGGAGGACTGGATGAAGGGATCTCAGGTCAATCTTTGCTTCTTTCGTTCATCTTTTTTTTCGTTGTTTGTTTCTCTTGTTAGTTACTGAGGAGATTAATTCTAATGCATGTGCAAATTCACTTAAAAATAAAGTATTTCTTTATTGCATTAATTCCACATTTCCCCTTCCACCTGGTAGTTATTCTCCTATATATGTAACATAGTTTGTGATGAGAAAGGATGTCTTTCTTTGTTTTTCACTTTGAAGAAGTGTGGAAGAAATTTCTGTCTCCATCTTTAGTTTTTTTCTCAAACAATTTTTTGTAACCATGGGACGCTAGTGAAAAGCATAGCAGTATCCTGTGTGAACCAGAAACTGGTTTTACATGTAAAGTTTTAATCTTTGAGAAGGAAAGGAATTATTGATATAAAATACCTATTGCTGACTACTTATTACTAGTTGTTTGATTTTTCTCACATCAGCACTATATTTTTTTCTATCCTTAACATTATTATGTAGGGCATGCTGTAAAATAGGATATCATTCATATTGCTGAAAATTATCAAAGCTAGATTTGTTATTGAAAATAACATAGCAAATTCATCTATCTATGCTTACAGGAATTGTTTCATCCAGTTCAAGTTAGTGAAGGCCTATGGGTGGTGCCCAAGTGGTGTACTCCACCAGTATGACTATCTTAAACTTTCTCTGTAGATGATGAGTTGCTAACTTGCTATGATTGCTGATATTGCATGCTAACTCTATTCATTTGTTTATTTTGGCAACTTCTGTAATATCCTTGTTATATTTTTGCTTTTGCCGTCTTTAAATTAAATATTCTGACTGATAGTGTGGCTGAAAACTGTAAAAGAATTTTCTGCTAATCAATCCTGAATTTTATACAGGATGTTCAAGCGACAAATATAATTGTCAATCCTGGACTAGCCTTTGGAACAGGGGAACACGCCAGTACCAAACTGTCTATTACTCTTACATGGTTATATAAAAGGAGGGGAGCACATTCTGGACTATGGCACGGGAGCTGGAATTCTTGCCATTGCGGCTCTTAAGGTAATCAATTGTGGATCTGCATACCTTAAGAGTTGAACTAAAATGAAAAGAACTATTTAGGAACAACATGCTTTGGACCACACCAATGATCATTTGTCCATTGCAACTCTACTTTTCTCCCAATTTGGTTTTCTTCTACCTCCACCTGAGCTTTAGTAGTGTTGTTGATTGCTGCTTCTCCGCAAAAACATAATTATACACACCAGTTTAACACTTTACCAGTTTTCATGCACGTGTGGTCATTTTCTGGTATATTCATTATAACAAGTTTTGGCTGTAAATTTGATTAGAAACTTCTGTATAGATATATGCAGGTGCATTGGCAAATGACGGGAAATTATTTAACTTTAAATCCATATGGCATATGTTAGGGTCAGATTTGAATTTAGAGACATTATCTATACATGTGATTTAGTTAGTGCCTGATCTTCCATATTCCCTCAAATAATATTTTTTTATATGTGGAAACTGCTAGACCTACCTATTGGGTAGCATCTTCAACTAGAAGTATTGTTCATTTATTAAAATGAAAAAAACATTATGGAATTTTTTGCTTCTAGATATGTGCATCCAGTTATCCACATATTTTGAACAAGCAAATATGTTTTGATTTGTTTGCTATTTTTTCTTCATAATAAGAATACCACATCTATTTCTAGAACTTGTTTGATATCTTATTGTCATGTGTACTTTCTATCCAACAATTTCATGCTAGTATTTTTGTTTTTGTATCTTTCAGTTTTAGAGAATACTGCCAAAATCTCTGTAGCAGCTTCCTGATATTGTTTCCATTATATATTGTATAGCTGACTCATCAATACCAATTTTGACATCCTCTTGCCTTATTAGTTTGGAGCTGCCTTTTCTGTTGGAGTTGATGTAGATTCAGAAACAATTGCATCAGCATCTCAAAACGCTTCCCTAAACAACATCGAACCTGACAAAATGTAGCTGCACCTGATTGCTAGCAAAATCTCTTCATCCTCCAAGGATGACTTGACATTTGGAGTTAGGGAGGGAGAAAGCACTTTTAAGACACAAACAGTCACTACTGAAAGGGATAAGTTTGATGTGGTCATCGCAAATATACTCTTAAATCCTTTATTGGATCTTGCTGATCAAATTGTCTCTTGTCCAAAGCCTGGAGCAGTTGTTGGTCTCTCTGGTGTCTTATCTGAGCAGGTACTTTAATTAAAGCATATAGATTTTCTTATTCAAAATGCAGCCTTCTCTTTGTTTGTTGTCCCTTGGAGTTACTATTTGGGGAAAGTGCTTCTCAATGCCATCGTGCACCTGAGTCATAGCCCTTGTGTTTTATGCAGGTCCAGTGCATCATAGAAAGATATTCCCCATTCTAGGAAAGAAAAAGTAGATATTTGAATGTGAGATGACTCATTAAGTGATCAATATGGAGGTTTGGTAGTTCCCTGCCAATCCCTCACTGCAGCTTGATGCCACCCAGTAAATTTTGTGTGAGAGCGCTTCTAACCTGACAGTGGGCCATGCACTTTGGGATGATCAATACCTAGGTTGTTGTAATTCATTTGCCAAGCAGAAAATTAGAGTGAAGGGGCACTGCAAAGCATAATGCCATGCCTTAGAAGGAAATCTCATTTGGTATCAGAGCATGAGTTTAAAAATTCATGATTTTGTTTTTTTTGTCATACTTAATTTTTAATCCATGAATACTATTAAAATTAAGTATTTAAATTTTTAGAATTAAACTATTAATGTTTTCATTATATGAATTTATAAGTAAGGATATTTTATATGATAAAGATAAGAGTAAGATATAATCTGGTTCCTAAATTGGCTCTACCAATCTATTTTGTGTATGATATTTCAGAAAAAATAAAGGTGAAAATGATTATAAAATACACATAGAATCATGAAGATCTTTAGAATGATTCTTTCTTGAGTATTCATCGGAAGCATTCTCCAGGAATAGAAGAGATTAAGTCAAAGCTTAGAAGACTGAAAATGTAGATGTTGAAGTTACACAGAAGGCTCAAAGGAAATATGCCAATGTTAAAAGGATCCTAAGTAATAAGAAATAACTCAAGTTGAGTTCTCATGTTTCAAATTTTCTCATGGCCACAATTCAACTTGCTTTCTTTTGAGCATTCTATCACCTTCCTAAAGAAGCTGCTTAGTCTGAGTAGAGAGATCAAGAAAAAGAAAAGAAAGAAAAGGAGAAAAGGAAGAAAAAAAAAAATAGAGAGATCCTTGTAAAAGGCATGTTGTACCAACCTAGAGAGTGTGCCTTAGTATTGGTGGGGAAGTGCAAAAACTGCAAAGGCTACTGTTAAAATAATATTGCTTGTTCGACCTCTAGAGTTTTCAAAATATTGATTTGTAGGCTTAGAGAGACTGATTTGCGAGTGTTATTTGTAATCCATCAATTATGCTGAAAAATCTCACCTAATATAGGAACTAGATGTAGCCTCGTTATTGGAGGTGAACCTGGATAAACTTTTGGTATTCTCTTCTCTCTTCTTCACTTTAGTATTTCTCCATCTCAAACTCTATTTGAGCATCCTTGCTGATCAATGTTCTGAACAGAACAAGTGTTGAAAACAACTTCTTGTAACTTGATTTTAGTAGTTGGAATTTTCTCATTGATTATAAAGTCTATATATTGTTCATTACCTGTTTACATCTGAAAACATTCTTTGTTTAACTGGAAAATATTTTAATTATCAGTTGAACGAAACTGTCATGTCTTCTTTCTAATTATAATCTATCTACTTTCTAATCGTCAAAGAGGCTAAGATCAACTTTAGAGAATGTAAAATGCCTGCACATTAGCCCTTGTACGAATCCCTGCGTCACATCACACACGTAGGAATAAACAATTTGATTCTAAACCACAATTAAAATATGTAAATTCAATCAAATGCAAGATATAATGCAATAGATGACGACGCATAATTGACTTACACGAAAAAAAAAATAATTGACAACTATAATAGGTGAATGAGTAAATTCTTGTTCAAGGAATTGAGCCATCAATTGGGCATGTGTGAATGGAATAAAAAAAGTAGATATTTGAAGGTGAGATGACCCATATTAAGTGGTCAATTTGAAGGTTTGGTAGTTTCCTTCTAATCCCTCACTATAGCTTGGTGCTAGCCGGTAAATTTTGTGTGAGACAGCTTCTAACCTGCCAGTTGGCCATGCACTTTAGAATGATCAATGTCGTCTTTGGTTGCTGTAATTCATTTACCAAGCAGAAAATTAGAGTGAAGGGGCACTGCAAAGCATAATACCATGCCTTGACAGGAAATCACATTTGGTATCAGAGTGAGTTTAGAAACTCTGAATTTTTTTAATGATACTTAATTTTTAATCCATGAATATTACTTCTAAAATTATTATTAAGTTTTTAAACTTTTAGAATTTAACTATTAATGTTTTCACTACATGAATTTATAATTAAGGATATTTTATATGATAAAGATAAGAGTAAACTATTAATATGTCTTCAGAAATAACTCAAAAATTGAGTTCTCACGTTTCAAATTTTCATGAGGCGACAATTCAACCTGCATTCTTTTAAATATTCTATCACCTTCATAAAGAAGCTGCCTATTCTGTGCATAGAAAGATCAAGAAAAAGGATGGAGAAGAAGGAAAAGAAAGAAAAAGAGAAAAGGAAGATGAAAAAAAAAAAAAAAAGGATGAAGTTGTGAGCCCCAAGAAACTTTTTGACCAAAAATTGAAGAATGCTGAAGTTATTGATACTTTTATTGGTCCAAAAATTGAAGAAGTTGCGAGCCCCAAGAAACTTTATAGAAGAGAAAGTTGATGTTACTCAAGAAGGGCAATACTTTACTCAATGGGTTATTCAAGAGATTGTTGAAGAAATGAGGGCTGAGCATGATCAAGAATTAAAAGAAGAAAGTTCCCCTGCAACCGTTAAAGCAATTGCTGAGAAGAGTAAGTTCCAGTACCTGAAATTTCTGCAAAAGTCAAAAAGTGTCTCCAA
Source organism: Spatholobus suberectus (assembly GCA_004329165.1). Classification (NCBI taxonomy): domain Eukaryota; kingdom Viridiplantae; phylum Streptophyta; class Magnoliopsida; order Fabales; family Fabaceae; genus Spatholobus; species Spatholobus suberectus. The sequence continues at coordinate 53,856,796 of CM014731.1, read as the reverse complement.
CGGCTAGTTTTTCAAATAAAATGATTAATCATACCTATAATAAGTTTGAAAACCATTCAACACATGAGAACCATGAAGATCAATCTTGCTAAAGTGTTGTCAAACATCTTGCAATCAATATTAACAAACAATCTATTCATACCCATTATACTATACCTTATTTGTTGGGTCAATTAGGATTATACCTCACTGCTTATCCACTCCTTAAATGTTTAGTAGGTAAGACCCAAATACCAAAACTTAAAAAGTCCTTGTAAAAGGCATGTTGTACCAACCTAGAGAGTGCACCGTAGTATTGGTAAGTGCAAAAACTGCAAAGGCTACCGTTAAAATAATATTTCTATTTCAACTTGTAGAGGTGAGGTTTCAAAATATTGGTTTATCTGATTAGAGAGACTGATTTGATAGTACCCTTTCGTAATTGGTCGATTCTGGTGAAAAATCTCTAGTGTGGGGACTAGATGTAGCAGATGCAGCTTCTTGTTATTGGCGGTGAACGCAAATAAATTTATGGTGTTCTCTTCTTCACTTTAGTATTTCTTCGTCTCATAAAATTATGAGCATCCGTGCTCATCAAAGTTCTGAACAGAACAAATATTGAAAACAAATTTTTGTAACTTGATCTTAGTAGTTTGGAATTTCTCATTGATTACAAAGTCTATACACTGTTCATTACCTTTGTTTACATATGAAAACATATTTTTTGTTGAACTAGAAAAGATTTTAATTATCGCTTGTACTAAACTGTCATTTCTTCTTTCTAGTTATAATCTATCAACTTTCCAGTCATCCAAGATCAACATTAGAGAATGTAAAATGCCAGCACATTAGCCCTTGCACGAGTCCATGAGTCACATCACGCATAAACAATTTGCTTCTAAACCACAATTAAAATACAGAAATTCAATCAAATGCAAGATATAAGGCAATCGCTGACCCATAATTGACTAAGATTAAACAAAAATATGATAACTTAACTATAATAGGTGAACGAGTAAATTATTGCTCAATTACTACCCGGAATTAAACCATCAATTGTGAGTTGCACACTTGCTACTGCAATCTTAATATCTCTTCTGCCTGAAACCTTGATTGGTCTTTCTTATTCAGACTGTTACACTACGTGTTTTGGATACTTCACAGTTTAGTGATAAGCATCACTGTCCCTAATCATCTATGTACACAACAAACTAGCAAATTTGCCGCTATTGTATACCTACCATCTATTTTCTCCCGCACTATATCTACCATGACATCTTTTGTTCGCTCTTTTATATGCCAAGTACGTCATGGTGTGCAACCATAATAAGGGAACAATAATAGCAAAAGCGACAGGTGGCACAACCTTGGTAGGAGATATCACATTCAGAGAAAGAAGATAGCTGGCAGCAAACAAATAAATTGGCGACAACAGTATGGTGCCCACTATCCCTGGTGGAGTCAGAATAACGATGGCCATAATTGATACCACAAAGGAAAGCGTATTTGTGAGCGAAACACCCTTGAAAGAAGAAACAGACAAGACCGATGTCCCAGCATTCCCTTGGGTAGCAGTAGCTGTAGAATTGAGAGAATTAGTGTTTGCATTATTGTCCCCAGCGTTAGCCTGATAAACTCCACCAGGGGGACTCAGTACTGATTGATAGGTTGCAGTTGTAACAAGAGCAGCAATTATCAGATAAGCATTGCGTTGGTCCTCTGTTATATCACTCGTAATGCGAAGTAAATAGCTAATTATTCTATCCATCAATGTGATCTTTGAGTTTGCCTTAGCCCCGACTAATATGCTTCTGATCTCGTCATTAGTTGCTATGTCTAATGCTGATCTTTCCTCAAAATTCTTGGCCTTCAAATCCACCTTAGTCTTAACCAACAATTGAACCATCTGTATTACCAAGGAATTAATTAACGATTTAACTGTTAAGACTAACCTGAATTGTAAAACTCCTCATTCTTAGAGAAGCAAAAAAAATATAATAGGTACTTCTTAGATTTCTCAGAGAAGCAAAAAGTATTTATAGTTTTGTTGATGATTAATTTCTGAGAGAAAACCTAGCTGCTAAACCTGGCTAGTCACCTTTAATGAAATTTCTATTTTTTTTTTCTTTTACAAAACTCATTTCCGAAATCTTGCCTAAGGAATCCAAATACACTCCTACTTGAATCAAGTTGGTAGGTACTTTTAAGATTAATAAGTAGTTCTATGATTAGTCATGTCGAACAGAATAGAAAAAAGATGAATACATACAATTAAGATTTTTTTTAAAACGAAAAGACGGAGCCAGTTGCACAAAGAATTTGTCCATTCCTTTAACACTGGTTATTGAATATTTAATTAGCTATTAATGAAATACAAAAATGTTTAAAAAAAGGAAATTGTGTGCTGTCAATTAATAAAATTAGAATTTAATGGCTAGGTACTAATGGTGCAAAAGGTTTTACAATGTCAACAAATTGGAAATCATTATTGGTATGACTTTTAAAGTGATTATCATAACAAACTTACTATACATGGTAGTTTATGATTAAATGACAATGTAAAACTATTTTACACCATCGGTGTATAGCCTATTTTTTCATAAAATTAATAAGGAAACAATCAAACAATTAGTGGATATAATGTTGAGCTTTTTTAAAATTACAAAATAATACATAATCCTATGCAATAATATAATATATCAGTAAGGCAAATTCCTGTTACATACCTATGTAACAAAATTTTAAATTTATGGTATATATAAATTAATCTCCATAATGTTAAATAATCAACTACACCCTAAACCCAATTAATATAAAAGTTTTTTATATCGTCATCTAATCATGGATTGACATATAATTGCAAATTATTAATTTTTGTAATAATTACTTTAAAAGTCATATGTAAGATGATTTCGAAATGTTTGATAATAAAAATCTTTTATATTGATACTATATCAAAATTAAACTCATCAAAATATTATCCATTAAATATTTTAGTATTAAAAAGATTTTAATTTTAACTTCAAGTGGTTGGTTAATTGGAATAAGACAAAGTTTCACATCTAATAGGTTGCAAATTTAAGTCCTTACTCATTTTCTAAAGGTGAGATAAGCATAAATACCTTTGTAAGTGCTTTTTGTTGCTCATAATGGTTATACATAACTCGAGTAGAATTACCTCTAGTAGAGGATACATGTAATCTCTATAAATAAAAAAAATACACTGTACCAGTGGGATATGATAGGTGGTAGGATAAAATAATCATATCATATTGGTGCAACAAACAACTAATTACAATTTGATAAGATAGTTATCGTGTTCTATTATATCATATTCTAACTAATAAAAGAGTCTTGAATTAAGAATTTAATTAGAATGCACTAACAATATAAAAGATTTTATAGTGTTATCATATATGGTAAAATTATTAACTTTTGTATAATTACTTTAGAAAAATTATAGTTAGAGTAATTCTTAACTAGTTGACAATATAAAAACATTCACACAACTGTGTATCAAAATTAAACTCTTAAAACTGAAGCCACAAGCCTTAGGTGGGCATTCTAGGTTGGGGGCCAACTATGTTTTACCTGCGTAATCTTTGAAACTGACTGTATACAAGTATACAAAGATTGGCACTAGGCACTAGGGATGACAACTTTACCCAAATCCTATGGGTACCTGAAAAAAAATTTGTAACGGGTAGGGTAAATACCCACTCAATGGGAATGGAGCTGGGGCTAGAGATTTACTTGTAAAATTTAATGAGGATGGATGCGAATATGGATACTATAGTATCCAACCGATTTCATACCCCCACCTATACATACATACATACATACATACATACATATATATATATATATATATATATATATTAAAATATCTCATAATATATTAAAAAGACAATTCTAGTGAGTATTACAATATTAAAAATCTTGATTCAATTTTTTAAAAGAAAAAAGACATTACAAGAAATACAAATAAAATAAAAGTTTAATTGATATGTATCACTAGTGTAAAACCTTGTGACATATGTACAAGGAACTCACCATATTATCACATCATATTAATGAATGAGATGATTTGATGAAATAATTAAATTTTATGAAACGTTTGTGTAAAAATGTTTTGCACTTTCATTATACATATATTCTTTTTCAAATGCATACATTGTTTCTAAAATATTAGTGACAATACTTATTTATTGTTATTGTTGAACATAAGTTTTTTAAAATTAAAACTATTTAATTTTATTTGATATTAACTATGTTAAAAGATAGATTAAATGAATTTGCCTTTACATATTAAAAGTAAAATATTAGAAAAACTTAATTATGAAAATTTGATCAATAATTTCTATTGATAAATAATAAAATAAGATTTGATAAACTATATTAAATTAAATTTTGAATATAAATTTTGTTTAAGGCCTCAATTTTTTTTTCACAACTCTACATTTAATTAAAGTGTGGATAGTGGGTCCGAGTATAGGTATATAAGTACCCAACAAATATGAGGATAGAGATTAAAGTTGCTACCTGCACGAATATAGAGTTGAGTATGAGAATTTTTTTCAAACGCGGGTTTAGATATGGGTACTATAATACCCTACTTAGAACTACCCATTGCCATCCTTAACTAGCACAAACACATTGGTAATGCAAGAAGCTATTTTAAAAGCTTGATAGATGATTGCAAGGCTCTAAAAGCCCATTTGACAAATTGTGAACTAGTCTACCCCGGGAACAACCGGCAATGGAGCAGCAAATAGTTTAGCAAATCTTTCTTCTACGTTTAATCAAATATATTGAATGGAGAATTATCCTCATCAAATTGCAACTTTAATTCATTGTATCTGATGTAAAGAACTTTTACATATTGATTTGGAATAAAGCATCCAAGTCATTCTTAAAAAAAATAAAATTAACTCTTAAAATAATAATCACAAAAGTCAATAATTTTCAATTAGACAAAACTTAAATGCAATTATATAAATGTTTATAGTATTGTTCTTTTTTCAAAATTAGAGTTTTATTTTAATAATTTATATAATAAATATTTTCGTTAAAGGTCAACATAGATTAACAAAATAAAACTCCACATCTGATCTCATAATAGTGCCAAAAACATCTATAAAATTGTTTTAAATTTGAGCTTTGCTATTTAGTACGAATGCTCTTGGTGTCTCAGCCCCTTACTCGAGACAATTACCACTCATGGCGGCGAGCCATGAAGATGGCGCTCATTGTGAAACATAAGTTGGGTTTTGTAGATGGTTTTATGGCTGCTATTCCAAAAGGGCACCCTCACTATTCTCTTTAGTTGCGTAATAACAATATTGTAGCCTCATGGTTATTGAATATAGTATCGAAAGAAATCACAGCAAGCGTCATATACTCGTCTTCCACTGCCGATATATGGAACGATTTATAAGAATGATTCCAACAACAAAATGGGCCTCACACCTTTTAGCTCAAGGAAGATCTTGTTAATTGTGTGCAAGGGTTACTCACTGTGAATCAATATTCTACAAAGATCACGACAACAGAAAATGGTTTTTAGATACTTTGTGAGTGTTCACACCTTGAGAGGGATAGGAAGAAGGAAAAGATAAGTGATTGATATGATTGATGATGTGATGTAATAAGATGAGAGAGATAAAGAAAAATAAAAGGTGTTGATGAGATGTTTAAAATTTATGGTTATCCAAATATAATCACTCTAAGACAATCTAGGAGGAATTGAGCGAGTCTTGGCCTATTTACAAGTGCACATGTGGTGGCGCTCAATAATTGGGGGATTACCTCCAAAATGAATACGTTCTCAATTTTCTTATGGGTTTGAACGATTCTTTCAACCAGGTTCGAGGGCAGATCTTCCTTATGGACTCTCTCCCCTTGATCAATTGGGTTTTTTCTCTTATTGTGCAAGATGAGAAACAAAAGGAGGTTGGCCAAACTCATCCTGCCCCTGATCCTTCCTTGGCATACGCAATTCAATCTTAGCGCAATAGAAAAGCTAAATCCTTCAAGAAGGACAAAGATCGTCCTGCTTACTCAGCTAATCCTTTTGACTTAATCCACTGTGACTGACATATGGGGTTCTCCGCCCACTTATGATGGACATCGATTTTTTCTAACAAAAGTTGCTAACTGCACTCACTTTACATGGGTGCATCTCATGTAACAGAAATTCGCAGCACCTCACTTAATTCAATACATTTTTAGCTTCATTCAAACTCAGTTCAGCAGCACCATCAAGTGCATTAGAACTGACAACACCAAGGAGTTGGATTTATCTTCTTTTTAACATCAAACTGGAAGCAAGCACTAGTTCTCATGCCCATATAGACCACAACAAAACTCTGGTAGAACAGAAACATCAACATCTACTCAACGTGGCTAGAGCATTGGTTCTTCAGTCCAAGGCTCCACTTCAATTTTGGGGAGATTGAATTCAAATAGCTACTTTCCTGATTAATAGGACGCCTTCTGTCAACCTTGGTGACTGTTCTCCTTATGAGCTGCTGCATAACACACTTCCTGATTATAGCTTGCAAAGAAGTTTTGGATGCTTGGCCTATGCCTTTACAATTCCTCAACACAGATCGAAATTTGATCCCAAAAGCGTTCCATGCATATTTCTCGGGTATCCTCCAAGTGTAAAAAAGCTATAAGCTTTATGATCCTAAGTCCAAGACATTTATGATTTCCAGGGACGTGCTTTTTCTTGAACATATCTATCCTTTTCACAACCTCACACCAATACCTCAGCCTTTAAATATCTTTCCTGATACCATTATCCCCAAGCCTATTTATGATCATGATACACCCACCCTTCCGCAATCACCTGCCTCTCACCAATATAATCTTCCTAACCCCATCTAGACAACATAAAACCCCAGCAAACCTTTTTGATTACGAATGTAATGTAACCTATCCTATCCAAAATTACTTACCCTACTCCAAACTTTCCTAACCATACAAACACTTCATGCTTCAAGTTTCTCATGTTTATAAGCCACAATTCTTTCATCAAGCCATCCATCACCCTGAATGGCGGCAGGACTTGTTGCTTTGGAGGCAAATCGCACCTGACTTTCCAACCATTATCTACTGGCAAAAAATCCATTGGTTGTCGATGGGTTTACAGGGTCAAGTATTGTGCAAATGGCTTTATTGACAGATATAAGGCACGCCTGGTAGCTCAGGGCTTTACCCAGCAAGCTGGTATTGATTTTTTGGATACTTTTTCCCCTATAGCTACATTGACTACTGTTCGGATCCTCCTATCCCTCGCAGCTCAAAAACGCTGGCATTTTCTTCAATTGGACATAAACAACACTTTTTTCAATGGGGATTTGACGGAAGAAGTATATATGCAACTTCCAAAAGGCTATCCCATCAAGGGGGAGAACCTGGTTTGCAAACTAAATAAATCCCTGTACGGTCTGCGCCAAGCATCTCGACAATGGTTCACCAAATTCAGTACCACTTTACTGCCTTGGCTTCTCTAAGTCGACTGCTAATCACTCTCTTTTCTCAATGGGTTCAGGCTCTCAATTCGTCATCCTGCTTGTATATGTGGATGATATTTTGATCACCAGCCCTTCTATTAATGCTTTGCATAAAGTATAATCCATATTGGAAAAATACTTCAAACTCAAGGTCATTGAGGACTTGAAGTACTTCTTAGGGCTCGAGATAGCCAAGTCTGCACAGGGTATTCATCTCTGCCAACGAAAATACACACTCCAACTTCTCCATGACACTGGATTCACAGTAGCTAAACCTGCTTCAATTCTCATGGATCCTAGCACCCCATTAAATGACCATGATGGAGATCTATTCCCTGATGCTTCTCTGTATTGTAGACTTAATGGTCGACTCAGTATCTTTCTATATCGTGGCCTGACATTACATACACTGTTAAAATGGCTAATCCATGCACTCCTCGTCTTCATTTTGTGCATCACTTGCTACAATACCTCAAAGCCACACCAGGGCAAGGGATCCTCTTCCCTACTCACTCTTCTCTTTTCCTCACTGCTTATGTTGATGCCGACTGGGGCAGCTGCACAGATACAAGCCGCTCCACCATAGGCTTTTTGTTAGATTTGAGACTTTTCTTGATATTTTGAATGTAAAATCTGTTAGATATGTTACTTTTATATCTTTTGATCTGTAATCTATTTAGTCAATGTGTAGCAGCTGAAATTGGGTGACAATCCATGATTTTGGGGAGTAATTAAGCTAAGTCAGCATTGCTTGTACTTTTTTGCTTGTATCTTTGTATTTTCACAAAACACAAGTCATTGAAAATCAGCTGAATTATGCAGAACGAAAATACATTCTGTAGTTCCAACATAAAAGATGTGTTCTGTTTTTGCTCTCTCTTCTCTTCTCCTCTTTGTTTTATTTTTAACATGGTATCAAGAGCTTCATTGATCTTTAAGGGTCTATGAGTGTGATAAAAAAATTGAAAAACAGAGTGAGAGAAAACAAGCAAGAAAACCCACACAAAAAACCTTCAACCAATGGCCTCCAGCAATAGTTCCCTACTTCCACCTCCAGTATTGGCAGGAGAAAATTATGATTTATGGGCTGCAAAGATGAGAACTTATCTGAGAGCTCAAAGTCTGTGAGAAGTGGTGGAAAATGGAAGCAATCTAGCTCCTTTACCAAACAACCCAACAGTGGCTCAAATAAGATTCCATAATGAAGAAGTGGCTAAGGATGGCAGAGCACTTGCCATCATACAAGCAGCTGTACATGATGATGTTTTTATCAAGATATTGAATCTTAAGACTGCAAAAGAGGCTTGGGACAAACTCAAGGAAGAGTTCCAAGGCAGTGAAAGAACAAGGAGGATGAAGGTGTTAAATTTGAGAAGAGAATTGGAAGCAATTAAAATGAAAGAAGCTGAAACAGTGAAGGAGTTTGCAGATAGGCTCTCCAAGGTGGTTACACAAATCAGATTATTAGGTGAAGAACTTAGTGATCAACGAGTTGTGGAGAAAATCTTGGTATGTCTTCCTAAGAGGTTTGAGTTCAAAATTTCCTCTCTTGAAGAAAACAAGGATTTTTCTCAAATATCAATTGCAGATCTTGTAAATGCTCTGCAAGCCACTAAACAGAGAAGATCCTTGAGGATGGCAAAAATGTTGAAGGTGCTTTTGTGGCTAGTACCAAAGGCAAAGCTCAGGGCAGCAGTAGCTCTGAAAAAAAGCCATTTGGTGGGAAAAAAGGAAAAGGAAAAAAGGAAGAAGAAAGCAACAAAGGAGGAGGTTGGAAAGACAAGTATCCACCTTGCCCTCACTGTAAAAAGAAGAATCATACAGAAAATTTCTGTTGGTTCAGGCCAGGAGTCAAATGCAAAGCTTGCAACCAGCTTGGTCATATGGAGAAAGTTTGCAAAAACAAGGCAAAGCAGCAGGGACAGCAAGCCCAAGTTGCTGAGCATGAAGAACAAAATAAGGAGCATTTATTTGTTGCTTC